>LR749693.1:1241013-1384916 GCA_902729485.2 Mus minutoides | reverse complement strand
ATATATATATATATATATATATATATATATATATATATATATATATATATACACCAGGCTGCTTTAGACCTCCCTACTGACCCTACTGGGCTATGGCCACCATGTCAACCTCAGCCCTCTCTCAAGCTCTCCTGTCTCCAGTTATGCCTCTCTCCGTAGTGCACAAACCACTGGTTCCAACTCTCCATCCCATTATTTTTTTCCAATTGTTTTTATTAGATATTTTCTTAATTTATATTTCAAATGCTATTCCGAAAGTCCCCTCCCCCTCCCCCTCCCTCCATCCCATTATTTATTCATTATAATGGTGTGGAGCCTTGACTGTCTTCTGCTAGCCCACAAAGCTTTATAAATCATTTGTCCATTTGGATCTAAGCCATTCTGACTCTGGTAAGGTGAAGTTTCATATTTGCTCTAAAGTATAGTTGTTGGATTACTAAGGATGTTGAACATTTAAAAAACAAAAATAAACAACACAAACAATAATCAAAAACGTGTTTATCAGCGACTTGTTTTTTTCATCTTTTAAGAATTTTTCTCTTCATCTCTACCGCATTATTATTTCTACCGCATTTTCAACTGGGTAGTGTGACTTCAATCATATATATTGTATAATATAAAATAAATTATATACAATTTAATTATATTATATATTTCACATTACATGATATACATTACATGTTACACATTGGATGTTATATTATAATTATATATCATATATTACATATAACATATGATATGAAATAAGTTATATACAATTTAAATATATTTTATATATCATATATCACATATCATATATATATATATATATATATATATATATATATATACTTTTAAGATTTAATTCTTTCTTCATATCTTATCTATTGTTTACATATGTTAAAGAGATAATCACAGCCTATTTTATAATATATTCTGGATAATTCTTTCCTCTTTCCTGGTATTATTTCCAGTAGTCAGGTCCCAAGGGAATACATACCAGTCATTCCCTGTTGGAAACCAGCCTTCCATCATTTCATTTGATATAGTTGTGGTGTGGCCACTTAATTTGCAAATGTTTTTGAACATTATTTCTTATAATTCAAGTATCTTCACTTACATTGTTGTTTTTATGGTACTTCAATATGATACCCAGCTCTTATTTACATGTGACATTGTGCATCCCAAGCTCTTCTACCTCAGAAAGATGTGGCTATGATTCAGCTTTTCGTCTAGTTTGATGTTTAGAATGAATATATCATATTTTGAGTTCCACTGATATGTTGCTATTTTGATTACCTGTGCACATATGACATTCACAATCTTATGTGTAACTATGTTCCTGACTAGTCTGAGCTGCTTGCAGAGTCTTATTGTTTTATACACACACACACACACACACACACACACACACACACATATAATACATGTTGCAAATATCACTAAAGTTTAATAAATGCTGAATATTAAAACCACTGGAGGCACATGGATTTCCATTTCTGTGTACCTAAAATGCATTTTGGGAAAATGGTTAAGTTTTGAAGTATCTGAATGTTTATTCATTTTAAACTTTCATCAGTTAATCATCATCCAACTCTGTGGAAACTGTTTCTGTTGTTTCAATATCTCCACTATTGGTTTCTGTGCCCTAATGTACACTGTTGCATGAGATAGCATAGGAGTTCCAGGGTCATCTAATTGTGAAAGTTTACTTCTAAAATATCAAACCAAAATAAAAATAAATAAATTCTCTGCCCAGCCAGAATAAGTATCCAATATATGAAACAAATTTCTACTTTTCATGAATATACAGTTAAAATTTACTTTGTCTCTAACCTAGTACAAATTTGGAAGCAGGTATGACTTTGGATAACAACTACTGAGTGGAAGGCTAATGAGTCAAAGAACCATGACCACGTGACTCAGATAGACTTCCTGGGAAGTAGCTGGATGGAGAATGGGCTGAATAACCAGGAGGCAAAGTGACAACTCAGAGCAGATGTGGCTGGTAGTATTCATTCATGCTGACCACAAACTGCCTGTGAAGTTGCAGAGCAAAGCCAGGATCATCAGGGACACTGGGGAGCGTTTGAGGTTCGAGTAAATAAAACAAAAGTCAAGTAAGATGATTAATCCATCATTTCTTAAAAGGCTTGACACAGAACAGTTCAGATCCCAGAGCTCAGAAGTAAACACCAGTGGCATAGAGAGGTTTTTGTGAGGATCTCACAGCTTGTTGAGGCCAAGCCTGGAATCAATTCCACAATGCTGTCTTTCTCGCTTGAAATGAATGTCTTGTGTGTGAAATCTCTCCAGTTTTCAGGCACTAACTTCCTGAACAACTTCTATTAACAACAACAACAACAACAACAACAATAGCAAATCTCCTTAGCATGCATAATAATAAACAACAGAAGCAAGGAAACATTTGAAATTTTAATTTAGCCGACATAAATTAGATGCATTCCTTTTTATTTTTACTTCACAAAATGTAGCAGTAAAATAATTTGTGTTGTATAGGTCACTCAATAATTGTGCATAGTATTTTATTACTGCAATGCATATTGCTCAATTTTCGTTAGTCTTTTCTTGACTAAACCCCAATGTGCCTTAGGATTCTGATTAAATATATCTCTTTCAGGAAGACCTCCTCCGTTCTCCTAATGAGTTTTAAAGATTCTTTTTAGGAATGGTTATTGAAGAACAAGGGCAATAAAGGTGTGTAGGAGAGGCAATTGCACAAGACAGCAATATACAGTTCTCATTGCTTTAAATTAAACTTAATGATAGTATTATTATTGGGGTTTGTTTTGTTTTATATCAGGTAAATGGATCTGGACATCAGACATTTATATACTGCAATCCATTGCAGACAGTACATTAACCATCTGCTCTTGAGAGAATTCTTTGACAAGCCTGGCATCAGTATTTTAACCCATAACATGAGGAAACAATGCTGAAATCTTGATTGCTTAATCTGACAATCTTAAATCACATTTCATTTTTTGACAGTGAACTGAATTTCAGTTTGATGGCTACTATGCTTCAAAAGTCAAAGTGTAGTGAACCTTATATTGCGCTATAGCCTTTAAGTATTTGACTCAATTCTGGGTAATTATAATCTATTCCTCAGATTCTAGATGAGGGATTTAGATTGGGAAAATGGTTCTGGGGGGTATTAGGAAAAGAGGAGGGTTGGGAATGGGAAAGGCAATAATCTATTAACAAAGTGATGATGTAATTAATTCTAAGACATACTAAGGCACAGAACAATCGAAATCCATGTCAACAATGCAGTAATATTGGAAAATATATATCTGGTTCTCTTACTCTCTCTCTTGCTCTCTCTCTCTCTCTCTCTCTCTCTCTCTCTCTGTGCACTTGGGGGCTGCTTATGTTCACAGAGTGTGTATTTGTGTAGATCAAACTGTACACTTAGGTTACATTTAGGTGTCATTAATTTTTTTGAGGCAGAGTTGGGACCCAGAAGTCCATTATTAGAGTAGGGTTGTTGGCTTTTTAGTCCCAGGAATCTAAATGATTCTAATCACCAACAATGAATTTATCAGGAAATTTCACAATTTAAGTTTTTTACATGGATTATGGAAATTATATTGAGGAGATTTTGTTTATTTCTTCTCTTGTTTATTGATACAAATCATACAAACTACCCGGGCATGGTGGCGCATGCCTTTAATACCAGTACTCAGGAGGCAGAGGCAGGCAGATTTCTGAGTTCGAGGCCAGCCTGGTCTACAGAGTGAGTTCCAGGACAGCCAGGGCTATACAGAGAAACCCTGTCTCAAAAAACTGAAAAAAAGACAAAAAAAAATCTTATAACCTAGCAACAGGTTGACCTGTAATTTACTACATTGTACATTGACTAGTCAGTCTAGCCTTGAACTTGTAGACACCCTTCTGCCTTTGACTACCAAATACAGGGATTAGAAAAGCAGAGAAACCACATTTAGTTTGGAAGACAACCTTTAAAGACCAAAGGCTTGGTCTTTTTAACTTTAGCATAGCCTAATAGATGGCCATATGGTGAATGGAATATTTGGTTTCAGGATGAACAGCAATGAAAGTCTAAGATTATGCAGATTATGCAACATTTGCCTACCTCCTCTCCCCCAAGTCAACACTGGTGAGTGATTAAACATCAGGAAATGGATTAGTGGCAAACATGTTCAGACATGTTTGCAGATTTGAACATGAAGTCTTGAACTCTAACCAATAACTTTTTCACACATGCTCCTGTAATTAATTACAGGAGGGTCAGTTTCAATGTGGGCTGCCATGGCTATAATGGATAACAACATCCATGGTGGAGTAGACATCTGTCCTGTATGTACCTTGTGAAATATGTCAGATCTGATTGCTGGGTCATATCCACATCTCCTCTGCTTTTAGTTAATGTCATTTTGTGTTTTGTTTTTGTTTTTTGTTTTTGGTTTTTCTGAGGAGGAAGCCAGGTGAGGCAGCAACCTGTCACCTAGAGCAATTAGCACATTGGCAGGGAAAGGAATTGGCTTAATAATTGGCTATAGGTAGAACAAAAGTCATGCCAAGTTCAGCTCATTAGCAGTGACAATGTGCCCTCCAATAGCTTTTCTTTCCCTGTAACCCTTATTGAAAGGGAGAGAGCGAGGGAACAAGGAAAGGAAGGAGAAAGGGAGAGAGATAGAGACAGAGAGAGACAGAGATAACAGAATGCGGGGAAATAAATTAGTTGTTCATTTTCTGAAGTGTAAGTTGAGCTTGGCATTAGGGCCAGTGTGAAAATGTTGGAGATTATTGTTGCTGTCTTTCTTGCTTCCCTGTGTCACTGACTGCCCTGTCTGCAAACATCTCCAAAACACATATAGAAATCAGGAGTTACAGATATCTTCACGTAATGAAATAAGCACTTTTTGGCCTAGGAACATAGCTCCGTTGGTAAAGTACTTGCCATGCAAACAGGAAGACCTGAATTTGCATCCCTGGTATCACATTGACTAGCTATGTGTGGCAGCCCGCCCTGTAATCACAATGCTGTATGGCTGAGACCTGCCCTGAGGCACTTGCTGCCTGCCTAGATAGCCTAGCTTAACTGATGAGCACAAGCTCTAACAAGAAACCCTGTCTCAAAAGAAGGGGAACAGCAACAGAAGACATCCCATGTTAACCTATCGCTTGCACATACATGCATACATATACCATATACCCATACACTGCACATAGAAACAACCAGACATGCACACATATCACATACAAACACACACAACAACAACAACAACAACAACAACAACAATTTTATTTAACCTATTATTTACTGACCAGAAAGGACTATGATTCAACAGTGACCATCTCTCACATATAATTTACCTCGTTGACATTAAAAATGTTTTAAAGTAGATGTATTATTTTAATTATGAGTATAATATGTGATAACAAGGACAGGAAAACCTTTAATTTATTAACTTGATCATTTGTCACAGCGAAGTGAAGGTCCTGCCTATGGCAAAGTTTCCTAAGAATATCAGCATTCAAGTCTCAGAAAAGGAGTTACTTATGCTTAAAGGCTAAATTTAATATACAGTAAAATTAAATAGTATGAACATAAGTGAATACACACAAATACACACACAGATAGATAGATAGATAGATAGATAGATAGATAGATAGATAGATAGATAGATAGATAGATATGTAGTAGAAGTGATTATGAGCGCATACTACATATCCAGAAGACCAGGGTATAGTTTCCACCACCCATAGGATGGCTCACAACTGTCTATAACCTCAACTACAGGAGATCTAATGGCCACTATGGCAGTGTTGTGTACTCAGCAATATACAAAGACAAAACACTCATGCACAAAAGTAAAAAAAAAAAAAATCCTTTAAAAAATATAAAGAAGTTGAGAATGTTGGCACATGCCTTTAATCCCAGCACCCAGGAAGCAGAGATAGAGAAATCTCTGTCAGTCAGAGGCCAATCTAGTCTATGAAGCTAGTTCCAGGACAGCCAGGGCTGTTACAAAGAAAAACCTTGCCTAGATGAATGAATGAATGAATGAATGAATGAATGAAATTGTTTTCGAGAAAATAATTCATATGTCTATTTTATAAATGTAAATCATCTAAGACCACTAGTTTATAGTCACATTTAAATAAATTCTTCAAAGTTAAGAACATTCTAGTATTTTGAGTTACTCACTTAGTATACTCACTTATATGGGGACTGCAAATGTTTAGAATCTGATATGTAGGACTTTCAATATTCTCAGGCTGGTAAATATCAGGAAAAAGAATTTCCAGTCATGTTTGACAACCCAAATAATCGTACATTAGAGACATTGCTCTATCCTTTCATATTTATCAGCTAGGTCTGTGTTTTGCTTTTCTCATTGGTTAAACCACATGTTTCCTCCCATTCTTATCCCCATTTAACTATATTCCTTGAGCATGAACATCAGTGGTGTAGGAATCCTTCTCTATCATAGTGATACCCTAGATAAGGCATGGAACTACACAACTCCAAGAAATCCAGAAATTATATAAGCATGAGAAATACTAAATATTTGATGTCTTGTCTGTTCACTGGCTTCTTATGTGCAGAATTCTGACCCCATCTTCCGAATGGTGGTCTGTTGGTTAGTAGAAAAAATCTCTCCCATTGGCTCATGTGGTCTCCATATAGTGGTTCTATTTAGGGAAGTTGTAGAACTTTTAGGATATGAATCCTTGTTGGAGGAAGTATGTCACAGGCAGTAGTGGAGGAGGGGGCACTGTGGGTTTATCACCTTGAGCTGTTTTCCATTTTCAATCTGTTTTATTGTATGAGTGAGACATGATATCTCAGTTCCCAGTTCACAGGGTCATGCTGATGCAGTCCCTCCTATATGGATATCTGGCCATCTGGAACCATAAGATGAAATCAGCACTTTCAGGTATGAGCTGCCTTTGGTCATGGTATTTTCTCACAATAATAGAAAAGTGCCTAACCTAAGTGGTTGGTATCATTAGCTACATTAAAAAACGACCCATGTCTAACTGCACATAATTGGTTATCTTCCTTTCTGAGTCAAGGAGAAAGCTATAGGTCTCTATATTCTCTTACCTCCTTTGTCTGGATCACTTTTACTTTGTAGAAGGTGCTCTGACCACCAGGGAACATTCCACTCACCCCCAAAAATCCCCCCATTCTTCCCCAGACACTCTGTTATGATCAGTATGATTGTTTGAATATGCCTGGTCCAGGGAGTGGCACTATTAGGAGACTTGGCCTTTTTTGGAGTAGGTGTGGCCTTCTTGGAGTAGATGTGTCAGTGTGGGCATGGTGTTTAAGACCCTTATCCTAGCTGCATGGATCCCAGTCTTCTAGAGGCCTTCATATGAAGATGTAGAACTCTCAAACCCTCCTGCACCATGCTTGGCTGGATGCTGCCATGCTCCCACCTTGATGATGACAGCCTGAACCTCTGAATCTGTAAGCCAGCCCCCAATTAAATGTTGTCCTTATGAGTTGCCTTGGTCCTGGTGTATGTTCACAGCAGTAAAACCCTAACTAAGATAGTCAGGAAGCAATCACATATTGTCTTTTATGTTCTTTCTTGCCATAGTGAGTTAATCATTTATATGCACAAAATCAACAGAAAACTCACTCAAGGAAGTAATTATACACACTGACAAAAGAAAGAAAATATAAGTTCATTTTCTAAAATGGGGGGAAGATATTTTAATTCTGAGAATTTTAATGAAATTTAATCTTTGTCATTGTCATAGAAATACTAAAATATAAGACTGGACCGAAACTAAAGTCAGCAAGAAGGAAGCTAAGGGATAAGTGTCCAGGTTAAACATTCAGCATGAGTTATGTTTCTCTTGACATAAAAGGAACTTGAAGCCAGTGAGAAGAAATAAAGATCAAGTGTCAACCTGTCAGGTACCTATAAATCACAATTAAGTTGTTTTCTAATTATAAATGTATCCCTTGGCATTCAACTACAGTTCTCCTGTGTCAGAAGGAAGTATTACTATCTTGACCAGAGGTCTAGAAGCATTAAATGTGTATGATGTCAAGTTTACATATTAATGTAGGATATACATTGTGTTGGCTCAAGTCCCACTCCCCTGAAGAGAGGTACCAATTATTTTTCTGCCAGTTTTCCTTCTGGTGGAGCATGGCTCTGCCTTCCAGGGTCCCCCTGAAGTTCTGGTAGACAAACAATGTAACAAATGACAGGAATGCTTTATTCCAAGTTTTTGAAGAACTTTCTAGACCCTGATTCAGTTAGTGTCTCATATTTCAAACCCTGGTTCAGAAGTTAGATTTCACCCGCTTTTTAATGATATGCAAGTCAATAATCCACTGCTTCAGCTGGGCTGAATTCTTCCCAATCTTTGGCTCTCCTTGTATTTTTATGTCATGATACATGATTGATGTATTTTGGGATTTCCAAGTGAAAATGATTTGCTAGCAAACACCTGGATCAGGGTGATAGAAATTCATTGTTGTAGACAATGGGAAAAAGATGGACAGATCACTAATGACTAATCTTGAGTGATTCAAAACCAAGGGAATGAGTTGAAGGTTATGCATGTACCTCCATGAAAACATAGAAGTCTCCTCTTCCCTTAATCATAGTTTTGCTTCCAGTTGCGGTAACTGTACTTAGGCAACCATTGTCAGAAAATGCTAAGTGGGAATCTCCAGCAATAAGCATGTCATGCTTTAAATCCTGTGCCATTCTGGGCAGTGAGAGGGAAGCTTAAGCAGGTTTTTGTCCTACCTGAGATGAAGACTATCTCTCTGTGTGAAGAACCATGACACCGAGCACTGTTCTCACCCCTGTCAATCTACAGTCTCCTTGTCTGTCAACTTGGTGTGTACTGCAGGACTGTGGTCAAGGAGCCCTCTTCTGGGAGCAACCTCTTGCTCTCAGGGTGACTCCGTTTCTACCATCTTAGCACAGACCCTGAACCATCTCATCTATCAATCAGAGGTCTTGTTTTTAAAGACAGACTCCATATCCATGTATCTCTCATGACAGCATCTTGTCATTTTAATTATTCCAACTTGTTATTGTTGTATATCGCTGCACCAATTTCTGAATTTCAATTTAGCCATGGGTGTGGTTGCATAGGAGAATTCATACCATATGTAGAGGCTGATACTCTTGACAAACCCCAGGGGTCTGGAACCATACCTTTACACAAAGAAGCAGATTCTAGTGGGTGATATTTACCAACAGATCTGGTTAGAGAAAACCAAACTTCTTCAAGTTGTTCAATTAAATCTTTGTCTTTCTTTGTTCATATTCTCTACACGATGCCCTCATACACACACACACACACACACACACACACACACACACACACACACACACTCATGCAGTCACACACAATTTTCCTTTACCTTTTTTTCTTACTAAGCAGATTTTAAATTGGCAGTAACGAAGGACCATGAATTTCATAGTAATATAAAGAGACTAAGTACAAGTTCCTTGGCAGAAAGTTTCTTACTGCTGATGACAGAATTTATGCCCTTAAAATTGACCCTCTTCTCCCTGTGATATAAATGGTGTCTTCTCATGAAAATGGGGTCAGAGAATAAGAAACTACCATACTGATATATCAAAACTTAGGTTGGCTGCATCAGGTAGCTATCGGTCTAGCCATTTCTGTAAGCATGTGTGTAAGTAGCTAAGATGTAAGTGGCAGTTACCTAATTAATCAAAATGGCAAACTTGCAACTGAAGAATTCTAAGTGTGGGAGAAATAGTCTTCCCCAGGAAAGAGCACAGCAATTGCTTATTCAATAACAAATGGTCATCTCTGAAAAATATTCATACAAGTACTTTTACATGGGCTTGCATATTATATTTAGGAATAGAAATGAATACACATGTAAGTATGCAATAAAAATTAATAAAAAAATGAGCCATGAATTTAAAAGAGAGCAAGAAGAGGTATACTGGAGGATTGGGAAGGAGGAAAGAGAAGGGAGTATATGGAAATTTTATTATAATACCAAAAATAAAGTAATAGTAGAAAAATAATATGCTTTAATTAAATAACTTGCACTATATTTAATTTAAAATTTTAAGCTACTTGTAAGTGGACAGGTTAGACTGAATAGAAAGTAAACAATAGGCAATGGGTTTTTTTCAGTCACACTGGCAAATATTGAATATAATATTACTAAAATACATCTGTTGTTGCTTTTTAAAAATAATTTTTATTTACATGTTGAAGTATGGCTTCAAGTTGTATATATTTAAGCTGGACAGTGATATGTTGCACACATGTCCTGTGAAATGATTGCCACAGTCATTTGAATTGGCACATGTCTACTCACATGATAACCATTGGTTCTGTGAAAGCACATAAAATCTTTCCACTTGGTGAATACTAAATATACAGTATCTGGGATCATGTTACCAAGTATAATCCTACAGTGTATCAGCTCCCTGTCAAGCACATGGGCAGTATTGCCAAGTGTGATCCACTTGGGTCAACTCCCCATCAAGCATATTGGTATTATTACCAAGCATAGTTCTGATGGGTGTCAGCTCTTAGACTATGTTTGTTTCCTTTGACAACCATCAATTTACCCCATCACCTTCCAGAGACAGTTGTGAAAGTCTGTTTTCATGACTTTCCTGTTTAGGAATCTGCGTGCAAGTGAGATTGACCACTCTGGATTTCTCTTTCTGTGTGTGGACCATTTCACTAAACAAGTATCCAGTTTATCATCAGTGTTAAGAAGTATGGAATTTCCTTCTATTAGGCTGAAGTCTCTCTCTCTCTCTCTCTCTCTCTCTCTCTCTCTCTCTCTCTCTCTCTCTCTGTGTGTGTGTGTGTGTGTGTGTGTGTGTGTGTGTGTGTGTGTTTGCAGAGTGTATAGAGGTACATTTTTAATCCATCCCTCCATCAGTGAGCACTAAGATTGTTACCATAATTTGACCAAAGTGAATTTTTACTACATTTGTTTTCTCTAGCTATAATTAGGTATAATTAAATCCCAATGGTTGGCTCATAGAGCATTGCTTTTTGTTTTAGAATTTTAGACATGAGTATTATAATTACATCATTTCCATCTCTCTCCAACCCCTTACAAGGCCTTCCCACTCTCTCTCAAATTTATGACCTCTTCTTTAATTATCTCTTCTCTTCTCTTCTCTTCTCTTCTCTTCTCTTCTCTTCTCTTCTCTTCTCTTCTCTTCTCTAATCCATTTACTTTTCTTCTTAGGTATGTGCTTAGTCCTGACCACTTTATATTGGACACCTACTGGGAGCTCATCCCTGCAGAAAATTGAGTCTCCCACTCTCAGAAGCCATTGGTTGCATCAAAGGGTCGGTCAGGCCTTGCTAAAATTTTCCATTCACATAAGTCAGTTGGTGCTATTGTTGTGCTGGTCTTATTTAGATGAATGGAATGTTGAGCTTTCATTGGTGCAGTTTTCCTGTTATGTGTAGAAGACACTTTCATGCACTGTATATCCTGGTCCTCTGGCTCTTACAATCTCCCTTCCTTCTCTTCTCTGATTTTTCCCCTGTGTCTTAGGTGTGGGAGCTGTGTTTTAAATGTGTTAATTATGAGCTGGTAACTCACAGTCAGTTATTGTCTGTATTTAGTTCCATTGTGAATCTGTAAAAGTCTCCATCTATTACAATAAGAAGTGTCTTTAACAAGGGAAGAGAGATACTGAGGTATGATGTATATATTTAGAATAGTTAGAAACAATATATTTGTTTAGAAAAATGTCAGGGGTAGGCTCCTCTTCCAAACCTAGCTCACTAGGTTTACAGTACCAGATGTGGATTCCTTCCTATCCCTATTATTGTATTCTTGTGAGTATGTTGCCTGACAGTCATTATAATAGTTCCTCTGCTATAGAGCTGGGAAGGACTTTTTATTGCTTTTCTTGCTTGGCTATTCAGAGAGCACCTTTGAATACTGTAAGAGCTATTTTCAGATGTAGTTTTCCAGTCATTTAAAGCTTAATTCCTCAAAGTCCTATGTTTCAAATCTGTAGTATCTTCGGCAATAGAATATTATCCTCAAGTTCTGGACATTGACAATAGTCTGTATTATGCTATCTTGGACCCCTGTGTCCAGCAACTCAAAAAGTATTCTTCTGTGGCTGGTGCTAGGGTTTTTATTAGTCTAAGGTTCTTATTGACAGAACCATTATCACCTCATGTATCCATTTAAGCTATATATGTGTATATCAACAGAAGCACATATGTATAATATGTACATTTTTCTATAAGTTTATAAAACAGTGTTTCTTGTGGACTTTATTACTATAAAAGCATTCAGTTGATTCTAATTGCCTTTGTATTTAGCAACCTAAATAATTTATCCACAAGTTCTATCTCTTTGTTTCTCTTTGCAATTTTTATTAATATCATTTCATCTTGTAACAGTTGTGATTGAATATTCCCTTGTTGGTGATTTGATTTTCCCTTAACTTCCTTTTCTAGAATCTCTAAGATTATGTCTACCAGAAATGGTAAGAACAGTTAACCTATTTTATTCTTGCTTTTTCGAAGTAAAAGTTCAGTTTTTTTCATAGTTTAATATGACTGACTGTGGCTGAGGTATTTTTAAAAGTGGGCTTTTTATCTGCAGATGTATAGCTTATGCATGTCAATTTGTAGCTTTCATTGTGAAAGCAAGTTAAATTTTGTCAAACACCTTTCAAACACCTGTGAGAAAAAAGCCAGGAAGATAGACAGCTAATTGGAAGAATGTGATGATACAAACTGGGGTACACAAAAAGGAGGGTTCTCCATCCAGATCCACAGGGCCATTTGGAAAGGTGTGCCTTGAAATAAGAGCTGATGCTTCACTCCTCAGCATGGAGCCCATTGGTCAGGACCACAGGGAAGAAAGGCAAGCAAGATTTCCTTATTTGTAGTCTAGTAGTAGGATGTGTTTTTAATGCCTTCCACTGATTGGATGAGGAGACCCTTCATGCAAACAATCATCTACTTTACACAAAGCATGAAGAATAGTTTATCAGAGTATAATCTTGTGATAGCTATTTAACTTTTCTGAACTTTCTGAGACATATTTCCAAGAGTGGCACATGGCTAATGACATATTCATATCAAGATAAATTAGATACCCGTGTGACACTTCTGGTGTGTAGTGAATAAATAAATTACACACACACACACACACACACACACACACACACCACACCACACACACACACACACACACACACACACACACACACACACACACACAAAAGGCTTTATGTATATTATATATTTGTTATTCAAATTCCTTGCATAAATATAAAATTGTTACATTCATTAGCTGTACAATTTTAGTCCAACCTTCATTGTTCATTTTTCTCACCTAAAAGTGTAACATTAGGAGCAGAAGTGCCCGTTTGCTCTTCCAGCTGGAAAACCTCATCATCTCTGGTCTCATTATGTTGGTGATATTTGTTTATTTCACCATTCATAAAACTCCTAACTGGTTTTCATTTTTATATGCTAACAATGAGACCATTGCTGGTGTAATGTGTTAGAGCCAGCTGGGAGCACATTTCCCCCTTTATAGGAAACACGTTCTGTATTTAGAAAAATGCAATTTTATTGTCCTGTAAACACAGTGACCAGAACTGGGACTGGGTCCTCAGAATAAGGTACTCCACAGTATGGGAGTAAGCAGCCGAAAGAACAGTCGCTGGAAACTTCCATGAAACTCATCCTGAAGATGAAATTGTTTATGCTTCCTGCTTGCATACCCTAGTTACGCCTGTCCACCCCATCTCACATTCACCCCCTAAGTAAAGTTGGCATTTCAGAATAGAGGTGTTACATGCATTTGCATATCACTGATTTACATAGCCAGTTGATTATTTGTGCTTAGAGCTAATTTACATCTACCCAGTTTCCTGTGACTGATTGGGACTGGCAGTAATGGGATATCCTCACCAAGCTGCTCCTGGAACTCACTGGACTGTTCCTGTCAGTCCCTTTAGGATAACAGCCAACTGGGACATCAGCTGTGTTGGCTTTTCATGAGCTCATCTTGGCAGCAGGAGAGAGAACTGCAACATGAAAGAATTCTTGGAGGTGAATAAGTTTCTACAGCAATGAATCTGAGGACAAGTTTGGACTTCCTAATTGAACACTGTTTTCATTCCAACAAACAGATACTCAATTTAGGATGAGACTAAGAATGCCCTTTGGTTTGGTTTTCTTCCCCTGCCAATATCCTATACCCATCTTTAAGTCAAAGCTTTTCAGGAATTTCCTAATACTATGAATTTTTCTCTCATGGGGTTCTTCTACACCAGCTGATCACTTAATATAACTGTGTGAAAACCCCTCTGTTTTTCAATTGAAAGAGTATTTAATTTATTTTTCTTCTAATGTAATTTTGACCCAGAGAGGAAAATGTGTTTATACTATGTAGTATAATTTTTCTGAGGTTTTGCTTTTGTTATGAAGTTGCATTTGCCAAATGGTGGCTGGTTTCTTAACCAGGCAGGCTCAACACTAGCATGCACAGTTCATTTACACCATATAGCTTTGAGTTGTTATGTATAGACCAATTCTCCTCTCTGGACAGATACAGAATGCTTTTCTGTATGTAGAAAACATAACACTGGGAAAAGTGAGAGGAAAAGAAAATCTGCCTAGACTTGAAATTCTACTTTCTGTGAGTTTATTTAAATGCACTGATGTCCAAGTTGCATAAACTGTTTCAAATTGAGAAATGTGTTTTTCTCTCTACTTTATAACCTGAATTGCCTTATGTTTCTGTCAATCTCACAAAAAATATTTAGACTATAGACAATGGTCAACAACCTTAGTATCTTGTGAACTAAAGAATGAAAAAAGAATGTGATGTAAGTGTCTTTTACTACACTCTGTTTCCAGGAATTCATATAGGAGTTGTGTCCTGACAGGATTTATTTATTAGATTTTATTAAATTAGTTCGTATTCAAATATGTGTTTATGTATTTGTATATGTGTGCTCATGTTTGTGTATGTGTGTGCAGGTTTGTACATGTCTGAGAATGTGTATATATGTACATATGTGTGTATGTACATGTGTTACCTGCCTCTCTACTCTCAATATAAACTACATTTCCATAAGGACAATTGCCTTCATAAAATTCATGAAAAGGGTATCTTGCTAGTCATAGTTGCATTGATACTGATTTTGAAAACTGTTTCCTTATGTGGTGTTTATTAATTTTGTGAGATAGTTGGAGTTGGTCAAAAGTGTAGGAGTTTATGCTTACTTACATATAAGATCATTTCTCTATCTGTGCAATATATGAGTGTTTTCTGTTTGCTCATAACCTTTTCTCCAAGGTGGTTAAGCTGTGGTTTTGAAAGCCCATGGGACACCAGTGTTTCAGTGTGGAGTCAGAAGAACTAGATGACCTGAATCAAGCTGCAGATCAGGGAGGAACAGGAGCAGGAGCAGGAGCAGGAGCAGGAGCAGGAGCAGGAGCAGGAGCAGGAGCAGGAGCAGGAGCAGGAACAGGAGCAGGAGCAGGAGCAGGAGAGAGGAGGGGAGGAGGGGAGGGGAGAGGAGGGGAAGAGGGACAGAGGAAATGGAGAAAGGAGAAAGTGACTCTGTAGTCAGAATCAGTGAAGAATCAAGGGCAGCTTTGTTAGTGTAACTAGGACCAGGTAGTAGGAAAGGCAGCACAAGAAAGCTAAAGATGAATTCACAGATATCACTAGAACTCAAAGTAGACTCCCAGCTTCTTTGTAGGTGAGCAGAGTTGTTTAACTTGAAACAGTGAAGGTTCAGTGGCGAAAGGAATTGCTTCTCACTGTGGAACTTACCCTGTGTTATTAATCATAACTCTGCTCACATTCCGATAGAAGCTCTGGCTCGCTGCTGATCAGCCTGGTTTCACCATTCCCACTTTCATTGCCCATTACTGTTTTACTATAACCCACTCCGCTTCTCTCTTCATTACAGAACAATCAGAGCAATTCCTTTCCAACTTCTGAGGGCTTATTCATCATCTGCGGAATAAAACTCAAACATTTAACCTTTTTCTAGGCAGGTCTGCAAAAAACACAGGTCTGGAAATCTGATTTCCGTTTCTTCGTTAATTCCCATGGTATCAGCTCTGCTCCGCACACTCAGCAATCTGCATTCTCAGGACATTGAGTCCTTGTACTTGATATTGTCTCAAGTGGGGACGCTCCTCATCAGACCACTGTACCAAAAACTCTGTAACACCTCCAGGTCTCTGCTTAAATCCTGGTCCTATCTCTTAAAGGGAACAAACACCTCCGACCCTGTATCCCATTGCTCTGCTTTTACTTTTATAACTTATCCCACCATCTATACAATGTGCCTTTTTGTTTGTCTCCACCACACCAGCATGTTGTGGTGTGCTTGCAGATAGGAGCCTAGCACGGCTGCCCTCAGAGAGGCCCAACAAAGCAGCTGAAAAGAGTCAGATGCAGATAGGAGTACCCCACCAACAGATGGAAGCAGGGGACCCCTGTGGTTCAACTGGGGAAAGTCTGGAAGAAGCTGAGGAGGAAGGTGGCCCTATGGGAAGACTAGCAGTCTTAACTGACCTGGATTCCTGGGATCTCTGAGCCACCAACCAGGCAACATACACCTCATATGAGACCCCTGACACATATACAGCAGAAGATTGCCTGGTCTGGCCTCAGTGAGAGAAGATACAACTAACCCTTGAGAGACTTGAGGTCCCAGGGACTGGGGAGGTCTGGTGGGGTGGAGGGGTGGAAGATGGGGATGGAAGTGGGCACATTCTTTTGGAGACTGGAGAGGGTATGGGGTGGGGAGCAGTCAGGTGACAGACTGGGAAGGGGATAAAGTCTGGACTGTAAAAAAGGATTAAAGAATAAAAATATATAAATATAAATATGCATGCAAATTTCTCATTCTATGTGCATTTCAATTCATGGAGTCATAACGGTCACATAGACACTCCTTTAAATAAATAATTGTAGAGGCTGGAGAAAGAACTCAGTGGTTAAGACCACTTTTCCAAACCACCAGAGTTCAGTTCCCAGCACCCAAGTCTATGCTCACAGCATGCTATCACTCCTATGCACCCTTCTGGACCCTACATGCACCCATACACAAGGAGCATATGCACACAGACACATGTGCATAAACATAATTAAAATAAAATAAACCAAGAATTGTAAAGATGGTTTGACAGTTTAAGAGCAGTATTGTTCTTTCAGAGAAGTGAAATTCAGTTCTCAGCCCTCTTCAGGCACCCACCTACACACCCACCCACGCAATTAAAAATATAAAAATAAATCTTCAAATATAAGTCTTAAACAAACATTCATATAATGGATACATGTAGGTGATGAGAAACATTTTCATGAATGAATACATTCATGAAGATTCTCTATTGAAATACACTCATGATCAAGTAAGAAGTACAACACACATGGTCTCAGTGACTGGATTGGATTTCTGGATGAACATTTTACACATCCTCAGGTATCTGACATAACGTAACTGGGTAAGCTAGTTTCAGAGGACAGTTAGCTTCTAAATTGTAAGGGCAGTTTTTCTCAACTGGAACGTGTAATAGAAGTCTAAGACTGAGGCACAGAGGGAAGGTCAACTGTAATAAAACCTACAGAAGTTATTGGCTGAATCCCAAAGAGAAGCTGAGCTTAAAGGTAGCAGCCAAGTACACCAATCCAAATCCCCAGGCACACCCTCACAGCGCTCACACACAGCAGAAGTTCAAGCCTTTTATCTTCACCTACAGGGCCTGTATACAAACAGGAGCTGGAGAACCACAACCACCTTGCTTCTTTTTAGCTCAGGTCTCCACCAATCTTTCATCATTGTTTAACTTGCTGAGGGCTAGGTCTTTACTATTATAGGATTACCAATACTTGGAATAATCATTGGAGTTAACCTTGCTTCCTTTCAATGCTCTGTGCATTTTATTCCCTTTTGTCTGTCTCCTTATTGTAGACAGTTAACAAAGCACTTCAGGATGTATGTACATGCCATGAACAGGCAGTATGGGGTCAAGTCAAGGGCTTGAAATACCTGTATCATGATGAAAGAAAGCGTCCTAAATCCTTGTCTAAAATAACTGCTTCTATGTAGACTAAAGGATATTTCACCCAAGGCCTCAGACTTAATGGTAGCTAATCAGAAAAGGCACAATATGTTGTATCCAAGAGCAATGAAATGTTTTCCCAATATGCTGTCCAGTCTTCATTAATATGTGCATGTAATATAGGTTAAATCTTTATTTGTAAGATTGCATATATATATATACACATATATATACACACATGCATGTATGTATGTAATTACTTCGTTTTCTAGAACCTCTTCCTTACAGATATGACTAATCACAGATGAAAAATAATTAAAAATGGAAGTGTTTAGAAGGTATAGACTTTTCAATTATTCCTCAAACATCATATTAAAACTATTTAAATATCATGTTTGCATTTTCTTTAGAGATGATTAACATGTAGAGGAAGATACTTAGGTTATACACAAATGCCATATAAACACAAATAGTTCAGTCTTTGTAAGGTGGAGATTCATGGTTGAATGGAAGGTTCTTGAAGCACTTCTCCATGACTATCAACCATATGTGTAGAATCTGTAAAAGTAGCTTCTTTGGCAGATGATTAACTTGCTAGCATGAAAATATCCTCCGTCACCTTCATTACACATAATCACTCCAAAACTCATCCAAGCTATATTGAAAATTTGTTCCAACAGAGTTTGAGCAACTTGTTTAAGAAACTTGAAGACAGTCACTGTGATAAATATCTGTTGTCTTTGCCAGCTAAATGAAAATGGCGATTAGCTGTACAATAATTTTTAAAGTTTCAATAAACCCAGCAGGCACTTTAATAAGACACCATTGTTTTCTGCCAGGTCTTCTGTGTTGGAAATAAGGACTCTGTTCCCAGCGGAGGGGCAAGGAAGGGAATGTAGTTGATTTAAAGGACTATGTACTGCAAATTGCCTGTGCTCTCACTAGACAGGCGAGTCTATCTTGTAGACTTGAGGGAAAATAATTAAAACTTTAAAAAAGTACACTATTTCAAATTCAGCAGAATGCAGCCGCTTTTAAGACCAAGACTCAGCAGTTAATGAAGTGCTTTTTCAAGGGGCCATCTTCTAGTTACTGCCTCAAATGCTGCCCAGTTGAGAAGCACGGGATGTTACCATCTGTTGTTTGTGTGACAGCTGATGAAAAATGAAGTGTTCACTCCAGTGTTTCTTGAGCAAACACTTGAAAAAAAGGAAAAAAAAAAAAACATTACAAACATTTGTATTCAGGGCAGAGGACTGGGGAGAGAGCATACCACTTTTACACTGAGTAGTGATTCTTTTAGAGAAGCCCTGGAGCCTGTCAGTGGCATTGCTGGTGATGAGACCACTCCTTCGCCAGAGAAACTTCTGTCATTAAAGGTGAACTGGTTATCTGGCCATCTGTTAATCCAGTCATTCACTTACTCCTAGACCCGGGATCTCCTATTACATACACAGACACATACGTACTTGCACACACTCACACATGCACACACACAAACATACACACACTACACCTACACACACACAAACATAAATACATACATAGAGAGAGAGAGAAAGAGGGAGAGAGGGAGGGAGGGAGAGAGAGAGAGAGAGAGAGAGAGAGAGAGAGAGAGAGAGAGAGCTCTTAGGGTGTGTTTGATAGAAAAATACAATATCTCTCCTGACAAGTTATAATCTCTAGTGTTTTCTTGTGGTTACAAAGAGTGGGATGCTGTGTTTAAAGCTTTGGGTTGTATCCCTGTTCCTTACACAAATACATTGAGACCTTAATGAGATAATAGTGGTCTGTTTTATTTGTGTTCCTTGGTGTAGCTCATTTCAGCTTTTATGAGCAAGCAAATGAGGATATTTAATGCCTTATACTCATGTTTAGTGAGAACATTTTTAAAAGATACATCCTGGCATTAATAAAATGTATAGATTTCTCTATGGTGTATCTGAAAACCCTGACTCATGGTTTAATGAAATTTTTACCTCAAGTAGCAATTTGAAAGGCAAGTTATATTTGCCTTATGTTACATATGTACCAAAGAAGCTTCGTTAGGATTTCGGACCCACAGAGTTTTTTTGGGTGATTGCCTTAATCTTATTTCAAATTTTGTTACATTACCATTTTATGTTATGCTGATATATTTACTACTCAAAGTGTCTGTTGAATATAGTTAGCTTTAATATTTGACTATATACTTCTATCACACTATCATGATGACCAGAATAATTTTCATCAAGCAAAGGTTGATTAAAAGCTCCCAGGTATTAGATATGTCAATTAATTCCCATGTTAACTTATCAAACAGATATCAGATCTCTAATAAGGAAAGAAACACCTTTCGAAGATCCATGGGTAAGGATGTCAATAATTTGAAGTCTTTAGAAAGAATTCCCAACTCTATCTGAATGCATCAGGCAGTGTTCTCTGGTGAGCGCTCAGTCATCACATCAAAGCCTATCTTTGAATGCTGTGCAGACTTACTGGGATGTGAAGGTGAACCTTTGTATCTCACAAGTCAATATAGATCAGAGGTGACAAGAAAAGTCAACGTTAGAGGGTCTGTGGTTGTGTGAGGAATGCATTTCACAGTGAACATAAACAGACTGAGCATGAATGTTGGTGTGGTTCATGATTTGGGGTTTTGTTTCATGTCTATAGAGAAGGTCCATAGTAACATTGTTTAAATCTAAAAGGTAGGCAAAGTATCTTTCAAACTTGTTAAGAGATATAGAGGTTATAATATTCTCATCATGATTATACAAAAATGTTGGTCAGGTGCTAAGTGTATTAATTAATTTGACTGCATCTTTCTATAATGTAATTATTGAATTATAAGACACATTTTTACCTCACACATAATTGCAATCATTTATTAATTAAACATGATAGTAATATGAAAGGCTATATATATATATATATATATATATATATATATATATATATATATTTTTTTTTTTTTTCAGTTCCATTTCTTTTTAAAACCTTTTGTTTCATTTTTAAGTGTATATATGTGGGAGTAGGGGTGTGTGCACACATGAATATAGCTGTCTCCAGAAGCCAAAAGAGGGCATCAGATCCTCTTGACTAGATAGTTATGGCCCACCAAGCATGCATGCTGGGAATTAAATTTGGCTCCTATGGAAGAGAAGTTCATTTTCTTAAACCACTGAGACATCTCTCCAGCCCCCAATCTCTTTCGTTTTTACTTAGATGTGTGTCTGTGTCTCTCTGTGTTTGTATGTCTGTGCCTGTATCAGTGTGTGCCAAAGACATGTGGGTATCAGAGGGGATCTAATGCTTGGGAGCTGCACTTATAGATCATTAATTTCTACTTGACCTGAGTTCTGGTTGACAAATCCAGGATTCTTGCAAGAGTCGCTTGGCTCAGGACTACTGAGCTAACCCTCCAGCCCCAGGTCAGCTTCTTGTTTGCTGTATAATTACAGTTTAACAGTCTCCATGGGGGTGGATTTGGCTACATGCATTCACATCTAAAGCCTGTACCAGTACATTGTAATCCATAAATAAATGGGAATTCATATAGAAACCGAGGAGAGGGGAAGAAAGAAAACAAAATGTCCTGGGTTGATGGATAGAACCCTCTGGAAATTTCCACTGGAAATTCAGACCAAAGCTATAAGACTTTCCTTAGAAACTTGGGGATAATAAGGAGCTGGTGGCGGTATGCTTTCGCAGCAGGATGTGGTTGAGTTTGATCGGATGCTAGACACATGATAGATTTATAAACACGGAAGTAAACTTCTCTGTTAAAACCTTAGGGATTCAGGAAAAAGAAAACTGTATAGACCCTTCAAAGCTTTTTCAAAAATCTAAATCACATAACTTGTCTTGCTTTGTATGAATAGCAAACTTTTAGAGCATAATTATTCCTTTTTTTTTTTAATCTGAGGGGGATCCCCTCTGATACCCACATGTCTGTGGCACATACTGATACAGGCACAGACATACAAACACAGGGAGACACAGGCACACATCTAAGTAAAAATGAAAGAAATTTGGGGGCTGGAGAGATGTCTCAGTGGTTTAAGAAGATGTACTTCTCTTCCATGGGAGCCAAGTTTAATTCCCAGCATACACGCTTGGTGGGGCATAAGACCATGTTAGTCTTCTACAGTCGAAAATGTATTGCTGGAGTAAGGTTCCACTGTGTAACTTGAGGTCGACGTGTATATAACTTCATGCCATACTTGTGGTTCCCAGACTTATTTTTCAGTGGCATGATAAATTGCTCCAAGGGAGCAAAGTAGAGGAGTCAGACATGCTTCATGATCAGAGAAGGCTACGGAGGGAAAAGCTTTCTGCAAGTGATTGCCTAGGCCTCTCTAGGTTTAGAGTAATTTAACATAAAAAGTGCCGGGGCACTGGAGGAAGCTGCTGCTCTGGTGTGCTGTGATCACAGGAGAATACAGAACAGTCCTGGCACGACCCTGCTATCATCAGCTTTTACAGTCACTAAGCGGCTATGAGTCTGTTCTCCCAGCTATGAAGGAAATACTCTTTCATATGGACATTTAATAAGAACCTGTGTGGGTTGAAGTTCAAGAGCTGTTCACGACCACGCAGTCCCAAGAACTCAGTCCTAGACTCTAAACAAAGTACATATAAATTGTTTCTGTGCAGTTTGCACATCTGCCATTTTTAAAAAAGTGCATTAAAACCCTATACAAAATTTTCTTTTCTTGGTTCTAGAGATCTAACCTAGAGCCCTGTGCTTGCTATGTGAGAATTCAACCATTCCACTGCACCTTGGCCCTTATGTTAATCTCACAGTTTATCTTTGATACCATCAGAGTGAGGTTGCCTATGCAGAAATGGATTATGGGAAAGTATTCTTTTCCTCCACTAATTTAAAGACTGGAAAAGCAAGTTCTTAGCACTCATTCAAGTTTTACTGAAAGCAGAAGCACACACATGCACTCACGCACGTACCACACAAAGCAAGACACACAAACAAACAAACTCAGACTCGGCAAAGTGGATGAGGACCCAAAGCTAGTGTCTGTCTGGCAAAGCTAAATAAAGTGTATGTTTGCCTGTGAGGTTCCTTCCTCTTCCCCCTGGGGGACTGAGTGGTTCAGGCTGCTGTAGAGGATTGGACCATCCTGACAAAGAAAGGGAAGCTGATTGGTTCCCTACACAGGAAACACAACCACCACAGCCCCATTTGCTCTCCCAGGAGCCATTCCCTTTAGCTGGAGAAAGACAGACACAGAGAGAGACAGAGAGAGACAGAGACAGAGATAAAGAGAGACAGAGAGACACAGAGAGAGAGGAAGGAGAGGAAGGAGAGGGAGGGAGGGAGGAGGAGATGGAGGAGGGGGAGAAGGAGGGAGCGGGGAAAGGAAGGAAGGAAGGAAGGAAGGAAGGAAGGAAGGAAGGAAGGAAGGAAGGAAGGAAGGAAGGAAGGAAGGAAGGAAGGAAGGAAGGAAGGAAAATAGATGTTGGCCATCTTAAAGGGTTAAATGAAATATGTATTTATCTACCCAGAGACCACTGTCACTATCTGTCTGCCTCCCAATCCTGCTCTGGTCTTTTATCTTGGCTAGCCGATTATTTTGGGCTCTCTCAGTTGTGACTAAAGCAAGATAATCCTAACTCTGGATGTGTAGACCTCCCTCATCCCTCAGGAGGGACCACTGCCCGGAGGATTAAAGCCTGTAATTCAGATAATATTGAGTTCTTAACCATGCCAAAAAGAAAAATAAAAAATAAAGAGGAAAAGAGAATAAATAAACACGAATGACAGCAAGAACTGATGCGGACATCTTTAAAAGGAACGTTCTTGTCAGATATATCCATATTTAAATTGTTACATTCCTATAAAACTTATTTCATTTAAAATGACTAAGAAAGATTGGTAAAGATTGCAAAATACTTTGAAACATCCTTTAGGTGATTATAAAAAGTGCTGTTTGTTTACTTTTTGACCGTTGGCGGCAAGATGATAACACACCGTAGCCCAAGCTGCCCTGGAAATTACTAGGTAGGCCAGGATATCCGGTAATTTCAGATGGTACTCTGCCTCTGCCTTGGACTCTCTCTTCTTTTGCTCCTTCACTTTTGTGTGTTTGGTTTGGTTTGGTTTATAATTCAGTTTATTCTCAAAATAAGGAATTGCTCATAGTCAAACATGTTCAATTACCTTAAACTTAAAAAGTGGAAAGAACTTTTTCATTCTTACAAATGATTTTCCTTTCATATCCCATCAGCTCTCAAACTTCAAGCATCAATAAAAGTAATAAATGCCTCTTAGCTATCAAAAATATTAAATTAATTTCAGCTTATAATTTGATTCCTGGTATAAAAATAGGAACAGGAAATTTCTCTAATAATTCTTATGAGAGTATCTGATTTTTTTGCCTTATGGTATACTAGTATTTATTTTTATTTATTTGCATTTTTTCCAGAAGTTGTCATCTCCTGCTCTAAAACAGTGGTTCTCCAACTTCCTGATGCTGTGACCCTTTAATACAGTTCTTCATGCTGTGGTGACCACAACCTTAAAATTATTTTTGTTGCTACATCATAACTATAAGTTTGCTCATGAATTATAATGTACATATCTGTGTTTTCTGGTGGTCTTGGGTAATCCCTATGAGAGGGTTGTTCACCTCGAAGGGGTCGCGACCCGTAGATTGAGAACCACTACTATGAATCATACCATTATACTAAATTTCCCACACCTTTCAGAGAATTCACCATCTCAATCTTTCAAACCATTTCGAGGGTTGTAATGATTATTTTTGCCTATAAATTATTATAAATTCATTTTCTTTTATTTGTAATATATTTTTAAAGTCATACAGGGTCATACAACTTCACCCCATGCCTCTATTTTCTTTTTTTTAATTATTTTTTCTTTATTAGATATTTTCTTCATTTACATTTCAAGTGTTATCCAGAAAGTTTCCCATACCCTCCCCCATCCCCGCCCTGCTCCCCTACCCACGCTCTCCCACATAATGGCCCTGGCGTTCCCCTGTACTGGGGCATATAAAGTCTGCATGTCCAAGGGGCCTCTCTTCCCAATGATGGCCAACTAGGCCATCTTCTTCCATATATACAGCTAGAGACATAAGCTCTGGGGGAACTAGTTAGTTCATGTTATTCTTCCACCTATAGGGTTGAAGACCCCTTCAGCTCCTTGGGTACTTTCTCTAGCTCCTTCCTTGGGAGTCCTGTGTTCCAACTAATAGCTGACTGTGAGCATCCACTTCCGTGTTTGCCAGGCACTGGTATAGCCTCCCATGAGACAGCTATATCAGGGACCTTTCAGCATTATCTTGCTGGCATATGCAATAGTGTTTATTTTTGGTGGTTGATTTAGCCCATTTTACCTACCCCTCCTGGGACCCTCTCTTATAGGCCGCTTACCAAGTTGACAACCTATTTTTGTTATGTTTGAGGTGCATGTGTGCGTGAGTGTATGTGTGTCTATGTGTGTTCACAAACCTATATAAATGTAATCTGCAGAGTCTGTTTCTGTACTTTGTGTGCACATGGTTACAGGGCTCATCCATTCTACATTGAACCTCCAATAAGGGAGAATATTTATGGGTTTTATCACATATGTCATGAAACAGTGCCATAATGGTGTAGACAGGTAAAGAAGTAAGTGAATTAATGTCAGATAGCTCTAGTTATGAGAATGGATTTTTCCACTCTCCTTAAACACTGTAAACTGCCAATCTTCTATCAATTTCAACTTTAGTAGTCTTCAGTTTTATAAATCACATATTTACAGGACGGAAGAAATCATGTAAGAAACACTTAAATATTTAAGTTTATTTTAATCTTATATAATAAAAATGTAGTTGGTAATATTGTCAGTAGGGAAGAACGCTTAAACCTATTTTTTGCCTTGAATGTATTTTAAAAGGGTTCACCCAGACAGGGCTAATTCTAATCAATATGCTTCTTCCATCTGCCTTAACAATTTCAAGAAGAAAGATTGATAGCACAGGTAGGAGATCTTTGCTCCTCAAACCTTGAGTGTGATTATCTAACTGAACAGGAGTCAGCCAGCCAGAGGATTGTGGAGGTGTTTTATGGATGAGATTTGCCCTTGGGATGCAATGTTACTACAACTACCCCAGTGTGAATATGCCTTGTGTTTTTGCATCTGGGAGGCTCAGCTTGTCTCCCTCTGCTGAGACATGTTTGTTGATTGAGGTTTCTTGTAACTCCTTTTCCTACTGTTGTTGGACCATTTCTGGGCATCACAGAACTCTTCACACACACGAGACACATTTAGATATAGATGTGGTCCCAGACTGCATCTTAAACTCCCTCCATCCACCTCCAGGATTTCTTCCAGCAGCAGATCAGACTGCCCACGAATGTGTATCTTCTCAGTTTATTGTGAAGCTGGAAAGTGTGTTTCCTGACAAAGACAAAGTAAGAGGAGAAGGAAAAATAATACCCAAAGAAACTAGCATCATGTCCTTCTCTGGGAAGATATGGACCAAAGACCTGGGCATGTTTGCTTACACGTGAACCGCTTTGAATGTGACTTTTCCAAAGACACATGTGGTATACAGTAAGTTTGGGGGTTTCCAGCTGTGAGATGATATTCCTTACTATGTTTTCCTTATAAATATGTTTCTGTACCAAGAATAAACTTACAGGGAAATATTGGTAAAACTGATAAATGTCTTTTAAATCTTCATATGAATATATTCTGCATAAAATGTAATATTATTCAGCTGCAAAGGGGAAGAAAGTGGATGAACTTTGAAAGTATATTATTAAGTGAGGTTGCCCAGACTAAGAAAGGAAAGTCAGACCTCAAGTGGATCCTAAACTATAATGTATACTATATTTTATATTAAAACAGATCTGTAAGTGTGGGTAGAGTGTAACACCAAGCAAAAAGACCATAACAGTGTAATATTTAGTGATAAGGAAGGACCAAATGTAGGCAAAAAGATATTTGGGCCATGAAAAAGGATATAAGCCATTTTTTTTTTGTTTCAACTCTGTCTTAGTTTTCTACTTTCCTTTCTCATGTTGGATAAGTAAATTAAATGTGACTAATAATGAAAGTGTTAAACTTAAATAATGTTATGTATGGCTTCAGTCTATCCATTTTAACTGTACAGAAATTTGGGGAGCAGACACATATTTAAGTGGCTTATTTAAATCAGTTGTATGATGCTTTTTTTGAGACTTAATAGTAACATTTAATTTTAAAACAAGAGAAAAATAAATTTAGTTTTTTCATCAAATGATTTGAAATGAGAGCCATTTGTAAGAATAAAACTGTTACTTCCATTTGTTAAGTTAAACCTAATTAGACACATTTGACAAGCCCTGAAAGTTAAAGACCCAAAGTATGAGGAATGGAGAAAAGATACACTAATTGAATATTTTCTTTCACAGAGTATTTGTAGACATGGCATTTCTTTATTATAGTAGTCATCATGAATTTTTAAAATGCAATATTGAGACCCTGCAGGTATAAAATGGGATTTATCTGATCCAGACATCAGCAAGTACTTATTTAGCTCCTGCAGGTTCTTGTCAGTGTCCCTAGTTACTACTCCAAAGATATTTATGTGTTGAGAACGAACAGAGTACAAGTTATTCTGAATGTGCAGAATAAGCAAATAAACAAATAAGCCCCCAAATAGAATTCTTAAGGAAACAGTATACATATTATTAACTCTTATAGTTTCTAGGGCCAAGGAACTTGGGACATTCTCAGCAAGGATTCTGTGTCTGACTGTGTTATTGTCGGTATGGAGTTAAAATATGGGGGAGTGTTCTGATAACACAGTCCCGTTCAGCTATGGCTTTATGCTCAGGAAATATAAGAATATAGAATCAATGTTATGGCCTAACTTGACCCTCACCTGTGGCAGTGGTCAGACAGCTGAGCAGTCTGTGTCAGCTGTGTGGGCTGTGTCGGCTTAAAGATGGGTGGTTTTAGTGTGTGTGTGTGTGTGTGTGTGTGTGTGTGTGTGTGTGTGTGTGTGTATTTGTGTGTGTATTTGTGAGTGCAAACATATATATGCATATACCCATGCAGGCCAAAAGAAGGGGTTCAAGCTCCTGGAGATTGTGAGGTGCCTGGTGTGAATCTGAACTCAGTCCCTCTATAAACAAGGAGTATGCTTTTTTTTTTCCAACTTTTATTAGATAATTTCTTCATTTATATTTCAAGTGTTATCCAGAAAGTTCCCTAGAACAAGGAGTGTTCTTAACCACTGAGCCATTTCTCCAGTGCAGGCATTCAGGCTTCTAAGTGAGCATCTCCAGAGAACAAGATGAAGGGTCCTTAGCTTTGTATTGGTATATGTCAGAAATTAAGACTTGGCTTCCATAATAGCTTGGGTAACAAAGCAACAAAGATGCAAGAGAAGAATCTTGTACCTGCCTTGTAAGATCAAATACTGGCAGACTGTAAATGGAGCATATGGGACAGGCAGTAATGATGTAGTTCTGAAAAGCACAAGAAATTTTGTTTCAGCTAATAGTCACTATACAATGCAATGAATAGATTTTAGTAGTAATCCTTTTTATCTTCTTTCTCCTTCTTTCTTTCTTTCTTTCTTTCTTTCTTTCTTTCTTTCTTTCCTTCCTTCCTTCCTTCCTTCCTTCCTTCCTTCCTTCCTTCCTTCTTCTCTTCCTCCTCCTGCTCCTTCTCCTCCTCCTGCTCCCCCTTCTTCCCTTCCTCTTCCTCCACGTCTTCTTCTACTACTTCTTTTTCTTCTTTCATACAAGGTTTCTCTGTGTAACAGAGACCTGGATATGCTGGAATTACTTTGTAGACCAGGCTAGCCTCAAACTCACATATGTTTGCCTGCCTCTGCTTCCTGAGAGCTGGGATTAAAGATGTGCACCACCATACCTGGCATGATTTATTTATTTATTTATTTATTTTCCCCAAGGGTAATTTCTTTTTTTTTCCAATTTTTTTTATTAGATATTTTCTTAATTTACATTTCAAATGCTATTCCAAAAGTCCCCTCTCCCCCCTCCCTGATCCCCTGTCCACCCACTCCCACTTCTTGGCCCTGGCTTTCCCCTATATTGGGGCATATAAAGATTGCAGTACCAAGGGGCCTCTCTTCCCAATGATGACAGACAAGGCCAGGAGCTTTCCCTTAAAAAAATGGTCCACGTCAAATGGATACCTGTCAAATTAAAAAACTAATTTCAATATTAACCAATGAGTTGTATGGGTAGATCAATGATACTTTGAGTAGTTATTTTTCTGTTGCTGTGATCAGACACCATGGCCAAAAGTGACATATGGATGAGTTTATTTTGGCTTATGATTCCAGTGGCATCACAGTGGCAAGAGTAAAAAGCTAAACACTCACTCCCTGAACTGCAAGCATGATCAAAGAGAGCAAGGTGGACATGGCAAAGACTGTTTAAATTTCATAGCCTACCTCTGGTGATACACTTGTTTCAATGAGGCTATACCAAGCAACTGTCCACCAAACGGAGACCAGTTGTTCAAATACATGAGTGGAAGGGAATATTCTCATTCAAACCACCCAAGTCTTAACAGAAATAATCTACATCCCAGATAGATAGGCAATTGGAGAAGCAAAGAGGGAACTGAGATACAAGAATGAGAGCTATAGGCTGATTGATCCAAGTCTTGGAGTAATCATTGCAGACTGTATTTGAAAATATTATCCCTCCCTGTTATGGTTTGTATATGTTTGGCCCAGAGAGCAGCACTATTAGAAGATGTGGCCTTGTTGGACTGGGCATAGCCTTGTTGGAGTAGGTGTGTCACTGTGGGTGTGGCCTTTAAGACCCTCATTCCTCCTGCCTGGAAGCCAGTATTCTGCTAGCACCCTTCAGATGAAGATGTAGAACTCTCAGCTCTGCCTGTGCCATGCCTGTCTGGATGCTGCCATGTTCCCACCTTGATGATAATGGACTGAACATCTGAACCTATAAGGCAGCCCCAATTAAGTGTTGTTCTTTATAAGACTTGTCTTGGTCATGGTGTTTGTTCACAGCAGTAAAACCCTAACTAAGACACTCCACTAACCCAATTCAGTGTCCCATGGAGTGTATGGGTATATAATAATCTGGGACAGGATGAAATACTCATTTTCAAGACACATGAATGTTGTTGGAGATTATAGTAGGAACGATGGACAGGATACTGCAGAGCTAGGTACTGTGGTGGTGGTTGCCTGATATCTTCCATTTATTCTTGGTTATTGTAGCATTAGCATGAATAAATGTGGGACCGTGGCAGAACACTGCAATGGTGGAGTAAAGGGCCCTCATGTTTTCCCTATCTGACCAGGGACTGTTCACTATAAGATGGTTTCATGCCAGTGTTTTCACTGAGCATACCCTACATTTGTCTCATAGAACTATTTAGCTTAAGACTTTACCAGTAGGATAACTACAGGGGTAAAGATCTGGGACACAGTAAGGCAATGATGGACAGGTCACCAGTTTATTTCCCTTTTCTTGTTGAAATGGACTCATTAGTATTTTTTTCAATTCAAAGTTGCAATGTATAGAGGTGATTCAGAAAGTAGATTTTTACATATGAATACATGGATTCTCTTTCTCTGCCTTTTCGTAACAGTGGGAGCCTAGAAATATAACATAGCATCATTAAACCTCAATCTACTTGTATATAAAGTGAGATGAACTCTACATGATTTGTGGCAAAGCATACGGAAGAAAGAGTTATTATGGCTTCTAATATTATTTCCAAAGGAATGAGTCATTCATAGGTTCCCAGAAGACTTTCAGGTTGATTCTTTCTAGGACATTTCCTTTAATATATTGCATGGCAGTAATAGGATATCTGAGTGAATCACATTGCATTTTAAGAAGTAGAGCAGAGCTGTTATTGATACCAGTTCCAATATGGCATCAATAGTAAATTGATTTTAGTTATGCAAAAAACACACCCCCAGAGATATATGAGTATCCTGTGGGGAGGGTGTACTGCAATTCATGCAGTAAGAGGTAAGAGGGTTTCCATACCAATGTCCAGCTAAGCTGACTCTCAGGTAGTTCATGGTTTCATTTTTACACTAGTTTGTTGTGTGAGGTCACAGAAGGTTGTTATCACTAAAGGCTCATCTGTACATAGACAAGAAACTATGGACCACAATTGCGTAATTCCAGTTCAATTCCCTTTCACAGCACTGGGCCTACAGCAAATATGAACTGGAATATTCTGTAGAGCTGTGTTTAAAATTCAACACTTATTTTTAATTCCTTTGGCTTTTGATTATTATTCAAATTTTGTTCTGAAAATACATTTTTTATATATCCACAAAGAATAGGAAATTTAAAACATAGATATTTATTTTTGTCATTTCTCTTTCCAAGAATATCATGGCCAAAAGAATGTCTGGGGTTTTGCCTGGGTCATTTATGTTAGACTTCAATATTATTAAATAGTTGTTTCCTAAACAGTTCATGAGCTGCCTTCAAATTCTCCTAACTTAATCATTACTGCCTTTCTTCTCATTCAGCATTTTTTGAAGTCCTAGTATCTATTAGATTTCAGTTAATGCATGTGTGACAAGGACATCTACATTCATGGACTCTGAGGGGAAGCACCCTTAGCTCTTGTGTGCTCTCATAGTTCCATAAATGCATATACATTAACCATTTCCTATAAATCACTCATGTTCTTAGGTAACACTGAGGAAAACACAGAATCTGACCTGTACTTAAGTTAGAGACAATACAAAATATTTATCATGTGGTCATACATATATGATAGGGCAAAAGCAGTAATCAAGATATTGGTACTCAGGAAGGGCATTTCATTTAGATTTGGTAATTTAAAAGGTTATCACAAAGTAAACTCTTTTCAGATGTAAAAAATTCAAGGAAATTGTGGGGGTGGTAGTCTATTGTTTGGGATTCAGGGGAAGCCAAGAGAGAATATCTCCCCATGGAATAATGGAGAACTATATGAAGGTGCTATAACTGATATGTAGAACAGAAAGGAGCCACCTAAAGAGTCTATCCCCCGGAGACACTGGTAACCAGGTCAGAAAGGGTCCTTAGTACTACACTAAGGGGTTCTATTAGAAGCTTGGTATTGCAAAAAAGAAATAATAGTAATAATAATAATAATAATAATAATAATAATAATAATAATAATAACTTCTAGGAAGACAGACCTATCGTCTTTCAAATAGAAATGATAGATATTAGATAATTATTTTAGGAGAAGCCCTGTCTAAAAAAAAAAAAAAAAAAAAGAATGGGCAAACAGTTCACACCATATCTATTGTATGAAGAGTGCAAGTTAGATACACCTGTGTAGCTCATCTCTAGCTTGATGTATGTTTATAATTTGCAACAAGATAAACAGGTCTATATCAGCTTTGAGATTCCTGCTACTCACTGTACAAGTCCATGTGCTGAATCACTCATTACCAGTTTTTCATTTATGGACCTACAGAGAAACTCACCACGGAATATACCAAATATAGGAATAAGGAACAGAGGGCATTACGATATGAAAATTAGTGCAGGCAACTTTAGTTTTTCAAGCGCTTGTGGAATGTGAAAGTTCAAAAACATGTAAGTATTCAGCTTAAGATATGTGTGCAGGGTCATAGTATGCACACGTAGGGATATGAGTAGAAGTTGTTTATGGTCTCCATGCAGCACTGGTTGTGGGTAATAAGGCTTAGTGTGCATGCGCAGGGTTTGGTATGAATAAAGTGGCCTAATGACATGTACAAGATTAACTGTGAGTAGAAGGGTTTAGTGTATACATGTATGCTAGGCTACAAGGCTTAATATACCTGTGCAAGGTAGGCTCTGAGGATTAAATATCTCCACAATAAAAATATTAGCACATGAGCAGGATTGAAGTCTGTGGTGACCATGGCATGCTCTGTTTCTTAAACATACCACTGATTAATGTGTATCTTTTTCAAGAGAAGAAGATTCAATTAAATATGGGAGAAGAAAAATAGAGTTAAGCCAGGAAAACATGATCACTAAAGCTCATGTGAAGAACTGAGTATTTTGGAAGATTTTAGAAAACATTCACAGATTTTAAATAGGGGTGCAACTCAATCAAAATGCTTTGCAGATGTCACTCTGATTGTAACATGTAGAATAAGAGGCAGAGGTGGATGCTAAGGCTTGATTCTCTAGTCCTGAAAAGTGATGATTGGGATATACAGTGGAGACAGGAGGAGAATAGGAATGGGATTGCATTAAAAGTAGGAGCTTTGATTGAGACCCTTGGTGTGTTGACAGTGAGGTAGAAGAATGTTGAGAATTCAGAGTATCTTCCAAGCTACCGAGAAAAAAAAATAGAGAAACTGCTAGACTTCTTTGTGGAGGGAATTGAACCAACTAGCATAAATTTTTTTTTAATTTTTTTTATTATTCCTTTCATTTGTTTACATCTCAAATGGTATTCCCCTGTCCCAGTTACCCCTGGCAGTTCCTGAGAAAATTGGAAATAGTTCTACCTGAATACACAGTTATACTACTACTGGGCATACACCTAACAGCTGCTCCAACATGTACCAAAGACACATGCTTCACTATGTTTATAGCAGCTTTATTTATAGTAGCCAGAAGCTGGAAACAACCACGATGTCGCTCAAGAGAAGAATGGATACAGAAAATGTGGTGCATTTATACAATGTAGTACTATTCAGGTATTAAAAACAATGACTTCATGAAATTCACAGGCAAATGTAACTAGTGTAGATTTTCTCTCATGGAAAACACTGGTCCACCAGACACCAGAGAGAGGGGATGTGTAGAGTATCACAAAGTTATTTTAAGTTTCATGTCAAATAAACACAGTTTGATAAAAAGAAAAAGAAGTTTTTGTTTTGTTTTGTTTTGTTATCTAAGTTGGTAAGAAAGAACAGTCAGAGACCAAGGGGGAAGGTAGGAGAAGTAGTCTGTAACATTCCAGGAGAACAGACTTCAATAAGAGAGGAAAGGGAAGCTTGGAAAAGAAGGAACAAAGGATGAAAAACTGACAGATCTGTGAGCAATAGTGAAATGAGTTTGGAGAGAATTCACATTTAAGTATCATGACAATAAGTGGGAGATAAGGGGAATTCCTGAAAGGATTTTAAGGTTGGAACAATGAAGGAGAGGCTCATACCTGAACAGATCTAATGATATATCTGCATCTATTTATATATCATAATCTATTCATAATATATCATCTGCTCTCTCTGCCATCCATTTATTATTTATCTCTATCTAGTATCCATCCATCTCCTATACTTATTATTCATTCATTCATTTATTACAATAGTGATAGAGATTAACCCTATGTCCTTTTGGATTTTATTTTTTTTCCCACATTTTTATTAGATATTTTCTTCATTTACATTTCAAATGCTATCCCAAAAGTCCCCTATACCCTCCCCACACCCTGCTCCCCTACCCACTCACTCCCACTTCTTGGCCCTGGCGTTCCCCTGTACTGGGGCATATAAAGTTTGCTAAACCAAGGGGCCTCTCCTCCCAATCATGGCCCAATAGACCATCTTCTGCAAGAGCTGAAGGGGTCTGCAACCCTATAGGTGGAACAACAATATGAACTAATCAGTACCCCCACAGCTCATGTCCTTTTGCATCTTAAATAAGCACCCTATCCAGGACTGTATCCCTTTTCTATCCTGTTTCTGTTTTGTTTTTGTTTTTTTTTGTTGTTGTTGTTGTTTTGTTTTGTTTTCTTTTTTGTTTCTGTGAAATACAATGCCACTAAGTTGTAAGTTGTTCATAGAACAGTATAGAACTGGATGAGCACCTAGGACCACATGTCTTCACAAGTTAGCCTAAATGTTCATTTTATATAATAGGATAATTTTTACATTTTTTTCTTGAGCTGCCATTTGAAAAGAATATAGACGTCTGAAAAATAAAGCTTATATTTATGTTATTTGGGATTGTGTGAAATGTTATATCATCAATATTCTCATAACATGTTATCATTTCTCCTGTATTGTTCATTTCGATCAATTCTGAATTATGAAGATTCACTGAATCTTACAAGAGGACTTCCAACTAAGCCTCTGTCACAGTTGGGAGGGTTTGAAATTAATAGGAAGTGATATTTCAGAAAATGAAAAACAAAAGAAAAGGAATACAAGAAAAAAAAAAAAAAAAAAAAAAAAGCATAGTCATTGTTCTATTGCTGTGAAGAGACACCAAGACCATGGAAACTCCTCTGAAAGAGAGCATTTAATGGAGGATTGCAGAGGTTTAGTCCACTATTGTCATAGCAGGGGGCATGGCGGTATGCAGACAGACATGTGTTGGAGAGGTTGAGTGTTGTATATCCAGATGTGAGGACAGGGGAGAGAGAGAGAGAGAGAGAGAGAGAGAGAGAGAGAGAGAGAGAGAGAGAGAGAGAGAGAGAGAGAGAGAGAGAGAGAGAGAGAGAGAGAGAGAGAGAGAGAGAGAGAGAGAGAGAGAGAGAGAGGCAGACAGAGAGACAGAGACAGAGACAGAGAGACAGAGACAGAGACAGACTGACTCAGCCTGACTTGGGCTTCTGAAGCCTCCAAGAATATCCCCAGTGACAAAACTTCCCTCAACAAGGCCAGTCTTATTCCAACAAACACAATGTTAGGATTTCTGATCTCTGAGCATGCTGTGGGAGGCCAATAATCTCACCACTGAAGGGTTTGAGGAAGTTAGTTCTTTCTTGGTTTAAACCAACCAGGGTTACAAAGTAAATCCCAGGCCACCTGGGATCATTTATCAAGACTGTGGCAAACAAAACAAAACATTGCACTCAACTGAGACAACCCTGAACAAAGCTGCTGCTTTTACATTGAGGGTATATTAAGTATTTGATCAGATGGAAGTTTGTGGAGCTACATGATCTGGGTAGAGAATTTGTTGCTATTTCTATTGTGGCAGATCACAAATGCTAATGGTTAGTGTGGCACATTTTAGCAACAAAAGCAACTGGAAAATTCACCTGAGGTTTGTGTTGTTTTTATTTTTTTTCTGATTATTTGGAAGTTTTAAAGTTGGAAAACTTTATTAGTATTATCTTCTTGTCCATCAAAACCCTCGTGTGTGTGTGTGTGTGTGTGTGTGTGTGTGTGTGTGTGTGTGTGTATCTATGTGCATGTAGCTGTAGCTCCTCTCATGCTGGCCTCAAACTGACAGTATTTTCCAGGGCTCTGGCCTTGAACTGATATTTCTCCTGTCTTCCTTTCCTAATGCTTAGATCACAGGCAGGCTGTCCCATGGCTGGAATTTTCATCTTTCTCTATTTGCATTCCAAGGCATGTGCATTCTTCACATGTTCCACAACACTGGTTTTTCTTAGTGCTATATTCTCAGCCTTATAGCTTTTGGTTCACATAGCACTGTTCCTTGACACAGTCTATAAACACTCAGCCCTGAGTCTTTACAAAACAAGTCCATGGATTCTGGGGTGATATTTTTTAAAAAGAAATGAAACGGTGATACAGTTATTAAAGGACATACCTCTGGGGTCTAGGGAGATAGCTCACTCAGTAGAGTACTTTTTGTGGTAGTTTGGAGAACTGAGCTTGATCCTCTAAACCCATTTTTTTTTTTTTAATCCTACAAAAGCCAGGCATTGGGATGCATACTTGTAATCCCAGCACTGGGAAACAGAAAAGGCTTATATCACTGGGAGTCCCTGATCAACCAGCCTAGCATGCCCACCATGGTCCCAGGCCAGTCAGAGACCCTCCCTCAAAAGCAAACAAAAAGCTGCAGTGATGGCTAGGTTGTTAAGAATACTCGCTGCCTCTTTTTTATTTTTGTTTTGTTTTGTTTTTTGTTTTGTTTTGTTTTGTTTTTTGTTTTGTTTTGTTTTGTTTTTTTGTTTTGTTTTGTTTTGTGTTTTGTTTTGTTTTGTTGAGACAGGGTTTCTCTGTGTAGCCCTGGCTATCCTGGAACTCACTCTGTAGACCAGGCTGGGCTCAAACTCAGAAATCCACCAGGCTGGCCAGGTGTGATGGCACATGCCTTTAATCCCAGCACTCGGGAGGCAGAGGCAGGCAGACTTCAAAGTCAGTACCTGGACAGTCAGGGCTATACAGAGAAACCCTGTCTGTAAAAACAAAAACAAAAACAAACAAACAAAAAAGAAATATTCTATGTTAAAACAGGAAATAAATAATACAAAATAGCTTCAGGAAGATCTTGAAACTGACTGGATCCTCTAGATACCTCCCTCCCCAAGAATAAACAGTAAAGGCTCTAAGTTCAGAGCAGCTATCAAGAAAATTCAGAAATAAACCCATTAAAAAACAGAGACCCATGAAGAAGAACCAAAGACCAACAGATCAGCTGGACGAATGTCAGAACAACTAAACCACCTAGAAAGGACACTCTCCAACCTGTTAAGCATCCTTTAGGTTCAGTAGTGTGCTTCAAGTTTAAAGCACCTGTGAGCTGTTATCCAGACTGAGCGGCCTTTAATGGGCACTGCCAACCAACCTTTGAGTACCTTTCTTTCCTTTAAGTAACCCTTGACCCATATTCCTGTAAGTAACCCTAATAGTCTCATAAGTTCACCTAGTTGGACTTTAGTGATATCTATGGTTTGGTCTATAGCCAGTTCCCTGTCTTGGATGAGGAGATGCTCATTCACGTCTCCCCCAGAAAGTCTGTTACACACTACATATATGTACATGTGTTTCAGCCTGATCATGTGGAACTGTATAAAATACTAGGAGGCCCATCTCTGGAGAAAATGGATTCTCCCTGGAGTAGCAGCTATTGAAGGTAACTGAGTTTTAACAATGTGCGGGGCTTCTTAAATTCTACATCCACATCCACATGTTGACTGGTGATGTCATTATGCAGTCTTCGTTTATAAAGCCATGTTAGATTTCATGTGTGAAGCTTCACTGCCCTGTCTGGCAATAGGCAACCAGATCCTCAGGCATGTTCAGTCTTTCTGCCCTACCTTCTCTGAGCCTATGTTCTCTGAGCCTTAGGTATAAATGCAGTGTTGTAGGCGTACCCATTGGGGTTACGTATTCCATAACTTATTTTCTTCTCTTTGACCAGTTGTGGGTCTTTGTAATGGTCACTATGTTCCAAAGAAGAGTCCTTGATGAAAGGTGAGAGTTATACTTAGCTGTGGTTATAACTATTTGAGTATATAATCTGATGTAACTATGGAAGCCAGGAAAATATAAAGGAATCATTTGAGGCACAGATAGAAGGAACTGTAATGAGGTATAGTAGGGTATGGGTGCTATGAAGGGGAAAAAGGAAAAACAGTGGTCATAAACTTTAGCTGGGGCAAGAGTACGAGGGTGATACAGAAGGAGATGGGCAAAGGAAACATAAAAGAGAGTAACAATGCTTGAAAAAGATAGAGAAACCTATTCGTATGCTTCTGATGAGCTTAACTTAGTGCATATATGCATATCTGTATAGTTTAAATTATATCATGTGATAATGTTACCGCCAAGAGCTGTAGAGTACCTAACAAAGCCCAAGGACCTGACATGAGAAGCCTTCATTCAAGTTATTGGCCAGGACCTTCAAAGAATCCCCAAACCTTACAGACTATTGCCATGTGCTTGTTGCTTCCTAGACCTTTATGGCAAGACCTGGTTGCTGAAGATAGTACCCATTTCTTTTTTTTTTTTTTTTTTAATTGGTTATTTTATTCATTTACATTTCAAATGTACTCCCTTCCCAGTTTCCCTTCCACAAGCCCTCTATCCCCTCTTCCTTCCCTCTGCCTCTGTGAGGGTGCTCCCTCACCTGTTGACCCACTCCTGCTTCAGTGCCCTAGGGTTTCCCTATTCTGGGTCAAACATTAGCCAAAATACCTAACAAAGGGGAGCTAGGATCTATAGAGTCCATATCCAGTGGATAAGCATGGGCCCCAAGTTAAGGGATGGGACCACCCACCCACCTCAAAAATGTTAATCCAGAATCCCTCCTGCCAATAGGAAATGCAGGGACAAAGAGTGGAACAGAAACTGAAGGGAAGGCAATCCAGAGACCGCTCCACCTAGGGATCCGTCCAATCTGCTGACACCAAACCCATTCATTACTGCTGCTGCCAAGAGGTGCTCACTGTCAGGAGCCCAGTATAATTGTCCCCTCAGAGGCTCTGTCAGAGCCAGAGCAATACAGAAGCAGAAGTACACAGCCAAACATTGGACTGAATGATAACACCCATTTCAAACACAGACTTAAAGGAGTTCTGCTGGAGCTGACCAGGAAGCCTTCTCCCTGAGCCTTAGTTCTCATTGTATCAAAATGTGTCAGGAAAGACACCAAGGAAGAAAAGCAATCCATAGGCTTACCTAACTTCGAAGATTGTGAGCCATGACAATGGCCAGCCTGGCAAGGGATTCCCAATGGAGCAGTAAAGGAACTTCCTGCTGGTTAATCTGGGGTAACCAACAGTCATCTAATTGGATTTCAGTTCTGCTCAGGATGAGGGATTACTTGCCTGATGCTGGAAAACTGGCCAAGAGTCCATAGCAAGAAATGTCATCAACTGTGGGAAAGGACCTACTATTGACATTTTCCTAGATCAATACAATTTCATCTATGAATTTAGGTGAGACCATAGGCAAGGGAGAATATACTGAACAGATTGTCACTGAGATCCAGTGATGACTTCGAGTCTCACAGCTGGACTCACATACAGCCATGGGGGACTCTGGTTAACTTACAGATACCGTTCATACCTTAAAATATTCTGAAAGCATACACCAGTGCAATTTATCTGCTCTTTCATGGCAAGGCTAATGGCAGCTTTTGCTGTTGGATGGGGAAGAAGAGTGCCATTTCTCTCTCAGTTTTCATCTTGCTCCTCGATGCAGTCTCCACGTGTGTGTTCGCATCCACTTATATTCTTTGGGGTGCGATCTTTTAAAAGTGAACTTTAATACATTTAAAGGTGTATGACTTACAGGGTATCCATGCTTTTAGATTTCTAGCAGGTCCCCACTAGCCATAGTTCTATGCTGTCACAGCATTTTTAGTTCCTGGTGGAACTTGACCTTATTTCAAATATGGGACATAGTTATCTGTTCCTGCAGAAATTATAAAATCATTTTTAAATGGAGCATGTAGATCAGCTGGAGAGCATTTCACTCCAGTGGGACAACAGGATAGGAGAGAAATAGTTCACTTATTTTGAAAGTATGAATAATTGTAACAATCTGTCAGCTATCTACCATACTTTATGGGTTAGGTTACTGGCTTTATACAATGCAAGTAAATACACTGACCACTTTCACAAAAAGATTTTCTCTATAGATTTCCTACATCTCTGCATATAGCCCATAATATTTCGCATCTGGTCTATGATTTCCATTTCTGCATCAGTCTATGGTGCTACATTTGTCATTGAGTCTTTACCACTAGTCTGTGATTTTCTGAATTTGGTCCACATCTCTATGTATCTACTCTATGACACTCTATCTGGTTCATTGTTCTCTGCATCTGTTTGACTCTCTGAATCAGCTCAGGACTCTCACAATTGGTCAATGATTATCTCTGGTCTATGATTCTCTATATCTGGCCCAGGACTCTCTGCATCTGGTCCATGACTCTCTACATCAGATACATGACTCTCTGCCTCTTTTCTGTGACTCTATGATTCCAGTTCATGAGTATCATTGTCTTTCAAGCTGCTCTGCCATTTGAAGGAGCTTGGCAGGCTTGGATGTGTACCAGCTCTCTACTTTTTGTCTGTGGGAATTGGTTTGAGAGTGGCTGGCACAAGCACTCTGGGATTTGGGGAAAATGATCTTTCTCTTTCAGAACACTCAAGTGTGTCTGCTTTTGCAGGAGAAAACAAAAGGCAGAGAAGGAGAGAGACCAAATGCATTTGTTATAAGCTCTCTTCAGAACTACGATGCCACAGTCTGCTCTTTGAAACAGTGGCTTAATGATCATTGAATCAAAGCAAAGTCAACATAGATTAAGAAGTGAATAATGTTAACACAAATATTTTATATATTTTTATAAATACTGTTGTCTTAGTCAGGGTTTCTATTCCTGCACAAACACCATGACCAAGAAGCAAGTTGGGGAGGAAAGGGTTTATTTGGCTTACACTTCCACATTGCTGTTCATCACCAAAGGAAGTCAGGACTGGAACTCAAGCAGGTCAGAAAGCAGGAGCTGATGCAGAGGCCATGGAGGGATGTTCTTTACTGGCTTGCTTCCCTTGNTTGGCTTGCTCAGCCTGCTCTCTTATAGAACCCAAGACTGCCAGCCCAGAGATGGTCCCACCCACAAGGGGCCCTTGATCACTAATTGAGAAAATGCCTCACAGCTAGATCTCATGGAGGCATTTCCCCAACTGAAGCTCCCTTCTCTGTGATAACTCCAGCTGTGTCAAGTTGACACAAACCTAGCCAGTACAACTGTTAATACTGTATTTAGTATTAAATACTAATTTAATACTAATTATTAATATTTACACAGACAAGGGCCCTTAGAGGACTAACTATGAAATTTATATAGAATCTGAAACAATAATTTTGAAAGCAGATATCTGTGAAGTAATTACAAAGTCTTGAAATGCTTTATTCATGTTTCTTCAGAAGGTTCTAATATAGTAAATAATTCTCATGAGGGCTTATCATTTGTTTCTGGAAAAATAATTAGTATGTTTTTACCTGGGGAGACTATTTCTCCCACTCTCAACATTCCTTAGTAGTTGGTATAGGGCTAAGGGTCCGTGGGTTTTCCACCATCCATTTTGGTATGTCTATTTCTATAACTTTTTTTAGCAGGCATGTCAGTAAAACTTGATATGTGTAGCTTCTGGGCCATAAATTTGAGAGAAAGCAACAAAAAGTTTACAAGAGAGTTTTGAAACAAACAAACAAAAAAAAGGAGAAAAGAGAAAGGAGAAATTCTGTAATTATAATTTTAAAGGAAAAATGATTTTTTTAGAACTATAATTATTACCTCTCATTCTCTAACAAAGAAAATTTTGCATGGCCCAATTAATTATCTCCTCACATAAGACATAGGATTGTTCATCTATTAGCTCTTCTTCAGTAAATATGTGTGAATAAATTAGACATGTATCAAGGGCCTCTAAGCTCAAGGAATCTAAGAAGATACCTTGATACTTTTTTTTTTAGGATTGATCCCAGGCAGAGAACATAAGATCAGTTCGAATGTTTTAGTCACTAATAATAATAAAACAAATAATTTCACAGTCTTTAGGAAAATGTGAAAGATGTACAATTCCTTGTACATCCTACAGCATGAGATATATTTGTATTTTGTGTATCCTGAGGTTTACCTGAATTCTTTTGGACTTTTGGAAATATTCCTAAAGAATCCAGGTTTTGAATATGTTGACTAACTGATCAGGACACATTTTTTCCCCAAATTTTTAGTAGGTATTTTCTTCATTTACATATCAAATGCTATCCCTAAATTGCCCTATACCCTGCCCCCTGCTCCCCTACCCACCCACTCCCACTTTTTGGCACTGGTGTTTCCCTGTACTGGGTCATATAAAGTTTGCGAGACCAAGGAGCCTCTCTTCCCAATGATAGCCGACTAGGCCATCTTCTGCTACATATGCAGCTAGAGATAGGAGCTCTGGGGGTACTGGTTAGTTCATATTTTTGTTCCTCTTATAGGGTTGCAGGCCCCTTCAGCTTCTTGGGTACATTCTCTAGATCCTCCATTGGGGGCCCTGTGTTCCATCCAAGAGCTGACTGTGAGTATCCACTTCTGTGTTTGCCAGGCACTGGCATACCCTCACAAGAGAGAGCTATATCAGGGTCCTGTCAGCAAAATCTTGCTGGCTTATGTAATAGTGTTTGCATTTGGTGGCTGATTATGGGATGGATCCCCAGGTCTGGGAGTCTCTGGATGGTCCATCCTTTCCTCTTAGCTCCAAACTTTGTCTCTGTAACTCCTTCCATGAGTGTTTTGTTCCCAATTCTAAGAAGGGATGAAGTGTCCACACTTTAGTCTTTGTTCTTCTTGAGTTTCATGTGTTCTGCTAATTGTATCTTGGGTATTCTAAGTTTCTGTGCTAATATCCACTTATCAGTGAGTACATATCATGTGAGTACTTTGTGATTGGGTTACCTCACTCAGGATGATACCCTCTAGATCCATCCATTTCCCTAGGAATTTCATGAATTCATTGTTTTTAATAGCTGAGTAGTACTCCATTGTATAAATGTACCACATTTTCTGTATCCATTCCTCTGTTAAGGGACATCTGGGTTCTTTCCAGCTTCTGGCTATTATAAATAAGGCTGCTATGAATATAGTGGAGCACTTGTTCTTATTGCCAGTTCGAACATCTTCTGGGTATATGCCCAGGAGAGGTATTGCTGGATCCTCCAGTAGTTCTATGTCCAATATTCTGAGGAACTGTCGGATTGATTTCCAGAGTGGTTGCACAAGCTTGCAATCCCAGCAACAATGGAGGAGTGTTCCTCTTTCTCCACATCTTTGCTAGCATCTGCTGTCACATGAATTTTTGATCTTAGCCATTATGACTGGTGTGAGGTAGAATCTCAGGGTTGTTTTGATTTGCATTTCCCTGATGATTAAGGATATTGAACATTTTTTCAGGTGCTTCTCAGCCATTCCATATTCTTCAGTTGAGAATTATTTGTTTAGCTCTGTGCCTAATTTTTTTAATGGGGTTATTTGATTTTCTGGAGTCCACATTCTTGAGTTCCTTATGTATATTGGATATTAGTCACCTATATGATTTAGGATTGGTAAAGATCCTTTCCTAATCTGTTGGTGGCCTTTTTGTCTTATTGACAGAGTCATTTGTCTTACAGAAGCTTTGCAATTTTATGAGGTCCCATTTGTCAATTCTAGATCTTACAGTATAAGTCATTGCTGTTCTATTCAGGAATTTTTCCCCTGTGCCCATATCTTTGAAGCTTTTCTCCACTTTCTCCTCTATAAGTTTCAGTGTCTCTGGTTTTCCTTGAACCACTTAGACTTGACCTTAGTACAAGGAGATAAGAATGGATCAATTCGCATTCTTCTACATGATAACTGCCAGTTGTGTCAAAACCATTTGTTGAAAATGCTGTCTTTTTTCAACTGGATGGTTTTAGCACCCTTGTCAAAGATTGTGACCATAGGTGTGTGGGTTCATTTCTGGGTCTTCAATTCTATTCCATTGGTCTACCTGTCTGTTGCTGTACCATTACCATGCAGTTTTTATCACAATTGCTCAGTAGTATAGCTTTAGGTCAGGCATGGTGATTATACCAGAGATTCTTTTGAGAATCATTGAGAAGAGTTTTTGCTATCTTATGTTTTTTGTTATTTCAAATGAATTTGTAAATTGCCTTTTCTAATTCATTGAAGAATTGAGTTGGAATTTTGATGGCGTTGCATTGAATTGGTAGATTGTTTTCCGCAAGATAGCCATTTTTATTCTATTGATCCTACCAATCCATGAGCATGGGAGATCTTTCCATCTTCTGAGATCTTCTTTGATTTCTTTCTTCAGAAACTTGAAGTTCTTATCATATAGATCTTTCACTTCCTAAGAGTCACACCAAGATATTTCATATTATTTGTGACTAATGTGAAGGGTGTTGTTTCCCTAATTTCTTACTCAGTGCATTTATCCTTTGTGTAGAGAAAGGCCATTGATTTGTTTGAGTTAATTTTATATCCAGCTACTGCACTGAACCTGTTTATCAGGTTTAGGAGTTCTCTGGTGGAATTTTTAGGGTCACTTATATATACTATCATATCATCTGCAAATAGTGATAATTTTGAGTTCTTCCTTTCCAATTTGTATCCACTTGACCTCCTTTTGTTGTAGAATTGCTCTGGCTAGAACTTCAAGTACTATATTGAATAGGTAGGGATAAAGTGGGCAGCCTTGTCTTGTCCCTGATTTTAGTGGGATTGCTTCCAGCTTCTCTCAATTTACTTTGATGTTGGCTACTGGTTTACTGTATACTGCTTTTATTATGTTTATGTATGGGCCTTGAATTCCTGATCTTTTCAAGACTTTCATCATGAAAGGGTGTTGGATTTTGTCAAATGCTTTCTCAGCATCTAACAAGATGGTCATGTGGTTTTTGTCTTTGAGTTTGTTTATATAGTGGATTATGTTCATGGATTTCCATATATTAAATCATCCTTGAATCCCTGGAATGAAGTCTACATGGTCATGATGGATGATTGTTTTGATGTGTTCTTGAATTCGGTTAGTGAGAATTTTATTGAGTATTTTTGCATTGATATTCATAAGGGAAATTGTTCTGAAGTTTTTGGGTCTTTATGTGGTTTATGTATCAGAGTAATTGTGGCTTCATAGAATGAATTGGGTAGAGTACCTTCTGTTTCTATTTTGTGGAATACTTTGAGAAGAACTGGAATTAGGTTTTCTTTGAAGATCTAATAGAACTCTACACTAAACCCATCTGGTCCTAGGCATTTATTGGTTGGGAGACTATTGATGACTGCTTCTATTTCTTTAGTGGATATAGGACTGTTTAGGGCATTAATCTGATCCTGATTTAATTTTGGTACCTGATATCTGTCTAGAAATTTGTCCATTTCATCCAGGTTTTCCAGTTTTGTTAAGTATAGCCTTTTGTAGTACAATCTGATGATGTTTTGGATTTCCTCAGCATCTGTTGTTATGTCTCCCTTTTCATTTTTGATATTGTTAATTAGGATGCTGTCCCTGTGCCCTCTAGTGAGTCTGGCTGAGGGTTTATCTATCTTGTTGATTTTCTCAAAGAACCAGCTCCTAGGTTGGTTGATTCTTTGGATAGTTCTTTTGTTTCCACTTGGTTGATTTCACCCCTGAGTTTGATTATTTCCCACTGTCTACTCTTATTGTGTGAATTTGCTTCCTTTTGTTTTAGAGCTTCTAGGTGTGCTGTCATGCTGCTAGTGTATGCTCTCTCCAGTTCTTTTGGAGGCACTCAGAGCTATGAGTTTTTCTCTTAGGGATGCTTTCATTGTGTCCCATAAGTTTGGGTATGTTGTGGCTTCTTTTTCATTAAACTCTAAAAAGTCTAATTTCTTTCTTTATTTTTTCCTTGACCAAGGTATCATTGGGGAGAGGGTTGTTCAGTTTTCATGTGAATACTGGTTTGAATTATTTATGTTGTTATTGAAGATCAACTTTAATCCATGGTGATTTGATAGGATCCATGGGACAATTTCAATATTTTTGTATCTGTTGAGGACTGTTTTGGGACCAATTATATGGTCAACTTTGGAGAAGGTACCATGAGGTGCTGAGAAGAAGTTATATCCTTTTGATTTAGGATAAAATGTTCTGTAGATATCTGTTAAATCCATTTGTTTCACAACTTCTGCTAGTTTCACTGTGTCTCTGTTTAGTTTCTGTTTCCAGGATTTGTCCATTGATAAGAGTGGGGTGTTGAAGTCTCCCATTATTATTGTGTGAGGTGCAATGTGTGCTTTGAGCTTTACTAAAGTTTCTTTAGTGAACGTGGCTGCCCTTGCATTTGGAGCATAGATGCTTAGAATTGGGAGTTCATCTTGGAAGATTTTACCTTTGATGAGTATGAAGTGCCCCTCCTTGTCTTTTTTGATAACTTTGGGTTGCAAGTTGATTTCCTTTGATATTAGAATGGCTACTCCAGCTTGTTTCTTTAGACTGTTTGCTTGGAAAATTGTTTTCCAGCCTTTCACTTTGATGTAGTATCTGTCTCTTTCCCCAAGGTGTGTTTCCTGTAAGCAGCAAAATGTTGGGTTTGTTTGTATAGCCAGTCTGTTAATCTATGTCTTTTCATTGGGGAATTGAGTCCATTGATATTAAGAGATATTAAGGAAAAGTAATTCTTACTTCCTATTATTTTTGTTGTTAGAGTTGGGATTCTGTTCTTGTGGCTGTCTTCTTTTTTGAAGGATTACTTTCTTTTTCTAGGACATAGTTTCTGTCCTTGTATTGGTGTTTTCCTGTTATTATCCTTTGAAGGGCTGGATTCTTGGAAAGATATTGTGTGGATTTGGTTTTGTCATGGAATACTTTGTTTTCTCCATCTATGGTAATTGAGAGTTTTGCTGGGTATTGTGGCCTGGGCTGGCATTTGTGTTCTCTTGGTATCTGTATAACATCTGTTCAGGATCTTCTAGCTTTCATAGTGTCTGGTGAGAAGTCTGAAGTAATTCTAATAGGCCTGCCTTTATATGTTACTTGACCTTTTCCCCCTATTGCTTTTAATATTCTGTCTTTATTTGGTGCATTTGTTGTTCTGATTATTATGTGTTGGGAGGAATTTTTTTCTGGTCCAGTCTATTTGAAGATCTGTAGGCTTCTTGTATGTTCATGGGCATCTCTTTCTTTAGTTATTTGAAGTTTTCTTCTATAATTTTGTTGAAGATATTTACTGGCCCTTTAAGTTGAAAATCTTCTTTTTCATCTACTCCTTTTATCTCTAGGTTTGGTCTTTTCATTGTGTCCTGGGTTTCCTGGATGTTTTGAGTTAGCATCTTTTTGCATTTTGCATTTCTTTGATTGTTGTGTCCATGTTCCCTGTGGAATCTTCTGCACCTGGGATTCTCTCTTCCATCTCTTGTATTCTGTTGCTGATGCTCACATCTATGGTTCCTGATTTCTTTCCTAGGGTTTCTATCTTCAGAGTTTTCTCCCTTTGGGTTTTCCTTATTGTTTCTACTTCTATTTTTAGATCCTGCATGGTTTTGTTCAATTCCATCATCTGTTTGGTAGTGTTTTCCTATAACTCTCTAAGGGATCTTTGTGTTTCCTATTTAAAGGCTTCTAGCTGTTCACCTGTTTTTTTCCTGTATTTCCTTCTTAAAGTCCTCCATCATCATCATGAGAAGTAACTTTAGATCCCTGTTTTGGTTTTCTGGTGTGATGGTGTATCCAAGACTTGCTATGGTGGGATGGTTTAGTTCTGATGATGCCAATAACCTTGGTTTCTGTTGCTTCTGTTCTTATGCTTGCCTCCAGCCATCAGATTATCTCAAGTTCTTGCTGCCCTCAATATATCTGATTGGAGCTTTTCCTTCCTATAATCCCAGTTGATTCAGGACTCCTCAGAGTCCAACTTTCTCTGTGATCCTTTGATTGTGGGCTCCTGTGAACCTGAGATTCTGGGTGTGAGTTCTTAGCAGTCAAGCTCCTCTGAGACCCTGAAATATTGGTGTGATCCAGCTCCTGTTATCCTGGGATCCTGTTGTCCTAAGATTCTGGGCATGTTACAGTGCCTGGAAGTGGCATCTCCTTTGAGGACATTGGAGCTGTCTGGTCTGTTTGAAACCAAGGTAAACCAGAACTGATGAAAAGGAACCTGAGCCTCTGGTCATGAATTGCTCAGGTGTCCTTGTTCCTGCTGTCACAGGCCTGTCACAATTGGATTGAAACTGATGTTATGTTCCACTCACCAGTAATCCTAAGATCATGTGGAGAGTGCTTTGGGGACTGTGGGGGTGTCCACAATTTCGTGCCCAAGGTGACAGGGCTTTGGCCCTGACCGGAAGGGATTTGTTGAGCAGGACACTTATAATTGACTGGGATTTATACCATTCTTTTCTTTTCTAATAAAAGCCACTTTCGCCGGCGTGGTGGCGCACGCCTTTAATCCCAGCACTCGGGAGGCAGAGGCAGCCGGATTTCTGAGTTCGAGGCCAGCCTGGTCTACCAAGTGAGTTCCAGGACAGCCAGGGCTATACAGAGAAACCCTGTCTCGAAAAACCAAAAAAAAAAAAAAAAAAAAAAAAAAAGCCACTTTCACATGCAAAATTCTTATAAAGCTTTCTAGCTGATTGAAAAGCTATTATTCCTTGTTCAAACCCTATCAGTCTAGCTTATTATTATTGATGCATATGTAGGCACAAGTTACTGTCTCATTGAATATATTAACTATATTAGAAGGTAATCTAAAGTTGATGGTAGAATTCTAAGAGGACACCTCTGGGTGTGCATAACCCATGTTTCATGGGACATATCCAACATAAAATTGTAAAATCACTTAAAACATCACGGTACTTTGGTGATGGTTTTTAGAAACACTGAAGACATTGACTGGGAACTTTGTCCATGACACCATCTCACTGAAATTTCCAAGTCAGACCTGCTGTTGCACCTCGAGTTTCCTTCCCCATATTATGGGGAGAACCCACAACTTTCTCATAAGGCAACACAAGTGACTGCAATATCAACCATGCAATGTTCTGGACTATGTTGTGGGATGGGAGTAAGGTTTGTTGATGGTTCATGTTAAGTCCTCTGGTGGCTCTAATATAACTACCAAGTGGGGAAATCTGTGGCTGAAGTTATCATGATGAAGTAACCATAAGCCAGGCCTGAAATGTCTTAAAAGTTGACATGGCATGCAAAACTATTTTATAACTATTATCTGTCTTTATGCCTCTTGAGATGAAATTTTCAGGTAAATGAATGGATCTAGAAAATTTCATCCAGTGTGAAGAAACCAGATCTGGGATGATGATACATCCAGCAGTTCATTGATTATGCAGAATTGTTCAAGCTATTCTAAGATTTTTATGTTTTTATGTGAAGCAGAAACTTTTCCTTTCAAGATCTGTGAAGAATTGAGTTAGAATTTTGATGGTAGTTGCATTAAGTCTGTATATTGCTTTTGGTTGGATAGCCATTTTTACTATATAAAACCTAATGATACTAAGCATGTGAGATCTTTGCATCTTCTATCTTTTTTCATTTCTTTTTTTCAGTGTCTCAAACTTTTTGTCATACAAGTACTCACCTGCTTGATGAGAGTTATCTCAAGGTATTTTCTATATTTTGAGACTATTATTAAGGGTGCTGTTTCCCTGATATATATATATATATATATATATATATATATATATATATATATATTTTTTTTTTTTTGATCAGTCTGTTTGTCATAGGTGTATAGGGAGGCTACAGGTTTTTGTGAGTTAATGATGTATCCTGCTACATGGCTGAAATGTTTATCAGCTATAGGAGTTTCTTAATGGTATATTTAGGGTCACTTATGTATACTATTACTTCATCTACAAATATATACTTCTTTCCTTCTAATTTGTATCTCCTTCAGTTGTCTTACAACTCTAGCTAAGACTTTAAATACATATTAACTAGGTACGGAAAGAGTAGACAACCTTGTCTTATTCCCAATTTTAGTGGAAATACTTTCAGTTTCTTTACATTTAAATTGACGGTGGTTATGAGCTTGCAATAAACTGTTCTTATTATGTTGAGGTATGTTTCTTGTAGCCCTAATCTCTCTAGAACTTATCTTGAAAGGGTGCTGGGGTTTTTCAAAAGCTTTTTCTCCAGTTAATGAGATGATCACATGGTTTATTTCTTATAGTTTGCTTAGATGGTGGATTACATTTACTGATTTTAGTATATTAAATTATCCCTGCATCTCTAAGATGAAGCCTACTTGATCATGGTAGATGATCATTTTGATGTGTTATTGGCTTTTTTTTTTTTGACAAGTGTTTTATTGAGCATATTTACATGTATATTTATGCACATAATTGGTTTGTAATTTTCTTTCTTTGTTAGATATTTATGTGGTTTGGTATCAGGGTACTGGTGGACTTAGAGAATACATTGGGCAATATTCTATCTGTTATAATTTTGTGAAATAATTTGAAGAGTATTGGCATAAGCTCTTCTTTGAAAATCTTGTAGAATTCTGCATTGAACTCATCTGGCCTTGGTCTTTTGCTGCCTGGGACACTTTTAATGACTACATTTATTTCACTAGAGGTTTTTTTTTTTTTTAACTTTTGTTTACCTGATTTTTATTTGGCTGTGGTATAGGTGGTTTGCATTAAGAAAATGATCCATTTCTTTTAGATTTTTCCAATTTCATAGAGCACATTTTTTAAAAGTCTGTACTGATTTGGTGGATTTCCTTGGTATCTGCTGTTATCCTTCACTTTAGCTCTAATTGTTAATTTAGAAGTTCTCTCTCTGTCTTTTAGTTAGTTTGGCTAAGAGTTTGTTCATCTTATTGTGTTTCTAGAAGAACTAACTCTTCCTGTAGTTGATACTTTGTATTGCTTTTTGTTTGTTTGTTTGTTTTGTATTGATTTCAACCCTGAGTTTTATTGTTACTTTTGGTGTACTCCTTTCTTATGTGTTTCTCTCTTTTTGTTCTTGAGTCTTCAGGTGAGCTGTTAAGTTACTAGCATGCAGTTTCTCCAATTTCTTTTTCTGGGCACTCAGTACTCTGAACTTGCCTCTTTAAACCACTTTCATTAGTCTATAAGTTTGGGTATATTATATTTTCATTTTCATTTGACTCTAGAAAAATTTTCATGTTTTTCTTCATTTCTATCTGGATCAATATTTTATTCAGTAATGAGCTGTTCTGTTTCCATGAATTTGTAAACATGTTGTTTTTTTATATACAATTTTAATTTGTAGTGGTCAAATAGGATGCACAATGTTATCTCAGTTTTTGTGTGTCTTTTAGACTTACTTTGTGTCCAACAGTTAACTTCAGTATTTCTCTGTTTAGTTTTTCTCTGGGTGACCTGTCAGTTGGAAAGAGTGTAGTTTTCAAATCAGTCACTATCAATGTGTGAAGATCAATATGTGATGTAAGCTGTAGTAGTATTTCTTTTATGAACGTGGATGTCCTTGTCTTTAGTTCATAGATGTTAAGAATTGCAACATGGTCTTGGTGGGTTTTGCCCTTTGTCAGATCTTCGAATGGCTTTGGTGGCTTGCTTCTTAGATTCATTTGCTTGGAATATCTCTTTCCATCTTTTACCTTGAGGTAAGGTCTGTCTATCCTTGATGTTATGGTATGTTTTTTGCTTTTTTTGTTTTTGTTTTTGTTTTTTGTTTGTTTGTTTGTTTGTTTTGTTTTTGTTTGTGGATGTAGTAGAGGGATAGATCCTGGGTTTACAACCATTATATTAAGTCTTTGGTTTTTGTTTTTGTTTTTGTTTTTGTTTTTTAATTGGGGAATTGCGATCACTGATGTTGACCTCAATGACCAGTGTTTGTTGATTTCTGTTGTTTTGTTGTTGGTGGTGCTGGTGTGTGAGTGCTTCCTCCTTTTGATTTTTTGGCCTTCGATTATTTCTTTCTTATTTTTTTCTTGGTTGTCCTTAACCTCTTGAAGATGGAAGTTTTCTCACTAGTATCTTCTACAGGTCTGGATTTATAGGTAAATATTGCTTGAATTTGCTTTTATCTTGGAGTGTCTTTGTTTCTCCATCTATTGTAATTGAAAGTTTTTCTTGGTATAGTCATCTTGGCTTATATCTATGGTCCTTTAGAGTCTATAGAACTTCTGGCTTTTAGAGTCTCCATTGAGGACCAGAAATTATTTTAGTAGGTCTGCCTTTATATGTTACTTAGTATTCTTTTCTTTGCAGTTTTTAACATTCTTTCATCATTCTGTATGCTTAGTATTTTGATTATTATGTGCTGACATGAATTTTTCTGGTCTAGTGTTATTTTATGTTCTATATGCTTCTTGTAAAATGGTAGGTATCTTCTTCAGGTTGAGGCAATATTCTCCTATGATTTAGGCCAGAATTTCCTTTCCTCCTTCTATTCCTATTAGTGGTACATTTGGTATTTTCATAATGACTTAGATTTCCTGGATGTTTTGTGCCAGAATTTATTTATATAAGTCCTTTATCCTTTCACATTTCCTTTACGTGAAGTATCATTTCTTCTGTTTTATCTTCAATGTTTCTCCCATGTCTTGTATTCTGTTGGTGAGGCTTGCTTCTGAGGTTCCTGTTCAAGGTATTAAAATGTCCATTTCCAGATTTGTCTCAGTTTATTTTTTTTCCACTTTCAGGTCCTGAGCTATTTTATTCATGTCCCTTCACTGTTTGTGCTTTTGTAGGTCATTTTAAATGGATTTATTAATTCCCTCTTTAATTCCCTCAATCACATTCATAAAGACTATGTTAAGGTTCTTGTCCTGTGCTTTCAGTGATGTAGTGTTTTCAGGGATTTATGGCATAGGGTTCCTAGGCTCAAGGGAGACAGGGATGCACGTATTGTCTGGCAGGAGTTGATTTTTGCTTTTACCTAGGCGTAAGCATCTGGGTTTGGGAAGGTTGTAATTCTAGGTGCTGATATCTGATCTTGACTTTGTTGAGTGGGAGTTTTGTTTTCTTGGTTTCTGTTGCCCTATGTGGCTCTCAGGAGAGTGTACATGGCTATGTGTTGCCTGGTAGGGAATACCTTGGGATTCTGCTAAGTGGGTTCACTATGGGTTCTGGAAAAGATGTGTTTCTACATATTTGGAGCTGATACTTAAGAATAGAAGGCAGTGCTGACAGAGTCCACAGGAGGTATGATAGTAGGGTGTTTCACTCATGTCTCCAAGTTCCTGGAAACTGGGGCAGAGAGTAAGGAGAGGCCACAGGAGGCAGTCGGCAGCAGAGTTGCAGATGACACTGCATGATTGGTTTTGGAAAAAAGGAGAGGATATGAAAAACTGAGGATTTGCCTGCCTGCTTCTGTGGTCTCCTTGCTTCTCTGGCAGTTTTGTCATTGGGGTTCCCAGAAAATTGCTGCTAGAGCTGTGGGCTAAGATGAAGGGATGACTCAAGAGGAGATGCAGGCAGAGAGGCAGAGGAGACTGAAGCTGGGGTCCACTACTGAGTTGGGGGCCTGGATTTGGAGGAGGCTAAGTGAAGATCCGCAGTTAGCCTACCTGGTTTCCTGTTTTGTGTGGCCACCAAGTTATTCTTATGAGCTAGCTGGTTGTTTTAACCCATTTGATCTGAATATTCAAAGATCTTAACATTCTGGTCCCCTTGAGCTATCTCTTAAGTAAATGCTTACTTTGTAACATGAATTAAATACTGTTGGTAAGACCGAGTTAAATTTATATTAAAAAATCTTGATAGTAAATAGTGGTAGATTCTTTTTAAATGTGGAATATTGCTTAGGGGGCATTTTGAGCCCAGATGGGAAAACTTCATTAAACCTATGTATGTGAACGTGTATAATGATTTACATGTATCGTATACAACTCTACAGAAATGGAGAATAACATGATTCTTAATGACTTTTCCGGACATTCCGACGGCTCCTTTACCTTCTTTCTTCTGTTTTTGAGAAAGTACAAGGGTAAATGGATGGGAAGGGTTGTAGGAAGAAAAAGGAAGATGGGAAATGATGTAACTATATTGTAGTTGAAAAAATTATATATATATATATATATATATATATATATATATATATGTGTGTGTGTGTGTGTGTGTGTGTGTGTGTGTGTGTATACATATTTATAGTAATATAATAGACTAGATAATATTACTATATTATTGTAATATAATATATTACTATAAATATGGAATCACCAGGAAAGAGTGGCAAAATCTTGCTGATTTGAGCATAGATGATTCCAAAACCTCCAGTTCCTAGGTCTTACTGTGAGGTTTACTAGCAGCCCTGGATTTCAACTGTCAATAACTGTGAATAGTAACAAGCCTGCCACAGCTTGATTCCAGCCAACTAAAGGAGACACTGCCTAGAGTAAGCAGGCTATTTTAGTAATACTGCAGAGGCTTTTGTGCAGTGAAGCTTTAATCTGGGTCGAGAGGAAAACGCATTCTCTCCTCTTTACTTTGCAATAACTATTGACTCAATAAATCGGTCCTCATTTTGCAAGGAAAGGAAAAAATGTCTTCTTACATCTTGCTTTTCTCGATGGCCTATCTTTAAGAATAGCATAGGATTTATACTACTAGTTGCTACATACTAATCAGATACTTTAAAATGTTTCCAAGAACTCATAAGAAACATTGTGTTTGGTTAGTAAAAGTATTTGAGCTCCTCCAAGGAGTGAATTGCATTTCCAGTCAGCCCTCAGCAAGAGAAGAAGCCATGCCTAACAGCAAACTCTTTTCACTGTTCTTGAAGTTAGCATTACAGAAAATTGACTTTGTGTTTTTGCTTTTGAATTGTCCCCTAAAACAAACAAACAAAAAAACAATGCTCAGAAGAACTGGCATGGCCACAGACATTTGTGGAGACCAACTTAAGGGGGAGGGGTGCTTTCATCAAGAGGACCCCCTCCATGTTAGATTACAGGGGATTCCATTAGGCTCCTCCCAGGACCCTAGCTTACATCATCATCTTCACCTGTTCCTGCAAGGTGCTTCAGGTGGTGGGCTGCATATAAAAGGCCTGCCATGAAAGGGCTGCACACAAAAAGGTACTCCTGGGCTTGTGCTCTCCCTCTTCCCATCCCCCTTCCCCTCTCTTTCTCTCTCCCCATGTGTTCCTCCACAGGTCTCTCTCTCTCTCTCCCCCTCTCTATCCTTCTTGGTCACCACCTTTCTGCCCTCATGGCTCTGCTTCTGTCTCTCTGCATGTCTACATGTTCACTAGTCTGCCTCTGTATACCCCTTCTCCAAACCCTTACGCATCCCCCATCCCTTAAACAAAACCCCTTACACCAGATCTGTTGCATGGTGTAATTTCTCAGAGGGACACCTAGTCATGTGCCTGCCCCCTTGCAACATTATATTTCATGACATCCATTTCAGATTCATGGCTCTAGAAAATATAAATTGTGACAGCATATTTTTATGAAACATTTTTTTCACAAAATGTGATTACAATAACATGAATTTTTAGGATGCAATCTAGCATATATATTGTATGCTAACAGACCCCAGTAAAAATAACTGTTTTGTATACAAATGGCTATTTTTGAATAAGGCTGTGATTAAGATAAGGGAAAAAGTGAAGTTTAGAGAATGGAAGAAAGAAAGAAAGAAAGAAAGAAAGAAAGAAAGAAAGAAAGAAAGAAAGAGGAAGCCACCTAGGGGTTTACAGTTACAATTAATAAATCCATATACCTTAGGTTATTTCAATGTCTATGCAGACTTATCTGATAGAATGCTCTTCTAAACAGAGGGTGTATGTTATTTTCCTCAAAGTTAAAAATTTAGTCATTCATTTATAAAGTTTTAAATGTACTTTTCCCACTGTCAATTTGCCTTATATCCAATGATTTAATCTTAGCTGCAAATACATGACTGTAAACAGAAATGAACAAAATCTTAATTTAATATTTAAACCTTCTTCACTTTTAGAGGTTTTCAATATTGTTTTTTTCTAAAACATGTAACATTCCATTTCTTCTTAAATAATATATACTTTAATTCTTGCATTTGTAATTGTCTAATATGTCTGAAAAGGTCCCCATTTGTGTGGCAGATTCTTTTCCTGCCAGAGTAAGTATTGTCCTTCCTGAAACAGACCATCTGCTAGGTACAACTCAGCCACTGTATGTCTGGGATACTTAGAAAAAGAATGTTCACACTTGTGAGGGCTCTTCATGGCAAGGAATGTCTGTCATGAAGAGAAATAATCCCCCTTTATCAGTATATGTAGGGCCCAAGCAGAAGACAAAGCCTTCAGGCTACAATATTGGAGAAGTACCCCCTTAACCTGAAACACTGATGATCGTAGTAAGGTGAAGCCTGGAAATTCTTCTGTGTTAAAACTAAGTGTCTACACAGTTACTAAAATGGGAAACTCAATATCCCCGCCTGTGAGCTGGTTGATGTGTGAAGGTTCTTGGTCTCATACCAAGTATGTGACATCCAGCACTCACACTGTTGAATCAACCTGACTCCAGTATGCTGCCTTTTGGCTACCACACAATTACTATGGCATGCACAAGGATACACACACACACACACACACACACACACAAGTAAAAAAAAAAAAGAAACACATAAATAAAAGTAATAAAAATAAAAAAGTAATAAAAATCAAAGCTAAAAAAAAAAGAAAATACCAAAACAGATCTTATTTAAAAGGTAAATAAAGGTAAATGCATATATACTATATATTCTCAAAGGCATATGATAAAATATTTATGTTAATTTAAATATGATTTACTGAAGAAATGAAATCATGGTTCTTTTAGAGTATACAGAATTGAATTCAACTGGGCTTCAGGAGGGAGAGATGGAGAATGAGGGAAGTTGGGATAAGTCTACAATATTCTATACTGGTTGTTTAACAGAAATTATCATCATAATAGAGTCTCTCCTTGGTTAATATGTTATTTAATTTTCTCAAACACTGTCTCTCTTTTCTGATCTGTTTTTAAACTATTTGCCAAGAAATCGCTTTTAAGCACTGTATGATATTACAGTTTGCCAATTTTTTAATAAAAAGTATTTTTTGTTGGTATCTAAACACAGAGATGTGGTCATTTTTTTATTAAAAAAAGAAGTAAAATCAGCTATTTTATGAAACATCCAGTTGATAATCTAATTTCTCATAGAAGACAAGGAAGAGATGGGGTTTTTCTGTGTTGTGCCTGAATTTCTGATGTGTCATGGAAGTTATAATTGAATTTTACCAGGAGTGAGGGTGACTTTTTCATTAATACAAAATTACAGTTAGGAGTTCTTATTATAGCAGTTGTTTGTCCAATGGTCTCAGTAAATGTGCTCCTTGCTAGTGATAGTTCAGTCTAATGACTCTTCTCAAACTGTTAGTAACAGCTGTATCACTTTTTCTTGGGGATGTGACCAAATGTCCGGTTTCTCTAGATCAAACATTGGCTACAGTCCAAGTTAGCACATGGGAATCCACCTCTGGGAGCCAGGGGCAGATGGGGGTGGGGTGGGGGTGGGGAGGATTAAGGCGTTTGTAGAGCATGGGGGCAGGGTTGGGTATTTACAGAACTGCAACAGCGGGATTAGAAGTTCTGCCTTACTCTGCCCACTACTAAGATATCTTCTCAAATATATTGGTGATATTTAATGCAACTTTTATAAACCTTTGTAGTCTAAATGTATTCAAAGTGTCAGTCTGGTTAGAACGCACCATGACTAACTTTCACTCGTTTATAAAAGTCTAAATCACTGTGAAGGTGTCATCTAACGATATTTAAGAAATATATCCAAGTTCATATTTTCATCATAGCATCCTTTTGTTTACTTTAGCCCCAAATCAATGTAGGAGGGTTCTTCACCCCCCCCCCTCGCGCAGCAATGAACCACAGTTATGAGAGCAGTGGTTTTAGAAGGTTTGTGGAAAGAAACTGGGTAAAGGGGAGAAAAACAGGTCAGAGGGGTGGGGGGGGTGATCAGAGCTAAATACATTATTTTACCTGGTTAATAATATTGTCACTGAAACCTAAGCGCTGAACTTTGCAATCCCTTTTAATTGAAAGAGTACAACCACACAAAAGAACAGAGCCCCCACCAAATAGGCTGAGGGGATGTGGCACAATAAAAGCCCTCAGCAGAGTGAACAGTGGGATGTCAATTTGTCTTCCGGGCTGTAGCACCTGCTCCTAATTGGTGCAAAGCATTCAGTAGCCTCCTCATGGCTTAGCACATCCAACTGTCTCCTGTATAAGCAGGAGGAGCAGGAGAGCTAATTGCTTTTCAGCCAGCTGATCAACGTGCTGCGCTAATAGCCACAGATAGAGGGCCTGCGGATGCCCACTAGCAGCTTGGGGTTAGTTTCTCCTGGTACCTGAGGCAGTTGGCAAGCACCTCCGAACACGGAGGGGGCAGATAGGATGCCTCCTCGGTTAGTACGTTTAGGATTCTGTTTTATGCATCTCCAGTAATTTTTTTAAATGTGTGTGGTGAAACGAAAGTGGATAATAATGCTTCATCAGAAACAAGAGCATAATTTGTGAATGGATCAATCATCTTCAGACTTAAGTGAGCGAGCGCTGGTGGTTTGTAAAGAGATGTGCAGAAGCGATCTTGGCACGGGGACCAACTGCATGGGCTCCTGTTGACTAAAGATGAAACTTTAAAGGCAAGTAAGTTCCTTGCTCCCAGTTTTTTCTTACTCTTTTAAGTTTAAGATAGCACTGAGCTCTGCAGAACCTCGAGAGCTTGTTTTTGACGTGATATCCCTCTGTTGTGACATCACTTTCTCTCACGTTGTTCAGTGTGTACAAGAGTGACTTACTTTATGGCTTGCTTGCCCTCTTTACTTCCTGATGGCTGAGCAGCCTTGTGATTTTTGTGGAGATGCCAATATATATATATAAATGCCTTTGAATTATAACTGTTTCGTTTGGCTTTTTTTTTTTAGTGTAAATCAGTTTCTCTAGTTATTTCTCACTGGTAGTATAAAACCTGGCATGCTGTGTTTTATGTGCACAAACACTAGTGTTTACTTTTATGTGTGATATTGCTGAAGGTACTAATTTATAGGTGAGCTCATTGGTAAATAGTTAGCAATGGTGTGCAGTCTACCGGGCTCTGTTGTACTTGGATCTGAGTGCTGATACCGGGTTCTCTTCAGTGCACTGGAAACTATGTTACTTTTGGGAAGAGTCTGGGAACAGTATTGCGATCTCTGCTGACCTTTTCTTCACAATACAAAGGTAGTTCTACCTGGTCTCAACAGCTTTCCTACTTTACAGACGTGTTTTGGTTGGGGAAATGGATCCCGAATAACTATTCAGGCTCAGTCTCTTGAGATTCTTAACCTGTGTGCCATGGACCCAAAACCATCAAAGTAATGGAATTTTATCCCAGATCTTCAGAGCTCAGGTAGACTAGCATGCAGGGCGTTCTGTGAACTTAACTCCAGGCATGCTTGCAGAAAAGGACCGTCTGTCAAAAATCGAAACCAGATACCTAAGTTGTGGTGTTACTTAACTCTAGACAAGAAAAAAAAAATGGGGGAAAAGGCATATTTTAATCATAGTGTGTTGCTTTTCATTTGTCTGGTCTATGGGCAGGGTTTATTTCTTATTTTTTTTAAATAAAGATGTTGATTTTCCCGAGGAGTTGCCTTTGCTAGGTGATCCTTTATTTTGTTCACCTGTGGCTGAGTTAGAGTCACAGTTTATGTGCACCTGAGCTTCTTCAAGTTTCAGTAACTTGATGCCTCTGCCTGCCTGTGGGCTCCTTCTCCTCTGAGAGAAAGGTGGAGTTTAATGGGTGTTCAGTTCCACTGAGCAGTGACCTCCTCAACCCTCAGCGGGTGCTTAGCAAGCACTGCCAGTCCTTAGAGCCCTTGCACAAAAGTTACCCTGAAGCACAGATCATGAAGGGCCAGAGCAGATCTGAGAGCGAGACTCACTTATGAACTGCCTCCATAGGAAACCATGGACTGGCTATGTATGGATGCTGCATATAAAGAGGTTTAAATAAAATCTTTATGGACATTCTTACATTGAAGATATGTTAGTTGATAACTGATGAGACCAGTAAGTAGGAAAAATCAGTTACACAAAGCATCCATGATTTCAAATTTAGTATAAATAAACTTAAAGGTAAAATGTTCTGTTTCTTAATATTTCCACATTTAAAGTTTGAATAATCAGCATTCTATCATCCAATATTTGTTAGCAGGCAGGCAAGCATACTTGTGCCTTCACTGACATTGTCAAAAGTTTTGGTTATTAGCCTAAGTTAAAAATGAAACACAAAAACAGCTGTTATTTTGATGACCTAAGGCAATAACTACTTTTTAATCACAAAATATATGTCAAGCAAATGCATGCTGGATTGTTTATTATTCCTGTCTGTTACCACCTCATCATAAGGACTTTTACTTCATGAAAATAGAGACTATTTTATGAATGTAAAATTTAAAAAAAAAATGAAAAAGAAAACCCAGGGATGACCAGTTTGTAAGGTTTGAGGATCTGCTGTCCTGTGTTGAAAAATTAAAGGTATGACTTGAGGAGAACCTTTATTCTTTGGTTCATGCTGTTAAAAATGACAGACCACTGCATGAAACAATGCTTAGCCCAAAACTTCAACCCAGGAGACCCTTATATTTTATTGCCTTCCTAATACTGCCTTAGAAGTAAATTCATGGTTTTAAGTACATTCAAATCATTAGCAATCATCATGTAAGCAAAAGGGCTGCATTTCTTTTGAAGTTCATATTGCATTTGTGTTGATCTCATTTTAAATGTATGTGTGTATATGAGTGTGCACACCCATGCCATGGGATAACTTTGGAAGCTTTAGGACAACATGTAGAAAACTGGCCTTTCATTCCCACTCTGTGGTAAAAGAGCGTTGGCATGGAACTCATATTATCAGTCTCGGCTGTAAGAGCCATTACTTGCTGGACCATCTTTTGTATATGAGCTCATGTTGCTCCTTAATAAAGAGGTTGTGTATGTTGCCTAAATAGTCCATTTTGCTTGGGATTCCATGTTAATTGATTAATCACTGATTGGGGTTAGGGTCATATTGTTGTATATTTTGGCTATTTTATTTTATTTTTTGCTACAATTTTCTTAAGGAGTCATCCTTCCTCCCAGAATCCTTAGTGTACTAGAAACATTGTGTAATGTCCTGGTGCTTTTCTACCTGTAAAATGGTGGTGTGAAATTGTATCATTAAAACAATTGCTGCAGTTACAAGTAACTCTCCAAAAAAAACCACACTCACCTAGAGTTTGCCTGTGGGTGGCACATGTTTCCTTGTGTGTGTATGTGTGTGTGTGTGTGGTCACTTTACAAGGTTCCAGACAGGACTGTAAACTAAAGATGACTTATGGGGTTTTCGGAGTTGTTTTCCTGCTCCTATGATGCTAAGTTGAAAGCAAACTATTGAAAAGAGCTGTGGAAATTCATCAGGACCCTTAGTGGGTTTTGAGACAGTAAGAAGAACAACTCCGAGTAATTACAGCAGGATCATATTCTCCCAAAGCCACATGCTCAAACATCTTAAAATGAGCTAAGAAGAAATATTCATTTCAATCATTAACTTTAGCATGGTGACATGGTGACAGAAAAGGTGGATTTACATAGAAGTTAGAATGCAGCCCTGCCTTCCTCGGGGTTGATCTTGGAGGTGAGCACTAAGACATTGCCTTGTGTCTGTATCAGGTATCATGTATCAACTGAAATAACAGGACCAGATGTGGTGAAGGTCACTGTCAGTCGCTCTTAGTCTGAACATAAGTCATAGGACTCATGCTCAGAACCTACGTGCTAGGTGGACTCACACACAGACACAAAAACATGCATTGACCAGTGCACCCATATACATCCAACTGGATGCACCCACACACACAATACACATGTACATGCATGCAGAGCTATCTATGCTCACAGGACCACAAAAGGCATGCTCCTGTATAGTTTATACACTCACACATGTGCAGGCACACAATGTACTATTTATATAAGACACATTTAAGAGTGTGCTGTTTCCTTGAAACTTCGGCATGCCCCTTAAATGCTGTTTTCCCAGAGGTTTTATTTGCATTGTACCTTTCAGAAAAGTTATCAGCAAGGATGCTCATAGGAACTCTGTGGGTTGTTGGTGTTAAATAGTCTGAAATCCAGTTGTTTTAGCTTTCTTGGATTCACTCATTAATGTGATATGTGTGCCTCTGTGTGTGTGTGTGTGTGTGTGTGTGTGTGTGTGTGTGTGTATACAATAACAGCAACAAAACTTCTGCTCAAAAATAAGTTTCCACCTGAACAGACAAATGGACCTATTTTCTCCTCTCTCACAAGCAGTTTGAAGGATGTGTTCAGCCATGAATATGAGATCATAGCTACTGATCCCACAAATGCAAAAGGCACAAGTAGTCATTATTCCAGGAAACTACAGAAAATAAAGCACTTTTCTCCTTCAGGCTGGTAAATAGAAAATTCAAAGCTTGTTTCTTGTGTTTCTTGATGGGCAAGGAGCTGACAGGAGGTGTAACTTCTATGAGGCTTTTAGAGAGTAAACATTCTCAGGCCATGGCAGGTGCAAAACCTTCACCACTTTAGAAGGACACTCATTCCCATGGCCAGTGAAAAGGCGGGTTCAGACAGAATTGAGCACTGTTTCCTGAATGGAAGAGGACAGTGCGGGGAGGAGGAGGGGGGATGAAGTACGTCATTTAACTGGACCAGCTACTGAATGCCTGCACTGTGTCTTCCCAGAGGTGTCAGAATGAGTCTTTTCTGATTCTGCACCACTGAATCCTTATGGGGACGCAAGTTGTTTATCCAAGGACAGTGGCTTCCTCTTTCACTTTATCACTTAATGGATTGGTGTCTGCAACTTTGCACACATAGCTGGAATGCAGAGGAGTGTCTTTAGAACTGGATGAGAGTTTCTGTTGCTTTAAAACTCAACATTTCAGCTGAGGGACAAACAAAAATCACAGAGGGGTTTTTGAAACTTACAGAGGTACACATATAGAGACACACAGATACTCACAAAAAGAAGCAAAGGTATTCTTCAATACGTTGAAAGACAGAGTGAGAGGTAGGATAAACAGAGGAGTGCAGAAAGACCCACATACATTGGTATTGAAGGTTAAAATTTAAGACACACATACAAAGAGAGAGGGAGTGAGAAAGAAAGAGAGAGAGATGGAGGGATGGAGGGAGGGATATAGGCTATAGACAGACAGAAGATAGAGGGGGAGAAGGGAGGGATATAGGCTATAGACAGACTGACCTGGACAAAGACACACACAGAGAAATTGACTGACAGAAAAAAAAAGTCTGCTAAATGACTAATGCAATATGAAATGAAGTCCTGGTGTGCTGGGTGTTGGTGCTCAGAGTTATAAATCATAGAACTGAGAAGGTTAGAAACAAGTGGAATGTGAGTTAAAGGCTAGCCTAGACTATATATGGAGGCCATTTCTCAAGCAAATAACATAACATAATCCAATAGTATGTACAGGGAAATAGAGACGGGGACCAAGGAAAAAGAGAACAATAGAGATAGAAGGAAGAGCGGGAAGATAAAGAGTCTGTGTTCAAAAAAAAGGTGGAGGAGGTACAGTGTGCATATATGAGAGGTAGACAAGATGCTCTTCCCAGTTCTGTAAGTGGGGTCATGAGAAAGAAAGTATAGCCCAGTTCAACTGAATTTGGCCTAGTCACCAGGCCCTTGTAGCCATGTGTAAGTTGTGTGACTTCTCCAACCACCTTATGCAAAGGGCATAGAACACACACACACACACACACACACACACACACACACACACACACGGGGCAAGTATGCAAGCCATCTGGCTAAGGATGGTCTCAATAAGTAAGGATGCTAATGTGGCTTTAGCATCAGAGCCATCACCAGCATCAACATCAGGACCAACAACATCATCATCACTATCAACAGCATCACTACAAGCATCACTATTATTTTAATTATTATAGCAACCATCTTCACCATCACCATCATTTAGGATAAATTCATAAAAGCAGAAAAAACATTGATATCAGATATATAGCCAAGTACTTCACTTCCTCCGTATTCTTTCTCTTCTGTACAGCATTTGGTATTGATAAACTAGTTATTTCACCTATAAAATTCAGGTACAATTGATGACCTCTTGTTATTTATTTTTGACTTTCTTTTGGGACTTACAGAATATGTATTAGTAAGCCCATTTACCAGCTCAACTCTTGAAAGACGAGGAGAGAATAAATATTTAGTAAATGAACATGAATTTGCTCTGGATATTGTTTTCTAAGATTGAATATGGTTTTGGTATTTTAATATGAAATATTGCAGGAGTGCATTCTGTTTCCTCCTGTTGGGATTTCAAATCAAGCAAGCTGTTGATTGGCAGAAACATTGGAGCAGGTGTGTTCTTGTGGTCCAGCTCACTTTCAAAAAGACAATTGACATGATAATGGCTTAGCTTATATAACCACATGAGAAAAAGGATAGGACTTTGAGACAGAGAGTTACTGTTGTGGTAATGAAGAATAGAAATGAACTAAGGAAAATTAAAATAGATTAAAGCAGAAATTCAACGAGTCTGAAAGATATTTCTAATTGAGAAAAATATGTGGGTATGATCTTGAATTTGAAGGCAATATGGAGGAAAACAAAGAGTATGTCTGGTTTATAAATGTAAATATGCTCAATACAAGGATTAAAGCACTTCCAGGCTACAAGGTAGAAAGTAGCAGGCAGAGTGTAATTCTGAATTGTAGGTTTATTTATTGGAAGGTAAAATTTTTAAATGCTTCAATGCTGAGCTCTCTCTCTCTCTACAAAACAAATCATTTCTCATGCAGACAGGAGCACATTTGACAAGACTCTGAGGATATTCGCAAGGGTCTGGTTTGAATGATTTTCCTCCACTTTCTTTGATGTGTTTCTAGAGTCTGTTTGCTAAATGAAAAAGAAAATATATTGAGTGTCCACTCTATGCCAGGAACTGTTCAGAGAGCTTTGACAGTGTCATCCACTTAGCCTCTGCAAGGGAAGTGATGCTAACCAGTCAACCAGATGGCCTCTTGTGACTGATTCTATCTCTTAAAATCTCTACCTCCAATATGGGGTGACAGTTTATGAAACAACATTGCATTCTAATCAGTACTTCAAACAAGGGATGCATGTTTTCCTGAAATTCTAGTATTTGGATTTTTGAGGAGAGGAAAAAATGGCAGAAGTTTTAGGTATTGTCCCAAAATTTATTGAGAAATCTTCATTTGAATCATTTTGGATTCTGAGTATGTTGCATGAATTTGTGTCAGATATTTCATTACAGAATTGCAAAAATTACATGTAAAGTGATAGTAACATTGAGAGACACTCACATTGTATGTTTTCCAAAGGTAAGATTCTGTCTTAGTGTTAATAGAACATAGAACACAGTACATACATAGAAAGCTGCTCCTTTTTAGATGTTGATTTATTTTCACATTACTGTTATTATAGGTTTTTTATTTGTGTATTTAGGTGTGTGGGGATGTATATATGTGTGTGTGTGTGTGTGTGTGTGTGTGTGTGCATGTATGTATGTATGTATGAATATCCTCAAAAGCCAGAAGAGGATGTTAGATTCCAATGTTGTTTCATAAACTACCAACACATTTTAGGTGCAGAGATTTTCAGATAAAATCAGTCACAAGGGGTCCTCTGGGTGACATCACTTCCCTTACAGAGAGAGGCTAAGAGGATGACATGGCCAAAGCTCTCTGCACAGTTCTTGGCACAGTTCCATATATTTTCTTTTTCATTTAGCTGTAGGAGTAGGTGGTTGTTACCAGCCCAACATGGGCAATCTGAACAAAACTCCATTGCAAGAGCATCAAGCAAGAATTATCTCAGAGATCAGTCTCACTTCCCTTTCCTATTAAACTTATATACAGAGATCTATCTATCTATCTATCTATCTATCTATCATGTACCTATCTACATATCAATCTACATAAGTATCTCTCAATCTATCTACATACATATCTATCTATCTATCTATCTACCTCTCTACCTACCTACCTACCTACCTATCTGCCTACCTACTTATCTAGTACATTACTTGCTCTAATTAGAACACTAAGTATCCATTGTTCTTTTTGTCACCTCTGTCATTTTTAACTTAATCCTATTTCCAAACACAGTGATATCATGAATGTCAGTCATATGAATCTGTAAGTACTGTGCTTATACATCATGCCCTGGCTTTCTAATCTTCTCATCAATAGACTTTTGTGGTTCTTTTTATATGACTAATTTACTTTTGGGGGGAGGTATTCCATCTGTGCCTTAAACAATTTCCTCATCTTCAGTAATGTATAAATACAGTCTGTTGTTGTTGTTTTCTGAAGTTGTAACGATGTTTTTAGGAATATGAATACTAGCTCCTTGACCCTAACAGTGGATTTCAGTTTCTCACCAGAATTTCAGCCTCTGGGAGGAGACAGGGAACACCGACGCAAACAACTTTGCTACCATAAGAATGGATGAAACTAAGCATTTTGGAGTCCCCAACATCCAGGGTTAAATGAGCCTTCACTTACATCATTTGTAACTTAATACCAGAGGTTGCTAACATTCAGCTCAATTAAGCTCTCTCACACCACTCAGTCAATGAATTTGTCCATTAGTGGAGACATAAAGCCTTGTACTCAATGGATGTGAAGCTTAGCCTAGGCCTGCCTGCTTAATTTTGTTTTACTGGGCTAGGGTGTAGGCTCACTTGGTGAGTTTGGTGACTGACCCTGTGAAAGACATGTTTAGGTGAGATCTGCAGGCTCAGTGAAACTTCTGTTTCTGGTGCTGAATGGAAGAGGAGTCTGGACATTCTTCATTTAATAAAATATGATATACTATCCTGAGGAAAAATTCTCCCCCCACCCAAATAAAAACCAATATGAGAATACATGAATAGATGGATGAATAAAATGGATAGAGAAATTTTATCTAGATGGCTAGCTAGGTAGTTGATAGGTGCTAGATGACAGATAGTATATTATACATAGATGATTAAAGGATGGACAGATGTATGGTGGGCTATAGGTACAGATGAATACAGGTCATATATAGAGGCTGATAATTCTTTAAAAGCTGTAGTTTTCAAGCTAGAGATTCAGGAAAGTGGATGATACGTTTTGGTCCAAGTCCCCATCTGAATGCAGGAGAACCAATATCCCAGCTTGAAAATAAGCATAGAGATTTGTTCCTCATTCAACATTTTTCCATTCAGGCCTTCAATAAATTGGGTGAGGGATGCACACACTGAAGAGAGCAATCTGTTTTACATCCTGAAATATCCCCACAGATGCACTGATGGATACCCACAAATGAGTAATGCTGACCCAAATATCTGAACCTCTCACACACAGTGGGCATGTGGAAATATTCATCATGTTACCTTATAAAACCTGAATGAATGCTACTGAATCCTTTGGGCTATGTTTTAGAGGTGGAAAACCACCTCCTTACTTAATCTTACTTCATGTTGGTTGTAGAAGGCTTATGAATTACCAAAATTTTTGTGTATCGCTCTCTTCACAGCTATTTAGGCAGGGAAAACAGATTGTCTTAGAGATCTTTCTGCCCAACTCTGTTATCAGGCCCATATGTAACCACTAAAAATTATACAAGTGCCTTGGGATTCTTCCGCTTAAGACGGTGATTGGATCCATAGCCCACCAATCTTCCTTCAAAGGTGCATTATGCATTTGATGTTGTGGACCAGAATTTGTCACTTTCAACAGGAATGTTGTATGAGAATGGAGCATTTACAATGGGAGATAATCAAGACTTTGAGTCTCGCTCTCCTGGATGTCCAGGACACATCACTATGGAAAAGGGACAGAACAAGATGTGAAAATATGCCATTTGTGGTTTCTTAGACAGCATCTCTCTTTTATGTAGCTCCAGTTGTCTTGGAATTTGTTTTATAGATCAGGCTGGCCTCACAGTCACAGAGATACACCTACTACTGCCTCCTGAATGTTGGAATTAAAGGTATTTATCCACACTCAGCTGCTTTCAAAGATTTGGTTTGAACCTAACAATGAATTCAATGTCAGTGGATTATGTAACAGTGATTTTTGTCATTTCAGCCCTCTATTTGTTGCATAAGATACACACATGTATACACACACACACACACACACACACACACACACACACACACATGCGTACATACCCATTGTCTTAGGTAAGGTTTTTATTGCTGGATTTTTCTCTCTTCCCTGTGGATGTCTCCTGAGGCTCCATAGCAGAGGCAGTGGGATTCCAGGGCATAGCAATGACCCAGGCAAGGACAGATGACATCTGGAAGGCACTTGCAACAGAGGACATCATGAGTACTTGTTTTGTTGTTGTTGTTATTGATGATGATGATGTTGTTGTTTTAATTTGGGTTTTGGATTTTACTTGGTTTTATTCTGGATATATTTTGGTCAAACTTACCCATGTTTACTGATTATTCTCCACATAGGACACAAGGCAGAAGGAAGCAGACTGCCTTTACTGCAAGATTTTCTATTAAAACTCCAAAATGGCATTTCAACACCCTCTCCCCTCTTAGAAATAGTATCCAGGGCAAATGCATGCTCATTTATCAAGTATTTATTATTTTTTTAAACTTTCAAAACTTAACTGATTAGGGTACTGGCTAATATACGTTCTATAATTATGGATAAAGTCTTAGCAGGGCTGCCAGCATCTTCTCAATGTGCTTCTCCAGATCTCACATGGGGAGCGCCTAACTCTAAGACAGTATGGCAGATAGAAAAAGAAAGTGACTTTTTATTAGGAGGAAAGCATCCTTGTCAATAGAGACAGAAGAGAAAAACATAGTGGAGTCCTCAGTGGGTGAGCAGAGCTTATGAGCAGGCAGATCTTTTTTAATTATATTTCATTCTTTGTAGGTCATTGCTGAGCTGAGTATGTAGAAGATAACAATTCCTTTAGGATAAGCAATGGACTTACTCTTACAAATTTGCTTTTCAAATAAACTTTTAAGATTATAAGATAATTATTGTACTCACTCTATGGTCCAGGACACATCACTATGGAAAAGGGGACAGAACAAGATGTGAAAATACGCCATTTGTGGTTTCTTAGACAGCATCTCTCTTTTATGTAGCTCCAGTTGTCCTAGAATTTGTTTTATAGATCAGGCTGGCCTCACAGTCACAGAGATACACCTACTACTGCCTCCTGAATGTTGGAATTAAAGGTATTTATCCACACTCAGCTGCTTTCAAAGATTTGGTTTGAACCTAACAATGAATTCAATGTCAGTGGATTATGTAACAGTGATTTTTTGTCATTTCAGCCCTCTCTTTGTTGCATAAGATACACACATGTATACAGGCACACATACACACGCACACACACACACACACACACACACACTCACGCACGCATTCGTACATACCCATTGTCTTAGGTAAGGTTTCTATTGCTGTGAAGAGACACCTTGACAAGAGCAACTCTTAGAAAAGACAACATTTAATTGGAACTGGCTTACAGTTCAGAGGTTCAGTCTATTATCAAGGCAGGAAGCATGGCAGAATCTAGGCAGGCATAGTGCTGGAGATGCTGAGAGTTCTATATCTTGTTCTTTTTTTTTTTTTTGAACAATTTTTATGGCACATCCGTGTGAATTTCTTTTCTTTTCTTTTCTTCTTTTTTCTTTTGCAACAAGTGTTTAGAGGATGTTTTATTCAAACTATCATATTACATTTCCTGAGCCCCATAGACATGTGGTCATATCATAATGCAAGAATGCATTCAGTCCAACTTCAAAAGTCCCCATAGTCTGTAACAGTCTCAACATCATTTAAAAGTCCAAAGTTCAAAGTCTCTTCTTAGATACAAGGCAATGTCTTAACTCATCTTCTGAAGGCAGCCAGGAGGATGGTCTCAAAGACCACTCCCACAGTGATACACTTCCTCCAACAAGGCCACACCCACTCCAACAAGGCCACACCTCCTAATAGTGATGCTGCCTGGGCCAAGGATATTCAAAGCACCACAATCATATATACGCGCACATGCACATTCACATGGTATGCATGTCAGGAAAGGCTGGCTATTATACTCATCAATGCTACTGTTCAGGTTAATACTGACTGTGAATGTTGAGACCATAACAGAAGGAAGGGATAATCCCCTCTACTGCTCATAAGGAAATTCCTTCCACTACAGCACTGTAGAAAGTCATAGGGGATTTAATGAGAGACAAAATAGAGACAAATTTTAGATACTATTTACAGTGTATGCTTTGGGGTTTATTATTGTTGACAAATCAAAGGGATTTTATAACAATTATAGACTCTCTTACTCCTCAAGTCAATTTTCAGTTATTAAGCTTCAAGCCACCCACTCTGCTGGAGGAGATGGAGTCACCCCTTGTTGCTTCCAATTTTGTGTGGTGAAGGTCAGTCTTGTGGGGGATACATATGCCTTTCCTAGCAGTCTCATATAGGAAATGACTTGTTGCCAAGGAACCTTGACTTGACAAAGAATCAGATTCATAAGTCTGAACTCGACTTGAAATTCAGTGAACCATCAGTAAATTATTAAAGCAGTTTTACTGCTTGTATTGAGGTATCATTTCCAATGTCATGGCTACCTTGCTCCTCCTCATATCAGCTTCGACAGAGGTCATTATTGCTAACCTCAGGAAAGTTGTATGCCTCGACGTATGTTATAGGATGTTGCTAAGTGTTCTTTGGCTTTGGGTCCCTCTGCCTCCCTGTCAGCACATCTTACATCTATGTCTCTATTATTATGTTGCTTTAAGTTTTATTTTTCCTAAATACATACCAGAGGTTCTCATCTTCTTATTCAATGAACGCTTATGCATAAATATCCCCATATTCATTGCCCACTATTACCTCTTTTTTCTAATACTCCTGACACATCTCAGCCACTGTAAAAATGTTAATTTGTGCCTTGAGGTGTCCGCTGGAATTAAAACCATATCATTTCTAAGTTTATTCTAAAACTCAATAGTATCCATTGAGTTGTCTCAGTGTAAAGATAAACTCTTTCTCTTTTTCTTGCTGGCTTTCTCATTCATCTCCCTACTTGCATCTTGATTATACTGATAAATAACAAAATACATTTCCAGATTCAGAAACTGTATGTTGCTCTGTATTTTCTTCTTTTGCCTTCTATTCATTTTCATGTACCTGACTGTCCCTGCCACTCATTACTAAATAACTAATATAAAACTCACCTTCTCTCTCTTTGATCCCCACATCCCTCACTAGACCCAGAATGTCTGTTTTCCCCTAACCTACTCTGACCTTCATTTCTCCTTTCCCATTCATTTTTTTCCTCCTTGCCCCAAGAGTGCTATGAATAGCAACATGTTATTGCTTTATTTTTCTCATTTTATTTATCTAGAATCTCCTATGGGTACTCTCAACTTAATCAAGTTTGCTAAGAAGCAAAGAATAAGGAAATGTTTTGCTCTGAGTCCTAACAAGTACAGACCCACCTTGCTATCCATACAGCTGGGTTTAAGGCTTACATCTTGTCAAAATGTGGATTTTCACTGGCTCTCCTTTGCTAGATGAAACCATGCTCAAAATCATGTTGTTTGATTCTATTTGTAGCTCACACCACTAGCATTATAAGGGAACTCTATTGTGGGTTTTCCCAGGAAAGCAAAAAAAAAATCATATTCAGATAGTATTGTATTCACTCTTAATAGGACAAGGCAGACAAAAGGAAGGTTTGTGTCCAAATCCAGCTCCAAGAAGCAAAAAGTTTGTTGATATGAATTACAGGAGAGTAAATGATTCAAATATAGTTACACAACCTTGAAATCCTCTGGGAAATGTGTGTGCAGCAAACAGGACCTCTGAAAGGTTCTAATCCATGAGCTCTTCTGATTCACAAGAGGCTCACAAACCAGTCATCTCCTTTTGAGAATATGAACCAACAATAGATCTTCTAAGAGTTTCCTGAGAGTAAAGATAGCTGATCTGACTCAAGACATCAGTGGGCATGTCCAACCCAGAGGGAAACAGCTACACAATAGAAACTAAGAGTTTACTAATTGCAGCATTGAATTCATATTGCTTATAATCTCAAGGTATATCCTTGGGTGTTTTTATTTGAAATTCTGCTCAGGTTTTTAAGGGTGGAGACCTTTACAATTAATTGCATTTTCAGAATTACATTGGTCTTATCCCAAAGGGTTTAGGTATTCTGTTTACATTTTATTTTGATTACTTTCTAAAATTCTCCCTGATTATTTTAGTGACCTGCTGACCATTCAAAAATATGATGTTCATTAACTATCTGGATAATTATCTGGATTATTATTGTAGGTTCTTGCTACTGCCTTCTATTTTGCTGAGTTGATATGTAATATCTTGTAGTGTGTTCTGTAATTGCTAGAATTTGCCTTATGCAGTAGTATTTTGTGAACTTCCAAGAAAATTCTATATTCTAATGAGAAGTGTGTGTTTCCTAGAGGTACTGGATGCCATATTCTGTAGGGATAGCTTATATCCTTTTGAGCTATGTGACAAGTTAAATTACCTTGTTGAATTCTTTTCTAATTTATCTATTCACTGATGAGTGTGTCACTCACAATTGTTGTGTCTAGACACACCTACCCCTTTTGTCCAGTAGCCCTTGTTTTATGACATTGTGTCAAATTTATTTACATTTATGATACTTTCTTGATGGTATGCCTTTCATTAATGTGCAGTAGTCTTCTGTATCCTTTCTAAATAACGTGGCAGAAATTATTCTCTGTTGGATAATGTAGCCACCTTCTGGACTACATTAACTTGGAATGTAATTTTACTTTCAGTATGGGTGTGATTTTCTATTAGAAGATGAAGTCTTTAGTGTTAACTCATTCAGGAATATCTCTGTCTCTCTCAGTCTCTGTCTCTTGGTCTCCATCTCTTTATCAATATCTAGCTATCAAGCTATCTGTCTATCATGATAAGATAACAGTAATTGTATTGTTTGAGCATCAAAATTAGTTTAAAATAATATATATTATATATGTTTATATATTACATATATAATCAGTGTTATATTTCACTCTTGTTCTCTCTCATTCTTGCCTTCTTACTTGTGAGCACAGAGCCTTAGGCTTCACTCATAAGTGACATGTGCTCTACAACTGATCTTTTATAGCAGCCTATGAACTGCTAATCTTGAAAGTCAGCCTTCTAGTTAGAAAGGCAAAACAGTACAAAAAAGATGCCAGAACATGACAGTTATTATTTCAAATCAATTCTGATATCATAACCTTAGGTGTGCTTCACCAACCTTTCTCAATATTAGAACTGCTTTTTATGATGTAAATCTACCTCGAGGTGTAGATATTGATAGATAAGAAGCTTTACACAGGCTCACTGAGAAACATTGATGTTGGTAATGATTCTGAGCTTGTGTGAACCCCTAAGGTAACATTTCTCTATGTTGTAGTGGTTCTTTAAAAGGGTCTTTTAACAATACTTATGATAATGCTTGAAATGTATAAAGATGGCTTCTAGGTCCTGCAGACATTCAAATTAAATAAACTGAATGCTTTCCAACTCATAAAAGAGGTGATGCATTCGAGTGAGGAAATATACATGTCTATTATTAAACAACAGTAGACTCACTGACACCCACTTGAGATTTGGCTAGAGGAAATCCTCAAAGAAAAACTGCAATTGTTGCTTAGGGTCTCTTCTAATGATTCCTTTAAAAGAAATGCCAACAAACACGGATGTGGATGCTCACAGTCAGCTATTGGTTGGAACACAGGGCTCCCAAGGAAGGAGCTAGAGAAAGTACCCAAGGAGCTGAAGGGGTCTTCAACCCTATAGGTGGAAGAATAACATGAACTAACTAGTTCCCCCTGTGCTCGTGTCTCTAGCTGCATATATGGAAGAAGATGGCCTACTTGGCCATCATTGGGAAGAGAGGCCCCTTGGTCATGCAGACTTTATATGCCCCAGTACAGGGGAATGCCAGGGCCATTATGTGGGAGGGGGTGGGTAGGGGAGCAGGGCAGGGATGGGGGAGGGTATGGGGAACTTTCTGGATAACACTTGAAATGTAAATGAAGAAAATATCTAATAAAGAAAAAAAAAAGAAATGCCAACATTAAGAGTATACCTGTCTGTTTGAAGAAAGGTCATGGGTTCTATCATAGTCAGTTGTGATTTTGAATTATCAGCAATTTTTTTTTATCTTATTGGCATTGCATCAATACAGTTTAGAAGGAAATGCAAATGCCTTTTACCAGAATATCTCCTTTATTTATGTGGAATGGTATCTGAAGGAATGCCCACAAACACTCCAAATAGTGATTTCAGTTATAGTTACTGTTTTCTTTGTCCATTTTTACCATCACTGTGTTCTCTATGCTATGCATGCTGATATTATTGTATTGAGGCATTTAGTATTTGGTGCTTTAGGATTTTAAAACAAATTTTAGATGTTCAAATGATACAGGGATCAATGTTAGAGAATATGGAAACTGAAAAGAGGACCAAGTATTTTAAAAAAAATAACAGACCAACATATTTATGGAAGTGGAGAGATAGCTTCACAGGTAAAGTGCTTGCTGTTTGAGCATGACAATCTGAGTGTGATCTCTGTGACCCACGGAATTGTCAAATGTGATGGTGCATGTTTATAATACCATAGCTGATGGAGAGAAAACATAGGATCCAAGAAGCTTCAGTGATAATCTCTGTCTCTAAGATAGTGAGTGATGGTATGAGACGCTGAGAGTTGACTTTTGCCTTCCCTATATGCATGCCTAAGTATTTACACACACACACACACACACACACACACACACACACACAGAGAGAGAGAGAGAGAGAGAGAGAGAGAAAGAGAGAGAGAGAGATCTGTATCTGACACATGTGTCAGTTAATTATTGCTATAATAAATGTAGGTAACTTCTTAACTTCTGTGGCATCTGGGACAGCCACCCTGATGTCTCTGTGACTAGACTCATTCTCTTCTGAGAGCCGTCTTTGTCATGACCAATTTATCTGTGCTTGACCAAGAATCCCAGACTTTTTGAATATTGACTTTACATAGAACATCATTGTATAGATTTGATTGTTCATTTTTAAAAACACACAAAATGTAGATGACCCCAGAGAGAAGGCTGACTTTGATGCTGATGGTGTGGCACAGCAGAGTCTGAGAAGGGAGACATGATAAAGGCAGTGAAATCCAGTGATGGGTTCAGAGAAGGGATAGACTATGACTGATTGCTTTATATTAAAATCAGAAATTTATCTCCAGTTCCCACAAAATACTCCCATTAATGGAAAACTGGAAGTATATAATATAGATGTATGTGTGTGTGTGTGTGTGTGTGTGTGTGTGTGTGTGTTCCATTAGATTCTGTATGGAGCAAAGAAACCAAGACTTGAAAGGACATTTCCACTCTGGCAATCAAATGGTTGGATGAGGAATACTTCCCCTCACACAACTGAATTCCAGTGACCATCTATCTACCTTAATTCTCTGGGCAGCCTCTATGAATTAATAAGGGACAGACTGAGGATCAAAGTGATAGTCTAGTAGCCAAAGAAGCTAAAGGATGTGGGGGAGTTAATATGGATTGAGACTCAAAGGACCAGTATGGTGAAGTTCTCTTTCAGGAGGAGAAAGTGAGATGTCTGTCTTCCCCATTGTGGCTCTGAGACCAGATTCTGAAGTGAAATGATACACTGGATTCTAAGTGTTCCAGTGAGGAAGCCATGCTACAGTATTTGAGGGGTGATTTAGTGTAAATCACAAGAACTTTTCTTTGATCAAAAATTGATTGTGAGACTCTACTAGATATCAAACTTGTGAACAGAAAATATAAAATCCTTTCTGTTTTCTTTTGTCATAACTTCAGTTTGGCTCTGTCTATGTATGTTCAATTGGCTCCCAATTGTAGAGGAAAGTATCTTATGTTTCTACTGTGTGTGAAGATGAGGATATAGAATTGATATTGTTCATTCAAGCATAGGTTGTATTTGAATCATACCTGATGTTTCCACTCTGCACAGTGATGGAGACCTGGGATTGAATCTGAACAGTCAAACATAGGGCACATTTTTCCTCTTTCTTTCTTTTTTCTTTTTCCTTCCTTCCTTCCTTCCTTCCTTCCTTCCTTCCTTCCTTCCTTCTTTCCTTCCTCCTACTCTTTCTTTCTTTCTTTCCTTCTTTCTTTCTTTCATTCATCTTTAGAATTCTGTACAAGAAGAGACAGGCACAGATTAATTTTCTCTGCAACGCTAACACTATTCTAGAATTTTCCAAGGGAATCAATACCCTGAAACATTGTTTCTAGTCAACCTTATGCACAGTTTTGAAACAGGACCTTAATGGATGACAAGCCATGTGTTTTTGTGTTGATCTCTGACTGATGGCAGTGAAGAAATGGAAGATTTTTGTCCTGAAAGCTGAAGATGCTAGGGAGTGATTATTCTTCTGAGAGTACAGAACAAAAGGAGCCTCGGGTCACTCATCACACATGTGTGGGAAGAGCCCTCTTGGCTGTATCTGAAACAGTGACTCAGAATTGTGCTAAGTTTGCAAGTTTACTGGTAGTTAAAAACATCTTAAGTGAGAGAGAAAGAAAGGTTTTTGTGGAAGAATACTATTAGATGACTCTGTTGGCGTATTCATTCTGAGTTAGAGATCCCAGTGGGATGATAGGGAAGAGATGTCGAAGCAGGTTTCTGTGGACCAGGAAAGTAACTGAACTTGAAAAATTCGTTTTCTGAGCACAAGATGTTCAGAAGCCATGATTTCCCAAAGGGATGAATGCAGCAGGGATTTCTTACATGGTGGACTGTCCTTCCTTTGCCTCTCCTCTTTCTTCCTAATTTTTTTTTTCTTGCTTAGCATCTTCAGATTATCTGATTTTGAGGTCATGCTGAGTCACTGGCATGTTGGTCTCTGCACAATCCTGTCTCAGTTAGGATTGTTTCAGGACTTGAAGAATGGAAGACGTGGATCATATTGACAGAATGATATCCAACAAACCTTACATTCACAGGTACTTTTAACTAGTATACACAGACATTTTTAGCCTGAATGGAAGATACCAAACGTGAGGTTTGAAACAGAATTCCAGAAAATGAAACATATTAATATTAAAATTTATAGTTGGATATCATCCAGGTATTTTTGCCTGCAACGGGCTGGCATTTGACCAGATCATTCCATTTGGTCATACATTCCAACTGTATCCTTATATTTCCTTGACATGGACAATATTAGCACTTCTTTTATCACAGATGACTTAAAAGTATATTTGAACCATTTCTTTATGTACAACAAACGTAAATAAATTTAAGTGACCTAGCATGATTTCATTAAAATATCTCTTGTCTGGATGTAAACACATGGAACCAGATGTTGGCACATATGGAGAAAGAAATTCTTGAAGCATTTTGTCACGTGGATAATATTCATTCACACAGCCACCTCACGTGTAGGAGGATGTACACACAGAAGCCAGTGGGGAAATAATTAGTAAGTGTCCACAGCAATTTAGAGATTTAAAGAATTCATAATCAATAGCTAAGGTATAGAAAGATAAAACTCCTTTGAAAGAAATTAAACTTCCTTGTTTAAAAATATATTTCTCCTGAGACTGGCCACTCATACTGCATTTATAGGAAGAAAAAATATGTTATAAATTTATAGGAAGAATGTGTTACTATAAATTCTCCATGAGAATTACTTGAGTGATTCACATTCCAGTAGGTGTGAACTATGTTGGCAAATTTGAAACAACAGGATTTCTATAAGTTACAGAAATTTAGCTTCCATTGAATTTTTTAAAATGTGTTTTTATTGTATGTAATAGAAAAATTTAATTCTAATCTGTGGTTTCTACCCCACATTTGATTATTTAGTTCCAGGATAAAAGACACACATATAACCTTTATATTTACAATACGCCTTAATCAGCACAAGAGGTGGGCATATATCTATCCTCCATGATGCTATGGCTATTTCCCAGTCAATAATCCCATTATATATTTTGCCATGTTTTGTCTGAGCTGCTCTTAACTCCAATTAGCCAACCCACATGGCCATTATTTCATGACTCACATAACCTATGGTGGCTTCCTTCTCCAGTCACATTTTCCTCTGTGGTTTCCTCCAACTCCCAGGTTGGGAACCCTAAACCCAACCTATGTTTTTTCTGCCCAGCTACCAATGGTCAGCATCTATATTTACCAATCACCAATAACTTGAGGCAAGACCACACAGTATCACTTGGGTCTACTTGCAGACTCTCTTGACTCTGGGGCAATCAGGTCTTGGGGACTTGTACTTAGCATTGCAATGCATAGTGGCAGACCAAACCTCAACAATGATACTTGTATCATTATCTTACAGGAGTGAAAATCACATTTATTCAAAATACAGTAGGTTTCCTTTGTTACAGTTGTTTCCATGGCTATACTTTTGGTGAATTAGAATGTCTGACCCTTGTATTTGGTTTAGATGTCACTTGTGTCTCACCTTAAACTATTGATAGCACTTTTAAAAGAGGCTTAGAATGATAAGGAAGGGGTCCAGAGTGGTTTGCCATGCAGGATCAGGGGTCTTCTTCCTTACTCGGTGTGAAGCTTTAAGGTAAGGCTATCTTCTTAGGCACTATCACTATAGAGACTTTTAAATCTAGCTCTGGTTTAGCCACCAATGAGAAATTTGTATCTCAGCTTGACATGTTCCTGGAACTAGTCATTTATCTCTAAAATGGCTTGGTTTTGCTTATTCAGGAATAATCCAGATTCTGAATTTTCTCTTGTTTCTGACGCCCTCTATTCAGCTTCTAAGTATGAAGGGGGTGATTGTATCTTCTCAACTACATTTTCCTGCCTTGTGTTTCTCTCCATGGTTAGAAATTTGATGGTATTTTTTCAGAAACACCCTTGTTCAAAAGTTTTCAAGAATCCCTTGATAGAAAACTGCACCCTTCTTGCAAGCATGCTGATTATCATCAAATCTTAGCTTATTCAACAAGAGTGTAGTGATTAATACACTTGAACACCCTACTCCCCAAGGATATATTTCTGGTCTCACATCTCTTTTTCAGGGCAAACAGTTCTCTTGGTGTTCAAACATTATGGAATTTGTTATAAACATGTGGGCTGGCTCCAGCTAGCTGAAGCCTAGTTCGCACCATTTTGCAGAGATCTGTGTTTTTATTGTACCCTATATTGATGACTTCCCATTGTGCATTAGCTCTAGAGCCAGACTCAGGATCTCTTCCTTGATTTTATTGTATGGGAAGGCTATTGTTACCTGTCTCAAAGGGGACAAGGCTTCCCTAGAATAAAATCATTGGCAGCAAATGTACTTATTTTACGTGCATATGAGTAGCTTCCATTTGAGAACTCACATTATTTGGGAGACACATTTGAATGTTCTCACAGAACTCAAATAAAATACAGAAATGCATTAAACATTTATACCGACTTACTAAAGTGAGAAGAAATAATTTTGTGTATTTGTTACACTGTATTACAGTTTTTGGTTGTACTAGCAGAGAGCATACTGTCCAGTTTATGAATAAAAGAGTCTTTTGTAAGCCAGGCAGTGATGGCACACACCTTTAAGTCCAGCACATGGGAGGCAGAGGCAGACAGATTTCTGAGTTCAAGGCCAGCCTGGTCTACAGAGTGAGTTCCAGGACAGCCAGAGGGGTCTGAGCAGGAAGAACAAGTGAGCAATGATGGCAGAACCTCTCCAGATGAAGCACACTGAGTCCACTCATTTTTCTGCATCATTATACATAGTCAGTGGTTTTTCCCATTGTAATGTTTTTTTTTCATTAATGTATTTACTTTACATCCCAATCGCAGTTCCCACCCCTATTTCCTCCCAGTCTCTGCCTCACACAGGTCCTCTCAACATTACCCCCTTCCCTTCTCTGAGAAGGTGTGTGTGTGGGGGGCCCAATCTTCCCCTTATCACTCCATCCTGGCATCTCAAGTCACTGCAGGACTAGGTGCAGGCTCTCCTACTGAGGCCAGACAAGTCAGGGAAATTTGATCCAAAGGCAAGAAACATATTCTATAATAGACTCAGCTACAGTAGTTGGGGGACCAACATGAAGACCAAGCTGCACATTTGCTTCACATGTGCAGGAGATAGACTAAGTAGATACTGCCCTTTGGTTCATGGTTCAGTCTCTGGGACCCCCCAGTGGGTCCAGGTTAGTTGACTCTGCTGGTCTTATGGGATCCTTATCCCTTTCAGGTTCCTCAGTTCTTCCCAAAACTCTTCCACAAGACTCCCTGAGTTTCATCTAATGTTTGGCAATGGGTCTCTGCTTCTGGGTAGAGCCTCTCAGAAGACAATTATGCTAGGATTCTGTCTGCGAGCATAACAGAGTACCATTAATTGGTGATTGGTTTTTACTCATGGGATGTGTCTCAATTTGGGCCAATCATTGGTTGGGCATTCCCTCTGTCTCTGTTCCATCTTTGTCCCTGTACCTATTGTAGGCAGGACACATTTTTTGTGTCAAAGGTTTTGTGGGTGGGTTGCTGTCCTTATCCCTCCACTGACAGTCCTTCTTGGATAAAGGAGGTAGCCACTTCAGGCTCCATTTCCTTCGCTGCCAGGAGTCTCAGCTAGAATTGCCCCCATAGAAAACCTAGGACCTCACCCATCTCAGGTCTTTGGTATGTCCTAGAGATGTAACCTCTTCTTATGATAAGGTGTTGGGAGAGTTCAGAGTATTTTTAATGAGAGTAGATTTTATTGCTCACATGTCCTCTGCATTATCTACCTTCTAAGAGAAGTAAAACTTCCAGGTTCAGAGTCCACCCAGAAGATCACACGGAGGATGAGAAGCAGGGTGCATTTATTAATGTAATGGGAAATAAATGCTGGAAATGTTGACACAAACCAAAGCAAACAGAAACCCATTACCTAGACCTAAGTGCATTTATGAGGGGATGCTGGCCCCATTGCTGCCAATCATCAGAGAGAGGAGAATAGCAAACATATGAATGTATTCCCAGTCCTCAAAGGTAATCTCCTTACTTTGCAGCAGTGAAGACTGATGTGTATAATGTGTAACCTGATCGTTATCTTTCCTAGTCTCTGGTTTAAGAAAAGTGCAATGAGTAATCCTCCCACACACTTTTTTTCTTTTTTCTTTTATGAAACTCTCCTACTTAACAGTATATTAGGGTTCTCATCTGCTCTGTGTGTGTGTGTGTGTGTGTGTGTGTGTGTGTGTGTGTGTGTGTCTATGTTCTACATGCCTGCATCCAAGTGCAAGACAGCCAGACAGAGAAAGCAAGAGAGAAAAGAGAGAGAGAGAGAGAGAGAGAGAGAGAGAGAGGAGAGAGAGAGAGAATAGAGAGAGAATAAGAGAGAGAGAGATGGCTGGAGAGATGGCCCAGCCGTTAAAGGCTAGGCTCACAACCAAAAACAAAAGTTCTTAACTCTTTGTGTGAAACATAGAGGGCCAGCATGTGTATGTATAAATGCAAAATAGAGGTGAGAGGACAACTTGTGAGTTCCAGGGTTTGTCAAGTTATAAGCCTTGCTATCACCTGTCCCTTCCTTTAGAGTCATACCAAAGGCCCAGGAAGAGAACTTCATGGAATTATATGATTGACATGATTGAAACAAATTATTTTTGTGTAAATCTTGTAAAAGTTTATACTTTTACAAACTATCAAAGACCTTGGAGACAAATATTGAACATGACCACCATAATCTGAAAATTAATAGATAGTGTACAAAAGACTCACAATATACTTACACACCTGTCAATGGTAGCAATTTGGTATTGATATCAGTAGAGAGAAGTCTACCCTGCCCTAGGTTTTAAGGGACTCACATGTCATTGTGGTTTTGGAAAATTTCTCATACCTTCATGTACACTACTTTTAGTTCAAGAGTTTTCTAGGGACCAGAAATACTGCTGGGTCAGTAAAATGCTTGCTTTGCTGGTATAATGACCTGAATTCAATCCCCACATGTCAAGGGTGGTGGCTCTCTTGTAATATGTACATCAGCTAACCACAGACATAGGTTTCTAAGATAAATGCACTCTTGTCACTAATTAAAACAAAACAAAACAGAACAAAACTGGCACTCATATTCACAACCTCTTTAACTCTGAGAAGATTTCTGCAAGTCAAATCAAGTGTATCACAGCATTACTTATGGCAATTTCGACATTTCTGTTGTCTTGAGGATTATACAGTGTCCAAGCAGTGTGTTATGATTTTGGGTGTTCAGGATGCATTGACTTGGTATGTCCATCACTGTTGATTGCTGAGAAGACTAAACAACTTGCACTACTCCCTCACATACTTGGGACGGTCCCAAGGGCAGCTTCCTTCCAAATCTGATACTTGGTACAAGCATGAGTCTTTCATAAAGTTAAATCATTTATTTTTCTCTCCTTTTTTCTTTCTTTTTTTTATTCTTCTGTGTTACATGCTACATTTCATAAAGATCGTAGGTGTGAATCCTATATTCATTTAGGAAAAAAAAGCGTTCTTCATCTGCTTGTGGTTTTTGTTGTTGTTGTTTGGTTTATTTGTTTGTTTGTTTGTTTTTAGATATTTTATTAGATATTTTTAAAAATTATTTTATTACATATTTTCTTCATTTACATTTCAAATGCTATCTCCAAAGTCCCCTATACCCTCCCTCCTGCCCTGCTCCCCAATCACCCACTCCTGCTTCCTGGCCCTGGCATTCCCCTGTACTGTACTTACATTTCAAATGTTCTCCCCTTTCTTGGTTTCCCCTCTAAAAACCCCCTATTCCATCCCCCCTTCCCCTGCTCACCAACCCACCTACTCCCGCTTCCCCACCCTAGCATTCTCCTACACTGTGGGGAGCCTTCACAGGACCAAGGACCTCTCCTCCCATTAATGCCTGACAAGGCCATCCTCTGCTACATATGTGGCTGGAGCCATGGGTTCCCCCATGTGTACTCTTTGGTTGGTGGTTTAGTCCCTGGGAGCTCTGGAGCTACTGGTTCCCAAGGGCAGCTTCCTTCCCACTCTGCTACTTGGTGCAAGTGTGTGTCTTTTATAAAGTTAAAACTTTTATTTTTATCATTCTTTTCCTTTCAATTGCTCTAAGTATAAAGAGCAGCATTATTTAAAAGCGAGAACTCCAGAGTTGGTTTCATACAAGGAAATGAACACGAAAGGTAAAACTGGAAGCTGGTCAAGGAATCAATGTTAATGATTGATGGTTAAGCTAAAGTAACTCAAGAGCTGAAAGTCTGTCTCTTCCCCTCCCTCCCCCTTTCTCTCCCATGTCTCTACCCCTCCCCCTCCTGTCACCCTCACTTTCTCCCTCCTTCTCTCTTTCCCTTCCTCTCTCTTCCTACCTCTCTCATTTCCCCTCACGCTCACACACCTTCCCTCCCTTCTCGCCCTCAGTCTCTCCAGAGATACCACTTTTACTGCTTTTAGTCAGGGAGGCCAAGGCTGGAAGAACCAACGTTCTGTCTAGTACAATCAAAGGTTCCTGCAGTGAATATAGGCCATGCCACTAAGAAAGTGAGGTCATGCAGGTGGTGATCTGAACCATCTAGACAGATACCTCATGTTTCAGGAACGTGCTTGTGTGTAGACTGTTAAGCCCATGCCAGAGTTGAGCAAACTACAAAGGGAGGACATGGGGAGACCAGAAAAGCACAGAAGGATGCAAAAAAAAAAAAAAAAAAAAAAGTTTTGTAGAGGTTACAGAAGGTGCAGGACATCTCAGCTCCTACTGTACCTTCATTAGGGAGCCAACACCTTCTGTGACCTGTATGAGTGTGCAGGTGCTCTAACAGCTGGGTAGGCACCTACTCAAGGTGCTCTAATATCTGAGTGGGCACTTGCTGCCAAGGTCAGCAAGTGCTTGTGCTGCTCTTTGTTTCATGTGAGGACCTTGAGCTCCAGTTCATGGAAGATGGTTCCTGTGCACCAGCCACACAGCATGAAATCAATTCTCACCAGAAGGCTTCTCTGAATGTCATACTGGAGGTTACAGATCACAAAGCTGGGGTTGTGGTAACACATTCCGACCCTCTCAGCATACTTGTAGCGCCTAGTCAGAGAGTAGTCCTCATCACTGATGATCTCAAGGTACAAGGTGAGGTGTCTCAACTTACGATGTCAGCATGTAGCCTCAGTCCAAGACGTAGACCTCAATATCACTCAGACCAGTCTCACTGCTGGCAAAGATGGATTCAGGAGGCTGCAGACTTCAGAGGTCAGAAAATCAATCTTGCCCCAGAATCCATATACCCTGGAGATGAGCCACAAGTACACTTTGAGGTGTAGTGCTTGATGCTGGGGCAATGAGCTCTAAGATATGGGAGTTTGAAGCCAGAACAGAAGAATGGAGACAAGATCTTTCTACAGCCATTTGTGGCCTCTGCACAACATCCCACACCAAGCTTCCACCTGGACTCTCCCTGCCCCCTAGTTGGCAATATCCAAGCCCCTTTGCTTTTCTGATGGCTCCCATCAAGGCCCCTTTTCCTTTCTCCAAAATAATCAGCAATGGCAACTGTGGACATCTCTCAGAACCTTTCCCCTTTAAGTGCTATCTCCAGCTGATGAGATCACACTCATACCTGCAGACAACCCTGGATGAATGATCTAGGTTTGGAGTACTATAAGAGTGCTATGCTGTGTAACAGTCTGCAACTGCTGAATGATGACGGGGACACTTCTTGGGTATTCATTCAAACACCACTGCTTGAGAGAGCCATCTTGTCTGTTTCCAAGGCAACCAAACAGTTTTGTGTCCTAGCATTCACTGTAACAAACTAATTTGTAAAGTTGATATTATGCATAGTCTGAAAAAAGTGATTGGAAATATGTTTGTATTATACTTTAAACATAATATGTAGTTTTCAAAAATGGAATGTTTTCATTTAAGACACATTCTATACACTCCCTAGTTCTTTGTTCATAGAGACTTCATGACTCACACTGCTTTCAGCTATAGACTAGCCTTCTCTACCATCAACCCTGTGACCTGCCCACAACTGTTGGAGGCATAGGAAGTTTAACATACCAAGTCTATGATCCAACATAGGCTAATATTATTTTAAGGGGGAAAATACTGCTTGGATGTGTATTTGGAGATTGATACGTATTTCTAAAGTCTAAGGAGAAGACAGAAACTTCAGACTTTGTTCTGTAGTTTCTCGTGATCTTTATGACAGCTTTGTTTACACAGACAGACATGAATGTTGACCTCACAGTTTACATCATATACTATTAGTACAAAATCACCACCCTAAGAAAGCCCTAAAGTTTGGCTACTTACATAGTAAATCCAAGTCTGAAATGTACGCATGAATTACTATCAAAATTATCTTGAGTAATACACACACACACACACACACACACATTGCAATTGTGCCTAGCAATACACATTTGGAGCTATATTTGTTAGGCTTAGAAAATTTTAGCTTTATAAACTCCTTTGAGAAATCACTTAAAATACCACACTTCAAGTAACATCTTAGTCGGTTCAATACTCCCATAGTGTTTAGATCCTGTAGACTAGAATTTATATTAAATCTCAGTCTGAAATGTTGTTAGTATGTAATGAGAGTAAATCAAGAATTACTTCTTAGCCCACATATTTTCCTTGTGTGTTTAGAATAAAATTCCTTGAGGTATTTCTCCACTTGGCATGTCCCATAGGAAATGAACACTATCTCCCTCTGTCTCTCTCTTCCTTTGTCTGTTTCCCCTTCTTGTATATAGAGAAAGTAAAAATATCTGCATATTTCCTAAATCTTTCTTCTCAACTGATGTCAGTAAATAATAATAAAACCGCTAGAATTCAGACCACATGCCTCAGATGATTCTGACCAAGTACATTTCAATGAAAAAAAAAAAAAAAAAACCAACAACAACAAAACTTTCCTCCTTATTTATTATTAAACAGATTATCTTCAAACAGGAGGATGTTTAATAAGAAATAAAATGAATATGGGGGGAAGAAAACATGTAAATGTCAGGCACTGGGAGTGGTAAGCCTCTAATAACAACTTGCTCGGGCCTCGGGAGCTGCGCTTTCCAGTATTTATCCACTCATTAAACACTGTGTTGAATTTTGACATTTAGATTTGCCTACTCATGGAATTTAAATGAAAATAACGGTCTCTGGGAATTAGTAGCTAATACTATCTTGATCACTAACCAATGATGACTTTACATATATAGGATTTGATAAGCTTCAGTTTTATTTGTATATGTATAAAAGATAACACTGAGTGTAAATTCTTGGAGAAATGTGTGCTTTAAAGTTTGTGACATTTTTCCACTGCTTTAAGTCTCAGTAGAAGCATATAGCCTCATTTGTTCGAATTCTAATAACTCCCGATTTCTGTGCTTCCTTTACTGAAAATGAAATGTATGTGTATAAGATTATAATGAGTGCTAATTCACCTTCAGTTGACTTTCATGAGGTATTAGGCAGCATGAGTTAAACAGCAAATGGTTGGTAAAAAAGATGTCTTCTTTTTAAGTATGTATGAAGCTGAGTTAAGTAGTCATTTGGGGATTATATAATGCATCTGTGTTTTATATTTACATTCTGGGACCAATTATTTGTGTTTTGTTGAATATTAAATCCAAGCCCTTGTGCTACCACTGAGCTACACACAGCTTCATACACATGCACACACACACACACACACACACACACACACACACACACACACACACATATATATATATATATATATATATATGATTTTATGTGTTATTTTCTTGGTATCTTTACAAGTGAAGATGATAAAAAAAAAAAAAACAGAAGTAAATATATAGTGAAAATTTTTAAATTGGTGCTTCCATTTGAGATATTATCTCCAAAGCATTCTCACATAGAAGATTTAGCTAGGTCTATCCTTGCCAATAAGATGAGAAACAAATGGAGGCAAAAACTTCCTTTGAATATGTGAGTGATTTACACTGAAGCCTAGGATAGGATCCTGAGTCAAGTGTGAGGAATCTGATGCTGGCTGTACCTGACTGGTGAGTGTGGGAAGTTACAATGTTTAATTCATAGTTTTGGCAGTTCACAGTCACTGATGAACACAGGTCTTCTTCATTAAGGGACACCTTCTCACAATTAGGACAATCAAACAGTCATAAACCTTTGTATTTAATTGTTAATTCATGACTCCTTCAGCCCTTTCTCCTTTTCCAACAACATTGTAAGTCGATGTTTGCAAGTGATAATTGCATTATGCATTCTGAATGTACTTATAAACAAAGAAACTTTGAATTATTTATTTCAGCGAGTCAATCTTTAATGGGAGTGGAATTTTTTTGGCTGTTGTAATAACAAACAGAAAAATTCCACGTAACAATTTGTGTTTGATATCATCTATTCTAAATATTCATTTTAATACTTCGAAACATTGCTGAAAGATCAATAAATTCAGGCTTGATTTGGGTGTTATATGTTGCATACATATGTGAAATTGCCATATCATACATCAAAAGTTCGTGAAAGAATTAGGTCACTTGAAACAAGAACTACTTAGATTCTGAGGAGGCTCATACATGTGTTCCCAACCATTTGGCAGCCAAGGGAGTGCAACTGGTATATGCTTGAAGACAGCCTTGACTTATATCATCCCATTCAAGCCTGAGCTACAATGTGTGACATCATCTAAAGTAAAAAAGAGTGATTTGTCAAATATATTTTAATTTATATGATATCCTTAAATATCTGTTTTGATTCTTATTTTGAAAATGTATCTTTCAATAAATAACAAGAAAATATGACTTTTAAGATAGATGCTGTACATTAAATGTTAAACAATCACAGTAATGTTTAATGGACACATAATTCTGCCAAGTACTTAATGTGTAAAATTCAGATCTCCCCCCCCCTCAATGAGCTAAAAGCACACTTTTAGTTTTAGCATGAATTTTTGCATTTGCATATGCCGATGCTTCTCACATATTATTTTATATTCACCTTATAGTCTTAACCATAATACCCCTGTGAGGAATTTGAAGGGGGTATTTTGCAAAACATTCAACTTGAATACTGAATTTTTAAGCTGAATCTAAACTGACCTCTACCTGATGAGCACTCTATCTGAGTGCCTAATTTCTACCCCACAAATATAAATCTCTTTACTTAGTGCTATTTACATTGGCTATTATGCAGTTTTGAGCTTCTATAACCTTTGTTATATAGCAGTTTTTATTGTCTGAACTGACTCAAGACTATTTGTAAACTTTTACTTAGAATGCCTTACATTAAATAAATAACTTATATCCTCAAATCCCTGATAAAGAAATAATGAACAATCCTGGGACAGAAAAGAACAGTATAATGTGTATTTTTCCAAATTTGTCAATTCTGTGATATGATGTCCACAAATCCCCACTAGGTTTGACAGGGTCAAGCCTATCTATCTAAAATAATTGAGTCTCTTCTCATGCCTCTGCAAAAAATCTCTTATAGCAGGAACATATGGGCATTCAACTTCAAATATAAAATTAACAATTGAAGGGAGATTTTAAAAGTATCCTGGCAGAAGCAGCCAAAGCAATGGAGATAAAATTATTCTTCCACTGCCAACCTCACAGCATCCTTGGTACCCACGTTCAAATGGACACTTCTCAAGTATATAAGAACCCAAATGTGGATGGCATGGTAGAATTGTGGGGGTCATACCATGAAACATCAAGAGCAGGTGGAGGTTGAAAAATTTCCCAAGTAGATTTCAATGTGGTCAAGCTAATACCATCGATCCACTACTCATAAACATTCTCTGTGAATCAACTGACCATCTTAAGAATAAAACTTGTGGTAGTACAAATATCATTGAAAGTTCACAGGAGGACAAATTCAAAAGAAAGTGCAAGGTCCTGGTTCTTCCTCCCAGCCCTATGCTTCCAGAAATAAAACTCAGAATTAAAACGTATTTACAAATACCTTGGCCTTATAGCTAGACTCTTCTCTGACTAGACCATAACTTAGAATAACCCATTTATTTTAAACTACATTCTGCCACATGGCTGGTTACCTGGACTCAGGTACCATAAATCTGGCTCTTCACATCTTCCCTGGTGAACTCTCCCACCTGGCTCTATCCCAGAATTCTCTCTCCACCCAGATGTCCCACCCCCTATGTCTTGCCTAAGCCATAGGCCATCAAATTTAGTATTGATAGGTGACACATCCATATAGACATAATGCCAGGAAAGACCAAGTGAATGAGGTCATGGAGATCGAGAGAGGAGAGCTGAGTCCGGAGTCCATTTAGAAGCGGCTAGTGAAATGTGTCATCTCTTATGGTGCAATCAAGCGTAATACAGAAAGGTCACTGTGGGAAGATGTTAGAACAGGGTGTGGTACCCACTCATACCCTTTCTGCTTCTCTGTTCTGTGAGTACTCTTTTCCTGCAGAAGTGTCTTTAGTATTAAGCATATCATGGATGCATTGTTTGGTGTGGTAACTTCTTGGTCACAACTGGTAATTAGAATGTTCAGTGTAGCTGTAAGAGTGAGCTTTTAATCTTACCCAATTTGATGCCTTTGGATTTAAAGGACCTCATATGGTTATTGATGGCAGTATTTGACTGTTGAGGGACCACCCTCAATGAATGATTTTTATCTGATGAGCAAACTAATAATAGAAAGACATAAAACCCCAAAGTAACTTGCCAGAGATCTTAAGAGCTATCTAGATACACTGAAATGTATTATAGCCATTGATATTCTGAGTTATGAAGAACTGATTACACACAAACCAGTCTGTATTGACAATGTAGCTGCCACAGCTTGCCCACTGACATGTTGATCCTGGGTTGTAGACACTTTGTCACAAAGCCTCCAGAGGTGTCTACAGAGAGCAGACTGGATTCTGAACTCAACCTGCTTCTCAGGTTATTTTGTACTGGAGTCTTCTGTGAACAAATCACTTTTGTGAATCTCAGGTTGCATACACAAGACAACTTCAGTAATTGCACTACAACTTTACTTTGTGGATTCGCAGACTTGATACGGTTTGACCAAAGGTGCCAGTCTCCCCAAAGTCACAAATATGAGAATAAATTGAATTTAATGAGACTCAGCCACCATATCCTAAGAAATGTTTCATGTGTGTTTTTTTAAGCATCCTCTAATTGGTTTAACTTAGATGGACTTAGTTTTGCAGGTCATGGGAAATTAAAAGATGGATTGTGGATTAGACATTTTCTTAACCACTGTGCCTTAGGATTGATTGTGCTCAAGGATGATCAGTAACACAAACTTTGTACTTTTTGTAAAGATATTTCAGAATCATTCTAAGCATAAACTATCTTGCATAGTTGTTGTTAGTATTTAGAAACACATACTTCAAGGTTAAAAAGCTGTCTTGATGCACGCATCTCTTTTATGGAGGATCCAAGTTTCATTGTCTGCACCCACTATGGGTGGCTCATATCCATGTGTAACTTTAGCTTACCTTGCTGCCCTTCTGCCTGGCTTGACATTTCACTGTTGCTCTATTCATTATGTGATACATTATAGAAGATTGCTGAAATGTTTTGGTCTGTTATTCTGATATTCTGAGAATATAGATAGGCCTATGCTAGTAATTAAGGTGATCATTAGTAGGTCTAAATTTCAACCTCATACCTTCTCAAAGGAGGTTACATTTTAATTGTCCTTAGAAGCATCAATTATAGAAGTTTTGAATGCAAGTATGTTGTATTTTTAGCTATGGATACTGTGCTTCCAAAGAGTAAGGTGTAAATAAATACAACAGTCAGAATGCCCAATCTTCTTGGTATACATTACAGTTAGTCTCAGATCACAGACATATATGCTTAATCTTCATCTAAGCAGGAAATTACAATACACGGGGTCATGAATGTAAATTTATTGATGTGATATTTGTTTATGTATTGTTTGTGTAGTGTTTATGTAGTCTGAAGCAATTTTGAGAAAGTTCAAAGCTAATGATGAAAACCAGCTTAGTAACATTATGCTGTGTGTTTTTCTTTAAGCCTATAACACAACACACTTCCTTGGATCAAGCCAGGGAGACTCAGCCCTCTGAGATCAATGCAGGAAAACCCAGCAGTGGCATTTCTGTCTTCCTTTAGGGGACAAAGGCAAATGCTTTGTTACCTTACGGACAAGGGCACTGCTTTCAACTAATCTCTCTTGTTAAACTCTAAGTACCATCATTAGTTAGAAATTTGACATACAAACTCAAGACAGTCTTGTAAGTCACGGGATGGAAAAGCTAAGCGAAGCATGTGCGCAAAGGTGCAAATGGAAAAGGTATTTATGTGGCTTCTGTGATATTTGCTGATCCTGGCTGTGTGCTGCCAGGCCTGCTGAATCATGTGGATAATTGAAGGCAAAACGTGCTTTAGAAAGATGTAAAGTAAGAACAAGTTGTCATAGCACAAAGAAATGGAAAACATATTTATCAAAGACCTTTTTTTCCCATGAGTTCTGAACAAGTGCAACCTATTCATCTTGTCGTCTTTTTCCTCCTCTAAATTATCCTTTCTTCTTGCTTTTTAAATAAGATCTAGACTTCCTAGCCTCCATTCTAACTCCTGTGATGGATATAGAGATATGTCAAACAGACGTGTATTGTAGAAAGATATTAGATACCTGGCTTTAATTAAAGGGGGCACAAAAAGGGACTCAGCCACGGAGCTCCTGGCACTTATCACTGCTGTGGTCACCATCAGATCCCCATGGCTACTTGGTTATTTGCTAAGGATTGATCTAGTTATAATCTGGTTGCTAATGAGATTGAGCCAGTATCATTGAATAGGAAGATAGCAGGAGCTGGAGTCTGCAATGCTGAAGACAGTAATCAGCATTTTCCCTGAGAACAGGAAAGAAATAGATAACGGTGTGAATCCTCTTGATGGATATGGATTTGAGAAACATTTGAAAATCACCCATCTGCACCTAAATTCAACTGCAGGAATGATTATCCCAGTGGATAGAGCAAAAATGTATTTTGTTGGGTGTTTTATCAGAGTAAAGAAGCTACATATACATACTCACCACATTTTCTTTTTTTAAGAGTTATTCATTTTTATATATTTGAATACACTGTCATTGACTTCAGACACACCAGAAGAAGATACCGGATCCCATTACAGATTATGATGTGCGCTGCCATGTGGTTGCTTGGAATTGAACTCAGGACCTCTGGAAGAGCAGCCATTGCTGTTAACCACTGAGCCATCTCTCCAGTCCCTCATCACATTTTCAAAGTGATCATTTAGTCTCATTTGCCTTTTAAGTCTGTCCTATTGTCTATTTCTCCAGGATCTTTAAATTTGTATACACAAATTATAATTTTAGCCCTGCTTAATCTGTTTTAGTTTACTTCACTGTTGAGGAGCACCCTTTCTAATGAGGATGGAATAGTCTCTAGGGGTGACTACATATCTTAGATCAGTACACTATATTAGATAAAGACATTATAGCATAAGGGTAGGTTTTCAGAATTACCAGAGTATCCACTAACACAGTGTGAACAGGAGAGAGTACACCTCAGGATTCCCAGGGTGCAATTAGAAGCTGAAGTTCATGGAAAGGGAGTTGTGGAGCTGACAGAACCATCAGGGAGGGTAGAAATGCTGTTCAAGGTTCTTGGGTAGGAGTGACTTGGGTAATAGTGAGCAGCTGAGGGACTTAACAGCACTATGTAAGAGCAAGTTTCCAGTGATTTGCAAAGATCACTTTTACTTTCATCCACACTGTGACTGTTAATATTGATCCTCAAATTGATAAGATTTAGAATCACCTTGGGAACAAATCTCTAGGCATATCCATGTAAGAGTATCTAAATCAGGTTAATTGACAAGCAAAGAGCCATCCCAAGTGTATGCATTTATCAACAGTTGGGGATCCCAGAGTGTAGAGGAGAGTGCCAGCCAGGTTCAAACATTCTTGCTTTCTGCTTCTTGGGTGTGGATGCAAAATGTCTGGGCCAAGTTCTGCCATTTCATCACCATCCTGATGGTCTATCTCCTCAGAACTGTGAGTCTAAAGACTCTGTCCATCTTAGAGTTGCTTTTGACGAACGTTTTGTCAGAGTAGAGAAGCAACATGCACACACCCATCGCACTTTCAAAGTGATCACTTAGTCTCATTTTTTAAATTTACTTATTTTTTAAATTATTTATTTGTTTTATATGAGTACACTGTAGCTGTCTTCAAACACACCAGAAGAGGGCATCAGATCCCATTACAAATAGTTGTGAGCCATCATGTGGTTGCTGGGGATTGAACTCAGGATCTCTGGAAGAACAATCTGTGCTCTCAACCACTTAGCCATCTCTCCAGCCCCACTTAGTCTCATTTGCTTGATAAGTCTGTCTTACCATTGTCCATTTTCCCACGGTCTTTGGATTCTGTGTACACAGATTATAATTTTAGCTCTTAATAATCTGTTTCAGTTTATTTCACTATTCATATGCCCCCTTTCTCATTAGGATGAGATGTGCTCTCCGAGGGTGACATCCTTTCCTACATAGGCAAATAAAACAAAGCCTGGAATCATGTACTCTTGTCTATCCATTTTATAGGTATCTTGAGAAAAGATGGGTTAAATGACTTACGTAAGTGTGCTCAAGCAGCGCTGGGCACTGGGAAGAGAGTGAGTATCTGCCAAGGTGTGTAGTGTGCATTCAATCCACACTGTATGCTATGTGTCCTTCGTCTGATGTGTAGCCACATGCTTATTCAGAGTCTTCCAGGTGTTTTAAGAAATACCAGACATGTTTAGAACAGTTTAGGTTTAGAGAATGACAGAACAGAAGTCTGTGTGATCTTTAGCAAGCAGACACATCAATTACTGGCTGAGGAGCATAATCAGGATTAACTAAAAGTCACACCTCACTACATTCATGGGAATGTCATAATTCCAAGTGTTGGGCTACACTGATTTGACACATGACTCCTAAGGGCCATGACAAGTTAGAGTTTCCTTGTTAGTGATATTGGTACTTTGAAAGGGTACAGTAAGTCACTACTGAGAATTTGTCAGACTTCTAATAGAGTCAGGACTTGGAAAGGAACTGGACAGGAGTGAATAGCTGCTTTATCAAATCAAATCTATGGTTTACACATGCAACAAACTTATGGCTACTTAGCTAATACCCACTGGCTACCAGAGGAAGCTGGAAGCCATGACGTTGCTTGTGTTTGCTTGTTTGATATTACTTCAAAATACTATGTCTCATAATTAGTCACAATGATAAAACTCATAAGTTTCTTTTTTTTTGGCAACTCTTTTGTTCATTTGTTTCATCTTCATAATCAATTATATTCTTTCCAGTTCTCTTCAATATTTAAAACTTTCTGTTTAGCACTCTCATTTTCAATATTAGAAAATATTTTTGCATCTGTAATGAATCTGAAACAAAATATTATACACATTACAAAACAATTCTAAGTAGATATATGTAGATTACATAGAATGAACATGTTATTATATGTTACTTATTATAATATTTTTAGACCTTTTGCTACAAATATTAAAAGTTTTATTTTGGGATTAAATAGAAATGTTATCATGTGTATATCTTCAAATGTAATTTACAATATTAATTTTAAAAGTAGCTAATTTGTGACTGGAGATATTGTTAGAAAGACTCTGAAATTTTCTGTTAATATTTTTTATCCTTCTTTAAGCTGAACATAATAGCATAAAACTTAAATGCTATAAATAATTTTTATTATAGTAAAAACTTACTTTTGTTGTTGCTTAGGCAACTTCTTTTTTTTTTAAGATTTATTTATTTATTATATGTAAGTACACTGTAGCTGTCTTCAGACACTCCAGAAGAGGGTATCAGATTTTGTTACTGATGGTTGTGAGCCACCATGTGGTTGCTGGGATTTGAACTCAGGACCTTCAGAAGAGCAGTCGGCGCTCTTAACCACTGAGCCATCTCACCAGCCCCACTTAGGTAACTTATCATCATGGAAACACAGTACGATGTAAATAGTTTATCAGTCTTTATTCAAAGCAACCTGGAGCTGGAAAGATGTCTCAATTGTTAAGAGTATTTTACACTCTTTCACAGGACCCAGCTTGGTTTCCAGTGTTCTACAGCCTCTGTATCACCATTTTAAGGAAATTTGATGCCACCCTCAGGACTTTTTGGGCACTGCATATATACAAGCACAACACACACAAGCACACTTTCACACAGATGGATAGATAGATAGATAGATAGATAGATAGATAGATAGATATAGATAGATAGACAGATCGAATGAAGTAGAACTTTTTAAAAATTTTTTATTAGATATTTTCTTCATTTACATTTCAAATGCTATCCCCAAAGCCCCCTTACCCTCCCCCCGACCTGCTCCCCAACCCACCCACTCCTGCTTCCTGGCCGTGGCATTCCCCTGTACTAGGGCATATGATCTCCACAATACCAAGGGCCTCTCTTCCCATTGATGGCTGACTAGGCCATCCTCTGCTATATATGCAACTAGAGACACAGCTTTGGGGGGTACTGGTTAGTTCATATCATTATTCCTCCTATGGGGTTGCAGACCCCTTTAGCTCATTGTCCCTCAACAGAGGAATGGATACAAAAAATGTGGTATATTTACACAACGGAGTACTACTCAGCAATTAAAAACAATAAATTCATGAAATTCTTAGACAAATGGATGCGTCTGGAGGATATCATCCTGAGTGAGGTAACCCAATCATAAAAGAACACACATGGTATGCACTCACTGATAAGTGGATATTAGCCCAAAAGCTTAGAAGTAGAACATTTTTTAAAATCCAATAAATGTCCTCACTAGTAGATGAGAGAGTGATACTGTAGGTTGTGTTTTGGCTACTAGTAAAAGAGTTCCACTGCTCTTGATATACTTATTAAGAATACTTTAACCCAGTACCAAATGGAATGCCAGGGCCAAGTAGTGGGAGTGGGTAGGTAGGGTAGCAGGGTGGGGGGAGGGTATAGGGGACTTATGGGATAATACTTGAAATGTAAATCAAGAAATTATCTAATAATTAATTAATTAATTAATTTAAAAAAGAATACTTTAACCATGTATCTGAAGATATACAATGTATGATGAGAGAGTAGGAGGAAGAAAGAGAATTTACAAATTTCTGTCAATGATTCAATAATAGTCATGTGGAGATATTTTACAAATTTCACTTCTTCAAAGAAAAAAAGCACAGCAATTTATAAAGCCTTCAAGATGCTTCCACCTTTTAAGCCAAAATATCATAAAATCTTTATATAAAACTGATATGCATTCACACATAAAACTGATCATGGGCCATTTTCAGCAGTATATAAAGCAATGTGTATTACTGAAGCCAACTATAGGCTAAATCTGCCATTCAACCAAGTAGACGGAACCAAGTTAGTCCCTCGTTTTGAGGTACCATTGCAGATCAGACATAGAATTATGTACTTTGTAAAATCTCCTTCAAAAATAGAAAGGTGATGTCATCCTAATTACTTTAAGACGTGGCATTACGGATTATTTCCCTGTGTGATTATGGGATTAGCTTCAGTTTGAGGTTTAAGTAAGATGTTTGAAATCCCAGTAATATGTGTGGCTACCGGGTTCCTATTGACTTTTCTAAGCCTGTGGTGAAGCCTTGAGATTACTCCAGACAGCCAACAGAATTTCCTATCTTCCAATTAAAGGAGAAAAGATTCCCTGCTTGAGGCAAATATCTGGTAAGGATGCCCCTTTCCTATAGGATGATAGGCAAATGCATACGTATCCAGGAAGGTGTGTACATTTCAGCCCCAAAATGTAAGTTCCTTTCTGGAGATTTAAAAGAATGTTTTCGTATCAATAACAAGCAATGCTATGGCAAATTAAAGTCAACACTGCATATATTAAGAATGCCTGATTTGTACACCAATTCCTAACAACTTTGAACCATAGGCTAGTCAATATTATATCTAAAAATGGCAGATGAGGATATTGAAATTTGTTTGGAAATTCATGAGTGACAGCAGTCTCGTCTCGGTCTTCTGATCTCCAGGGTGACGGGAATTCAAGATGAGAAAAAGGGAGTGCCTACTTAGGGTCATTGAGGAATGATGGTTCGTATTATTGTTTTCCAAACATGAAAACAACCTCAGAGAGGGCAAGAGTCTCTTTTAAGTGCACCTATCTGTTATATATTGGAGGCACACCTTGACTAGAGCCAGCGCTAAATGCAAAGCTTCAGAGACAGTTTAAACAGAGATTTCCTTAATCGTGTTTTGGAGTTGAAGGTGAGCTGATTCATGGGATCAGATTGAAGGCTGGCATTCTACAGGTCATCCACATGGATAAATTGGATTTATTATTCACCAAAGGTTGGCTGTAGATGCCCAATATCCAGTTTGCTTAATAGATAAACAGGCCTATATCTCCCCAAAGATGGCAGGAAATGATGGACACATGACTCTCCCTATGATTTCTAAAAATAAAAAATTCTTTGATGACAGGTGAGAGCTATACCTCCTTGTGGTTATAAGAATAAGTATTTAGAATGCAGTTAGGCAATTCACTGGTTTAGAAAACTGCCTGGACTAACTAGTCCTCCAAGTTCCATGGCTTCACCAGCAGAAGTGACACTTTTTTTTTTTAAGTTAATGTTTCTAGATCTACACTCTGCTTCCATTATTATTATTTATATTCTCAAAAGAAAAATATTTCAACACTATCATTTCTGCATTCTGAAAAATCAGACTCCCCTCCATTGTGAGAGAAGAACAGTTTGTGCTTTAGACATTTGGAACAACTCCTGCCTGCTTGCAGGTTTACAAAAAGAAACAAAGTTAAAATATATAAGTGTCTACGTGTGTGTGTGTGTGTGTGTGTGTGTGTGTGTGTGTGTGTGCATATACATATACATGTGTATGTTTGTATATATGTGTGGGTTTATGATTGTGTGTATAATGTATATACATAATACCCAGGGAACAAAATATTCACTATTGTCTAATGGGACTCTAGCTTCTGTGTAAAATAACTCCTTACATGTAAATTACAGGAGGAAAAAAGGAGATTTAAAGAATAAGAGTCTTGGAGTTCATAGTCTCATAAGTCAATATGTAGGGTGCATGTAAGCTGATAATTTTATTTTCACTCATACTATATAAATTTTTGTTGCTGATAAAATCATACTTAAAGGCATACTTCGCAGGGTCTAGTTGCAAAAGCAACCCCATTCATTTTAAAATAAAAATTAGGATGAATCATTTCTAGTGTACTTTCAATTTCATTTGACCAAAATATTCTACATTCCCCCCAGAAAAGACTATACATAGGGTTTTGAAGCTACCACATATTTTTTTTTCTGTGAATTTCAATTTAATTTATTATGGTGTATTTTTCATGGATTCAGCTGCAAAAAATAAATAAATAAAAAAATAAAGAATTACAACAGCTCAGATGAAGCAATCCTCACCAAATTCACAAATGTCATTTGGTGAAGTGATATTTTATATTTATTGTAGTGTGAGCAAATGAAGCTGAAGTAAAATGTATACCCCTGAACAAAGCTCGTAAAAGAATCCACAAACGAAGCCAATGTAGCCTGTTGTCAGCATGTCATGACAAAACTGGTTATCAGATTTGTTTGTTTGTTTTTGTTTGTTTGTTTGTTTTTCAAGACATGGTTTCTCTGTATAGCTCTGACTGTTCTGGAACTCACTTTGTAGACCAGGCTGGCCTTGAACTCAGAAATCCGCCTGCCTCTGCCTCCCAAGTGCTGGGATTAAAGGCGTGTGCCACCACGCCTGGCCTGGTTATCAGATTTATGCAATAGTTTGTTTGTGTTTTTTAATTTATACTGGATGTTTAGTATAAGATACAGAAAACTCGAGCAGTTTAACAAAATGTGAATATAGGAAAGGGATCATCTGCATCCCTTCTTCTGAAACAGAACACTATGTACCACCGTGACAGAGGGTCCAGGAAGACTGCTGTCTTTGGAACTGAAGATTTTAAGATCTCTTAGCAAAAGACTACAAGACAGTAATGCAGTTTTAAGAAAATCTGGAAGAATGTTAGAGCATCCAAAATATATCTAGCATTTTTGTTTATGATTGTAATGTCCTAAATATAATATTTTAGAGTAGTTGACTTTTGGAAGAGAGAGATATTTTACAGTAGGAGCTAAATAGGTCCATTTTCAGGCTGTTAGACCATGCCTACATGTTAGTAAGGGTCTATGAGCTGTCATTCCATAGGGAACATGTTTTCAAATCATGTGTTGTTTGTATAAATCATGAAACTGCAGTCAGTTTAAGGAAAGCTACAAAGTATAACTAGCAAGGGGAACAGCCAGAAAGCTCTCATGAGCTGTGCCTTTGAGGTATGTTCATCAAGCACCTCTCTCCTAATTTAAGTTTTAAATAAATTTGGAGAAATAATGGTGTGGAGAAGAATATAAATCATTTTAACATATCAAATTCCATTTCCCTCAAAACTTGTGTCTTCATGTATTGTTTAACTAAATCCTTTGAAGACAATAATAATTTGTAATAAAGAAGAGAAATCGCCTACCATTGAGTAGTTTCTGTTCCTACCATTCAACATTCTTCTTATCTTTACACAAAATAAAGAAATGAAGCTGTTGAAAATTCTACCATTGAGAAATTTCCATCCTATCATTAACATATATATTTATATATTTATATATTTACCCAAAATATAGAAATGAAGTTGTCAAAAACTCAATTTTCACTGCTCCAATTTACTCTTTATTTCAGTGAGTCATCAACTATGGTCATCAGGCATAAATCATTGTGGGAACAGATTATGTATGCTACTTGGATTGAGAAGCAAACAGATTTCAAATGACAAGACAAACAGCTTCCATCAGCATTCATTGTTGCTTTTCTTTCAATACTCTGGGTTATAAACCCTACTCATTTTAGGACTTTTGCATATCAGAGATCCCAGCTGGCCACTAGACGAAGAGAACTAGAATTATCGTCCTACAAATATCCCCAGTACCTGTGGATGTTGACTTCATTAGCAAACAGTGTACAGCAGAGATAATTCAGCCTCCATGACAGGGAGATGACTGTATCTGGGCATGTTCAGTCTAAATGTGAGCCTTCGAAGCACTGAGCCATCTCTCTCCATAAGCAAAAGGCAAGATGCAGCAAGAGAACAATTGGAAAGACTAATTGTAGGAAGAATAAATTCAATGCCCTACACGTCCAGCAGGAGATGTAGCAGTATCTGAGTAGACAAAGAAGGATCCAGAGGTAGAGATAGCTTGTAACAGTATCCAGTGATGAAATTGTGTGACCCCTGCTGTAGAGCTCAGGTCAAACTCCACTGAGAACCTGTATGGGATTTCTGAAGCTCACAAGAAGGTCATTAGTAAACTCAGCACAAGTACCAACCTGGACAGCAATCTGTAGTGAGATCCTGTTGCAGCAGCCTTCTTGTTTTGGTATTTTGGGGAGTCATTATTGTAGTAATATAATTATGTGAGCATCTGGAGATCTGTGTATAGCATGGAGTCTGTAACTTATCACTGGATTTAAAACATAGTCATGGTCTGCAAGATCCTCACTGGATTTAAAGATATCTGAGTTTAGAGATAAGGTAATTAGAGCGTGATAATCATAAATGCATATATAATCATATATATATATGATTTTCATAAATATATATATTTAAAACATCAGAATCTGTATAGTAATTATATATAGTATTTAGTTGGAATTATGTCAATAAAGTGAAAATATTCAGTACTCTTATCAATCTTTCTTCATAACTAATTAAGATCATAAGGATATAGCCAGATAGTTATTCTTTTAAAATCTGTCATTCAGAGGCTGGAAAGATAGCTCAGCAGTTAAGAGCACTGGCTGCTCTTTCAGAGGTCCTGAGTTCAATTCGCAGCAACGACTTGGTGGCTCACAACAATCTATAATGGGATCTGAAGCCCTCTTCTTGCAAGTACTTATTAAATAAATAAATCTCTTTTTCTTTTTTTTTTTATTAGATATTTTCTTTATTTACATTTCAAATGTGGTCTCCTTTCCTGGTTTCCCCCCTGTAAACTCCCCTATTTCCCCTCCTCCCCCTGCTCACTAACCCACTCACTCCTGTTTCCCTATCCTGGCATTTCCCTACACTGGGGCATCAAGCATTCATAGGACCAAGGGCCTCTCCTCCTAAGGATTCCTAACAAGGCCATCCTCTGCTACATATGCGGCTGTAGCCTTGAGTCCCTCTATGCGTTGGTTCTCTTTGGTTGGTGGTTTCATCCCTGGGAGCTCTGGGGGTACTGGTCCTCCTATGGGGCTGCAAACCTCTTCAGCCCCTTGGGTCCTTTCTCTAGCTCCTCCACTGGGGACCTGCCATTCTGTGATAACACATGTTAAATGTGTATATATGTGTTCTCTGATCCCAAGAAAGAGGAATAAACACTAGAACAATATTCCTGGATGGATGAGAGTGATGGCAACTGTGGACTCTTCTGAAATAGGACTCCAAATCATTTTTATGGTTCTTTATCATTGAAATTTACAGAGAAAAGGCTTAATTCACTCTCTTCTGAATTTGTATATTCAGTTTCCTAAATAGAAAATTCATTCATGGATGTTTTTAGTCAGAAGCAAACTACGTTCTTAACTTTTTACTTGCCCTACTGATAATGTATGGCAAGGGGTAATTTGTTTATAGAAAGGAATTGTTTCTTTCCTTGATTAGCAACTTCATTGTTATATGAATCACACTGATCTGGGGATGTAAACCTGACAAAAATATGTAGGCCTGACAAGTATGAATGTTAGCAAAGTCAGGAAGGAACTAATGATATTTTAAAAAACAAAAGCAATTATTTTTTAAATGTATTTCAAATTAAAATATAAGCACACCACTTCCTACCTTCCCTCTGTCCAACCCTTTCTACACCTCAACTCTCAAGCCCTCATATATCTCTCCACTCTCTCTCACATAGATGATCTCATTCTCTTTATTATTGCTACATAGGTATGTGCATAAATATTTAAATACAACCTTCTGGGTTAATTTTTTTGTTGTTTGTATGTATCAGGAATGAAGCTTTAAAATAACTTAAAGCCCACTGCAGTCAATAAATAAATAAAGTTAATGTAATCTTGAAACCTCTACTATAATCGAATAAAAGTTCCCATTGAACGCAGGGCTGTAGGAATACCACTACCCCTCCCCTCCCCCAATCTGCTCGAAACCTCCTCTTTGTGTTTCAGTTCTCTTTGCACATGTTTAATTTTAAATTTTTTATAACTTTCATTTACAGTCCTATTTTATAGCTAGTATAATGTTCTTCCAAATATTTCCAAATGCATGGCTGTTTTTCTTTCTGTAGAAGATAAACAAGCCACACAAAAACTATATAACAAATAGAAACATTGGCCCTACAGAAGACCGACTGAGTGTGAGTTTTGTTTTTTGTTTTGGTTTGTTTTGGTTTGTTTTGGTTTGTTTTGGTTTGGCTTGGTTTGGTTTGGTTTGGTTTGGTTTGGTTTGGTTTGGTTTGATATAGAACATGAAGATCTAATCACAAATGCCTGAATCTATGCTCGAGATTGCTCTGATCTTAATGTGAACATGACTAACCCTAACTATGGGATTTTGTGGTTGCCTTAGCAATATTTCTCCCCACTGTAGCTTTATGAGGATAGTGTTATAGCCTCAAAGAAAGAATCTTTACTTCCAAGATGGCACAACCTTTGGCAGCTGAACACATCTGAACACCTGCTTCATAAAAACTAGTCTTTGTTGGATATTTTTTCCCCCCATGGGGATCATGCTGGTGATGTGTATGAATAGGATTTTGACTGAGGAGCACACAGTATGGGTGATGACATTAAGTTATTTGTGATGACACAAGGGTGTTTAAATTATCTTTAATGTGTGCCTATCATAACTACACTGTGTATTCACTACATCTACAATATGCCATGGACCAGGAACACAGTCTTAAGAAGTTGCAAAAGCTGATTTTCTCTTCCTTAGAGTATAGAATATAGACCTTTCCTTCACATCACTATGGGTCAGCATGTCTAAATAATCACCATGAGGTATCATGTCTAAACATATATAGAAAAAAAATTCTGTGTATGTATGTGTTTGTGTGTGTGTGTGCACGCGCACGCATGCATGCGCACATGTGCACATGCACTAGAAGAGGGTACTGACCTGTAGATGAAGGTTCAACCATCTATAGCCATGATATGTGAATGCTGGGACCCAAACTCTGTTCCTTTGCAAGATCTAGTGCTCTGAAATCCCAAGCTATCTCTCCAGGCCCCAAATTTGGCTTTCTATCTTATTTGCAGTCATTGTCCTCTAGTCTTATTATTTTTCTTAAAGTCTATTAAACAGGCTTTTAGAAGTATAGCACGTGCATATAATTGTTTCCCCACTAAGCATTAGTTTGAGATCTCAACACAAACTGGTACGAATCCATGTAATGAGATTAAAAAAAGAAAGTATTGCCATAAACAACTGCTCAAAATTTGTATGGAGAGCACAATAGTATCCTAATGTCTGAGTTAGGCTGATCTAAGGCAGTAGAGAACATTTTTCTCTTTGACATTGATGATGTGGACACCATTCATCCACCCATATTACATGGAGCAGCATTTTCCCTTATGGAAAATATAAACAATTTTTGTGAGAAAAGACTAACTTTCCTTTTTATCAGGTGTGTTCCTTTAATCTCTTCACTTTGTTCTCAACCCACTGTCGTTGCTCACTGTAACTGTTTTAATGAAATCACTCATCCCTTTCCCTCCTCTTTCTCCATTAATATACCAAGAGGCATCTTCCTCTGGATCCTGATTGAAATTTGTTCCAACAGACCTATCGGGACTACAGCATGAAGGTCCTGTACTCACAGATCTCTAGAGAAACCAGAAATGTTAAGCACACAGGATTGTCTTTCCAATGGGGAAGATGGATAAAACCTGTACTTCTCTCCAGAAAGCTGGAAATTGGAAGTGATTAACAGCTGATGATACGTAGTATCTGTTGGGTCAGACCATATCAAGTTCCTACATCCAGGACCAGAGATGGCTAGTAATCTAAATGACCCTTACAGCCAGAATCACCCCTATCCCCTACAACCAGGACCAGAGGTGGCTAATAGCCAAATGACCTCTATTCTATCTGCATGACTAAGACCAGGCCTGACCTTGCTTTAGGACCTTAAGCTAGCCCAGGCAGCCTATCTCTAGATACCATATTCTTGGATGAAATAACATGTACCTTGAGTTACATGTTATTTCAATATAATTACACTGCCTTGTTCACTGGGAATTGTATTATATCCGGAAACATTTTTTTTAAATTATACTGTGTTTAAATTTGTTGGGAATAACCCCCCAAGGTATTAAACTCCCCACAGCTTGACGCAGGTTGGCTGAATCATTCTGAACTGAGTTTCTCCTCTCTTCTCTGTAGTTAACTTGCCTGCCGCCCTGACCACCTGTAGGGTCCCTCTCATATGCCTTGCCATCTCATTATGCATTTCTATCTTGGACTAACTATAGCCAAGGATCATAGAAGATGCTAAGAGGTTTAACTGTTCAAACTGCTCAACTTTATAGTATTTGACAGATATCAAAGAGATTACATGAAAATACTTTGCTACAAAGAGATCTATTAAATAAGAATGGTAATTTGAAAATTTATTTATTTATTTATTTTTGCCTAGCTCCCAGCATCCTTTTGTATTCCCCAAGACTTTAACTTCAGGAAAATTATTCTTTATTTCCTTGTCTCAATGACTTTGGCAGTAGCCACTGTGAGCTCACATTCCCAATATATAAATTACCCAGTGAAGAAGAACTTCTCTGTAGTACAGACCAAACCTAACAGGAAATAGTTAAAGAAAGACTATGGGGAATAGCATGTCCACAGATTGGCCTGTCTTGAGTACTTACTTATGGCATTTATTTTAGTCTGAATTTAGTTCAGAGGGCAGTTTTAGTTACTCTTTGCCATTAACACAGGCAGAAACAGTGGGTTTCCATGGTTGTACCATGGTTTAGGCCTTGTTAAAACTCAGAATACTCTTTCATGGCTTTATTTTCTACTCCCATTGCTATCATCTTTATGTGATGCACTCTGAACAGGGAGAGGTTGGTGGAGTGTGTTTCTCCTATTCAGGTAGACCATGATACCCCTCTCTACTCATAGTTAAAAATGACCTCATGGCCAGTTCAACTGTTGACAGATTGCAATCCAGATTCATCAGAAAGTGTACAGGTTTACATGTGACTTAGAAAAACCATCAGTGCCCAGCAGTCCTGGGGATTTTACTTAGTGACTGTCTTCAGTTCAGCACCTGCCTAAGAGTGGATGGATAAGGGCAGAGTTTAAAGGTGATATTAGTATTAGAGTCTGCCTTTTTTTTTTCTTCTTTGAACATTGAAATTTCCTAACATCTGCTCTTGGTGCCTCGTGGAATGTGAACTACTCAATGTGGCTTATCCTCCAGCTTGTCTCCATGTATGAGAGAGGGGTGTCAGGGTTTGCCACCTGTTGGATTTACAGCAATATGACAAAGGCTTGCTGCCAGAGCCCTGTCTTTTCATCCCAACCCCCAGTATGACTCTTTGTGTTTTTTTCTCTACCAACCACCTGGCACACTCCTGCTTCACACAAAGCAAGGTGGGCTTATCTTCAAATGAGACATAGTATTCCTCAAGGGACAAAAGAAATAGCGTCCCTCACAGATGGTCTCCAGCACATGCCATAGTTGAATAATCCTGACATGCAGGAGATGGTAGTGGCAAGTTGCTACCATCCACTTCAATTGTGTCACAGCACATGCTTTCAAGGCAGGGAGCAGAGAGAGATTATTTCAAGATGACAGAAACTTGGGTCACTACCTTCTGCATAAAATATGTGTTTGGCAAAGGCACTCCACTTCATTGTAATGTGTCCGAACAGCTCAAATGTGTGACTGGGAACTAGATGTATTCATTTGCTATTCCAAACACATTTACTATTATGCTTGTTGTAAAACACCCCTGTAACAATTCTTAAGCCTTTTTTTTTTCCTAAATGTTTAAGGACAATGCTGCAAGTTTTCAGGATGGCTTACCAGAAATAAAGTGGATTTGTCAAATGATGTCAAATATGATAAGCATAAGCCTCTATTTAGATACCAGCATTCTTGGCTTGATGGATGGAAGATCTCCATGTGTTTGTTTTCTGTCGTTGACCTAAGTTATATTTCTCAGTGTCTTCACCATATATTACAAACTAGCACAATACTGAATTTTTGTTTCAGAACACAGGACTGAAGATCATTCCTTCTTAGCATTCGGAATTGAAATTCAGTCCCTCCCCCACCCCAACTTTCACTTAGTCTATGTAATAGAACTGTGAACACAGTGATCATGGACACAGGAAAAGTTTCTCAGAGATTTCAACAAGCTTTGTACTTTTCTGCCATCTTGAATCAATATTTAATGATTAATACCTTAAATTGCCTATGATATTTCTAGTACAGATAAATAACCACAAAAGATGGATCTCTTAAGTCAATGAGAGGATATGATTAAACATGCCAAAACCATTTACATCAAATGGTACTGGTACAAATTCAGGCTCAGGAAGCAGAATGTAGACCACAGGATTGCTTCCACTTTCACATAGGTCTCAGGTAATGTCAATAAATACTCAGTGGCTTCTTTTGCAGCAGTCATTATATGTAATATTAGCACATTATATGAGATCTCAGAGCAGTAGAGGATGGGTATTTCTCTTGTCATGAGGGCTATAAATAGAAAACATAAATGTAGTCTTACCCACCTGTGAATTCGTACTATTGCTCTATCAATAGTTACTGAAACTTCGAAGAACTGGCATAAGAAGCCAAGAGAGGGTCAGTTACCCACTCTAGCAATGTAGGAGACTATTTTGTGAAGGTAGATCAAAGAGAGTTGTTGCTTTAATAAACTCTGCACTGTTGGTTCATCACATGACATAAATTGTGAGCAAGCATCACCAGATGAGAGAATCGGAGCATTCCCCAGTTCCCCGAAGAAAGTGTTTTACTTACTCTTTTACAAAGAATCATGGGACATTTTGTATCTTGAAAGTATGAATTATTGATTAAAAATACATGCTCAAGGGATCTTGTTGGGTATTTCAATTGGAATTGAAACTAGACCCTAAGCTTGTGTGTGTGTGTGTGTGTGTGTGTGTGTGTGTGTGTGTGTATGTGTGGTGTGGTGTGTCTGTGTTTGTGTATATACAGTTAAAAGTCTTATTAGAGCATGATATTTAGGAAGGAGATTAAGATAGACTGATACCAGGTGATGAGGAACTACAAAATGTTAGTTAAAAAGAAAAATGAGTCATAGATGTTATAACTAAATTATTTTCTAATTTTAATGCTATCATAGGTTATTCTTTTTTCATAGTAGATAAGTGAATCAAACTTTCTAGGTGTTAAAAGTAGTAATACCAAGAACAATAAAAAGAGCGAGATCAATAAAAAGATAGACAGACAGATGGATTAGATATTTGGATAGATAGACAGATAGATAATATAGTTGATAGAAAAAGTATAAAACCCTACACAAAGCTCCATTACTTAGGAATGGTTATTCTAATTATATAGAAGTTCACTGGGTTTCTTAATCCAACTGTGTGGTATTTTTATTTGTGTGTCAATTAGAAGAGGTGAATTAATGAAATGAATAGAAATCTACACTGCCAACAGTCCAATTCTATTGCTGCCACTAGTTTGAGCCTACGGGTTCTGAAAATTGGAATGGATGGATCGTGTACATTTCGGGGATTTAACTGTAGGTTGTCAAGTTGTTTCTGACCAGGGGGGAAAAAAATGAAAACTATTGAAAGAAAATCCTCAATTGGGAATTTCTTCAGGGTTATAAAGTCTGTGAATAATTTAGATTTGTGCTCTAAAACAGGGCGGGCTTTTTTTCTAACAGTAATTTATATTACCCTGATGAAACTGAACTTGTTTATTCATATTTTGAAAAATTCGTGTTCTGTTTTACTGTTAAGTTTACGGGAACTCCAGACAACAATTTACAGGAAATTTTGCAATATGAGAAAGGGAAAATTGAGGTATCTAATAATAGTGTTAAAGTTGACTCACAAGTCCTTGAACAATGATCCCCATTTAGTATTCTGTGCAATATTCTTCAACTTCAAGAAAGTGAGGGTGACCTCTCTCATAGCCTACTTGAAGTCTAGCTTATGATGTCAGGCGATTTTCCCCCTATTTTTTTCTATGTGGATACTGATAAGCAAGTATCAGGAGGAGAGGGAAGAAATGTGGACAAGAACTGAAGTTCAAAGAAGACAGGAGAAGCTGAAAGAGATTCCTAAGGAGCATTCTGTGGAGATAAGAGAACAGAGAACCAGTGGGAAACAAGAAAATGAGAGGACACAGGATGCTAGATCCAGCAGAGGGGATGATAAAAGGAAAGGCAGGCATTGTGTCAGGAACCTTGGAAAAACAAGAGAAATAATGTGATCAGAAAAGCCTCAAGAGAATATTCAAAAATACAATCTAATACTTGCCAGATTAAAAGACAATATAAAAATGAACTGCCTTATTTGAAATCCACACTTCAAAACAGAAGGCAAAAATGGACTGGACAGATTTTATGTGGTGTTCTTTTTTTCCCTAAGTCTCTCATCTGGGCTCTTTAACCCCCACTGTCCAATATTCTCACCAATCTGTTTCTGCCTCATTTCTGTAAAAGAGGAAAAACTCACTCATTATTAATTATAAAAACAAAGCATCTGTAAATAGATGTAAATGATCAAAATTGAGTGACTTGGTATATTCACAAATGTAATGGACTACAGAGAGTTGGACGCTTAACCAATTTTAGGTATCTTAACTGATTCCAGAAACATGTACGCCTTTTTCCTTTTTAAGCATATCCTCTTCTAATAGATGACTTATCCAGTATTTGCTTGGGCTTTGGTTGACAGAAAAATTCAGTGAGCTCAAGCAAACTCATGCAATAATAATGTTAGGAGAGCGCTTTAGGCTTGATTCCATCTGGGACACAGCATCCTGGGGACTGTTTCCTGTGATGTCTCTTGTGTCCCAGGATATTGGCTTTATTTTACCAGGATTCATGAAAAAAATATCAAAGGTGCTGAATGCCTTGTACCTAAAATCTTTGGTTTGCAATTGCCAGAAGTAGAGGCCCTTTCTCTCAGTTTACCAAGTAATTTTCAGGGAGTAACATGTTCAACATGTCTTCCAAGAAGAGGACAAAGAACATGTCTCCCTAATGGAGAATCTAGTGTTAAAAGGTAGAAATCACTATATCCAGGGAGGAAACCTTACCACTTGTCATCCTAAGGGAGACATTTTTGTTTCTAATCTGAGGGTTCAAGTTGAGCTCAGTCAAGACCAAACATAGAGTCGTCATCTTAAAGGAAGTAAAAGAGTTTATTCTGGAGCAATTTTGAGTGACCACAGTCCAGGAACTGTTTCCACTATGGAAACAGTTTTATAAAGTTTTACAGATCAAAGAAAGTCATAAATCAAGTCAAGTTCATAAGACTTTGGTGGGTATGTCAGAGAGGCAGGTACAGCAAGATGGGAGAAGGTAAGTTAACTGATTCCAACAGATTTTCAATCTATTAGTCAGAAGATGTGTGTTCAGACAAAGAGTGGACAAGGCATGGCTATTCCGGGGCATTCTAATCTGTTAATACTACTAAAATTCTAATCACTCCATCACTCTCTGCAGACACAACTTCTTTTCCAGAGTGTTTACTAGCCCTAATGTGATCCAGCTGCTCTAACTGCAGTTGAAACTGCTTAAGCCAATGTATGAAGCTGTGCACTTCAATGCATGCCATCAGGGTTATTGAGACTGATTATCAACTCTATTCAACGAATGGGTTTTCTAAAGCCAAAGGTCATTAAAGCAAAGAAAAAAGGAGGAAGAAAAATCAAAATATGAGTCATTATTTAAGCACATTAAATTGTTCCTTTAGGAGCTTCAGTTTGTGTTGACATAAAATTCAGATCACATTCTGAAGTGACAAATACATGCATGTATAGATTGTATATGCATAAATATTTAAAATCTGCATATGTATGTGTATATATTTATAAATACACCTACATCTGTACAGATGCTTTCAGTTTATTTTTATTAATGTGGTGGTAGCTTATGGAACACTTTTAACTGCACAAAAATATAAATTCGTGGTGAGATCTTCCTGGATTGCCTTGCTTAGACAGACAAATAATGAATAAATTCATTAACAGTGGGATATTAATACCCATACTCCCTCGCTTTAACTGATGCTTCCCTGAGAGTTTGTTAATTTCTTCTAATACATATATATGGTTTTAAATAAATTTTATTCTGTAATTAATACACTTCCCAGTTTGTATAGGTGTGGTGAACTTAAATCTGGAGCTAGAGGTTTTTAGAGAAAGGACTATTTTAGCCCAAGTGAATCTTGACACTGTTATAATGTGCACTTGAATTGCTCGACTTACTAGAAAATATTCAAATAGTATTAAGATATAATTTTAAAAAATATCTGTGACTTCCTGTACCTCCTCTACAGTTTGAAATGCTATTAAAACATGCAATATTAGATAAAATTAAATAGTATTTAAATCATACCATTTTCTCTATTTTCATCTGATAGCTCATAAAAAAATTACATAAGCATTCACAATGCTTTCAGATGCTGTGTATGTAACCATTAACTAAAATTGTAAACAAACAGTAAATAACTTTATCAAATTAAATTACTTGAAACACTATACTTTGAGTCTGAAAAGAGTATGTGTGCGTGTGTGTGTGTGTGAGTTTTTTGAGTGTTCTTCATGTTATTTTTTTGAGATCTTCATGTTATTTTTATAGAACACACTATAAACTAATAATGTCTTAAATATTTGTTTATTTTTATTTGACGTGTATCAGTGTTTTGCCTGCATTAATGTTTGAAGGTGCCAGATCTCCCACAATTGGAGGTTCAGACAGTTGTGAGCTGCCATGTGGATGCTGGAAATTTCACCCAGATCCTCTGAAAGAGTAGCCAGAGCTCATAACTGCTGGCCCATCTCTCCAGCCTCCAGAAAAGCATTAGGCTTTGATTGTTTGCTTGTTTGCTTGCTTGCTTGCTTGCTTGCTTGCTTGCTTGCTTGCTTGCTTGCTTGCTTGATTGATTGATTGAGACAGGGTTTCTCTGTGTAGTCCTAGCTGTTCTTGAACTCATTCTGTAGACCAGGCTGGCCTTGAACTCAGAGATCTGCCTGCCTCTGCTGCCTGAGTGCTGGAACTAAAGGCATGCACCATCACTGCCTAACCATTTGTTAAAATTTATTTTTTATGACTTTAAGTAATTTATTACATAAAGAGATGAAGGATTTTCACCTACATTGTAAGTTAGCTGCACCTATGAGGTGAAACTTTTTGGTCTGTAGAGACAGGGGACAGACTGGCTGCTTGTTCATCAGTAGTCCACAGAGGTAGCCCAGGAGCAAGAGGTGTGTTTGACGCAGACACAACAGGACAAGACACTGTTTGCTGGCTGGCATGGAAGGAAACCTTACATAAGAATGTGGTAGTTTGGACTACATAGTCTCCTGTTTGCACTCGATTTGTGTGGGAGTATGAGTGGGGTCTAATGAAATCAAATCCCTTAGGCACTCTGATGATTACCAGAACTCCAGGATTCCCCCCTCTCAGACAGCCATTTGATGACATGAAAATGATAAACTTCCCTTTTATATCTATTATCTTAATTTCCTCCCAAGAAAATCTGTTATTGTCAACATGTAAGTATTAATGTAAAACTAATTGGCATATTGCTTTATATACTGCTTTTATTCCCAAGATATGATACAGACTTGTTCGGATGGTATGATTTAAATACTATTTAATTTTATCTAATATTGCATGTCTTAATAGCATTTCAAACTGTAGAGGAGGTATTCTTTGCATTCCTAATAGAATCTTCTAAAATGACTGTTCATTAGTAGGCTGGTACTTCTTTATTGCATAACCTTAAACTGTGGTTTCCCTCTCAAACTAAACGTTTTTAAATTCTATGGTGATTTTTATTCAAAATTGTTAGTCTACAGTGAGTCATACCTCGACTGACTGGAATCTCTGGGGCGTCATTTCACCATGCCACTTTATCTGTCAGGACAGCCCCAGGCCATGGACTTGCCTGACAATTAAGATTGGGGGAATGAGCTAGAAGTGCACAAGGCTGAGGTCACCTTTCTGTGCCTAGGGACACATTCATAGATAAACCATTGTCACCAATCCAAGGGAAGTATCTTAGCACAGAACTGTCTGACTTTTAGAAAAGGTTTAAAATATATGATTGTATCTCATCCATTTAAAGTAATGAGAGGAGGAAGGACAGGTGTTCAAAAAAAAAAAATCAATACCCAGAGAGTAAGTGCCTTGGCAATATCTTTGGGTGAGTATATAAATCAAGCACCTTGAAAGATGCTTGTTTTCTTCTGCACTCAGAGCAAGCATTCCCTTAGGCTAGCTGTATCTACATACCCCAGACACAGCCACTAACTTCAGCATCCTGTCTGTGATAACTGGCCAAGACTTCCCGTCTCTATCCACTACTACATGGTAAAGACTAAGCAATCAGTTTAGTACTGAACTTGAAATAATCTCTGCCACTGTCTGTAGATGATAGTTTCTCGAAGACTCGAGGTTTCTTTGTTCATCGTATGCCTGTCAGTACATTAGAACCCAAATGGTTAGTCTGCTTCTGCCTCAATCACTGCCCCTTACCCTGCTGCAGGCTTTTGGACATACTTTATCAGTCATGTGCTTCAGCCCTGAGTGACAGTTTGTAGGGAGGGTCACTGGGACACTAATGAAGGCAAATCAATCATAACTATTAATAGGCCACCTGGACTCCAATGCTTCCCTGGCAGAGGCCCTAAAAGTACATAGCATATCATTTTTGAAGGAACACAAGAAACATCAAAGATGACATAGAATCCTCTGCTTGGGTGCATTAGTTCAGTGATTTATATGGCTCTCAAGAACTAGGAGGCAAAAGGACATACCCTACTTGAAACATCGTTTGACTCTTAAAGGTGTTTTGAGGGGAATGATTACTAAACATATTCTGATATATTTTTCAGTATTTTGATTAGTTCCAGAAGTACAGATGCAGCTTTGAACACAAACTGAAATAATAGAAAGCCTAAAATAGAAATTCTATAATAGCCCATTTGTAAAAAAATAAAAATAAAAAGAAATATAAAAAATAAATTTAATCACAATTTCGTGACAAAACAAGCCATTTCTAATCATTTTATTCGTGACAACCAATTTTACAGAGCTCACAAGATTGTGTTATGCATTGTTTTCTTAATGATAACAATTTATACTTTGCTATCTTACGATACTAGAAACAAATTTTGTGGAAAAAGGGAGTTGTATCTAAATGTCACCTCCTTTCAATTTTCTCTTACTGTGTTAAGAAGCAATGAAGATTTTTCCAATTCTTTTTTTTTTAATTAGATATTTTCTTTATTTGCATTTCAAATTTTATCCCCTCTCCTCATTTCCCCTCCTAAACCCCTGATATTCCACCCCTCCTCCCCCTATTCACTAACCCACCCACTCCTGCTTACCTGTCCTGGCATTCCCCTACACTGGGGCATCGAGCTTTCACAAGGCCAATTCTCTGCTACATATGTGGCTGAAGCCTTGAGTCCCTCCTTGTGTACTCTTTGGTTGGCGGTTTAGTCCCTGGGAGCTCTGGGAGTACTGGTTGGTTCATATTGTTGTTCCTCCTATGGGGCAACAGATTTTTCCAATTCTTAATGCGTTTTTTTTCTAGCTTAATATTGACAGTTCATATCATGATCTCTCTAGATCAGTGTTTCTTGGCCTGTAGATTTCGATCACTTTGAGAGTCAAATGACCCTTTGGTATGACTTGCATATCAGATAACCTGCATATCATACATTTACATTACAATCCCTAACAGGAACAAAATTAGAGTCATGCAGTAGCAACAAAAATAATTTCACGGTTGAGGGTCAGTACGACATGAGGAACTGTGTTAAAGGGTTGCAGTGTTAGAACTGCTGAGAACCCACTGCTTTCAATTGAGCACAGATATTTTGAAATACAACCAAATATATTCTTGATAGAGAAGTGACTATGAGCTAGAATGTTGGGGTTTTTATAATAGTAAATTAGTAAAATCCTTCCACTTGAATTTCTTCTTTTATCTAAAGTGTGGTGGACTGACTGTTTATTAAGATTTTTCTTGTGTATAAGATATTGTTTTACAAATTTCAAAGCTCTTTGAAGTATATATTCATAAGCATTTGAGAATACCAGGATATTATTGTCAGTTACTTGTTTAGTTGACACCATCTGTTTATACATATTGTATTTTAAGAAATTTTAGTAGTACACTTGTTTGAATAACACCAAGACATCCTGGGATAATCATCTGCTTGTTATAGAATTACACAAACCTAATTATAAATTTCCAGCCCTTCTATCAAGTAGTTAAATTAGTAAGACAAATGCCTAACTACGTCAATCCTCAGTTTGAATTATTCAGCACAGTACGGGCAATAATTACCTATCTGATACAGGAATAAAATGTTTTAATATTAACATTAATATGCATAATTTTAAATAGTACTTGGCGTACTGTTCCAGATGAGTGTTCACAGGATGTTATTAACTCTCTTTATATTTCTTTAAAGATGTTTAGTAAATATCTTTAATAAATATCTTCAAATATCTTTAGCTCTTATCTCTATGTTATAAAACCAATTACATTTCTCACCACAATTGCCCATACATGTAAACCTGGTTGGTAGGAAAAGATAAATAAGATATAAGCACCATCAAAAAAAATAATAAAGCTTCCGGGGCTGGTGAGATGGCTCAGCGGGTAAGAGCACCCGACTGCTCTTCCAAAGGTGATAAGTTCAAATCCCAGCATCCACATGGTGGCTCACAACCATCCGTCGTAACGAGATCTGGCGCCCTCTTCTGGAGTGTCTGAAGACAGCTACAGTGTACTTACATATAATAAATAAAATAAATCTTAAAAAAAAATAAAGCTTCTAAATTACTAGACTTAAAGCATGATGGTTGTGTTTGAAATTAAGACGTGATCAGTAGTGAGCTTGATCTTGTTTTTTTGCTTATTTTGTAATACGGGGTATTAAACATGGGACTTGGTTTGAGACTTGTCCTTAGGCCTTCTGGATAACCTATAAACAATTAATTATTCGATAAGATAAAAACTTGCAGATGTTACTGAATTACTGGGTGTGGAACAGAGTTATCTTAACTCAATAAGATGTCTTTTACCCTCATTGTGCTTTTCTCCAAGTCTCCTCATATGCAGATAGCATTGAGTATAGGAAGAATGTGTTCACTGATTTTAGATCACCTAATGTCAATAATAAGGCATAATAATAACCCTATAGTCATTTTTTAAAATATCTTTAAAGATGGTGATATTAAACTTATAAAGAAACAAAATATCCTAATACACAAAACTATTCCTAAAGCCCCTAGGTTTATAATTTGATTCATTGTAAAAGTTGATCCTTAATCGTTCACTGTTCAATTTTGCCTAGGAGAGATGTATTTATCAAAGTAGACAGATTTTTCTTTTCTTGCTGACTCATTTATTCAAAAGTAAAACAAAACAAAATAAATCTATGGTTATAATGGTTAGTTATTTGCCTTCTTTTTGCCCCTATTGTGTCCTGTAGATAAGCTGATGCTGTCTCATTAACAGCAGGAAGAATCTCTTCCGATGCGTCACTACAATGAGCTTTAATTTAAAGGTGAGGCTTCAATATTATCCATGGTACAATGCTCATGTTTGGAGGCCAATCCCACATTGAGAGCAAAGCTAAGTAGAAAGAATAGGAAAACAATCAATTTCTCTAATTACATTTTACCTTATCCCACATAGTGTAAAACAAAACAAAACAAAACAAAAAAAAAAACAAAAAAAAACCAAACAACCAAACAAACCAAAAGCCCCAAGAAGAACAAGGGTGAGAGAGAGGAGGAAGATCAGAGAGAGGGGAAAGAGAGAGGACTAAAATGCCTTTTCTCTAGGGCATTGTATTTAACTCTCTGGGCAGGAAGGGCCCTGATAATTAAATACTGTAGCTATGTATTACTAATGAGAGTACTACCCTATACCCAAGCCCAGTCCACACAAGTGGGTCTTACAGGCTGCTGAAGTCTAGGTCTTTCAGCACAGCGTACATTGAGCACAGAGCAGAGTGACTAATGAGTAGTCATTGAAGCAAAAGAAAACCAAGGATGTTTTCAATCATCAGATTTTGCTCCACACACGTACTGCTACTGATTACGTTTGTCCTTGGGGCACTGTTTAAAGATCTGCTAAAGCTGAAAAATAATCAAGTCGTTGAAAAGGAAACATGGGACTCCTTTTTTTCAATAACAGACCGATAAAAAAGTATACCACACTGGCTAATTTCTGTCTTTCTAGAAGGCAGAATAGGGCTCTTATAGCCCAAAGAGGAACAGCCATCAGAGTCAGTGTAAAACTGAGGATTCTATTAAAATATATCCCAATACTTCAAATCCAAGTTACTTGGGGGAACCAACAGCCCTCAGATGCCAAAAGAATACTCAGAGTTTTGGATTTTTTAACTACAATTCTGTGACTTTTTTTTTAATCCTTTAGTATTTGTGAGTTTTTAGTTCTTTGTTTTGAAAGTAACGTTTTCAATTTATTGTTATTAATAATTTGACATTTACCTTAAGGTGAAAATATCATATTGGATTTAGATGTCTTCACCAAAACCTGTGATTTGCATATGTAGAATTGGATTACATATGGCAGAAACCCTGGACAGGGAATTGTGAGTCCGTTTTCTGGCACCTCTGAATTCCCATGCTTCCTGCAGCACTTGCGGGCTTACTGTGACTTCACCCAAAGTAGCTTTCAGACATCAGCATTGGCTGATCCCTCTCACCCTTTGGAAATAATTAACATATAGTAGTTCCCTTAAGGTAGAGCTGTGTTCAGGGAAAGAGCAATAGTACCTTAGCAGATGGACCCAGTGAGAAACACACTCATACCTGCTTGTGGCATGGGGTAGATGTTTATTACTTTTCACAAAATGAATAATTGTACATTGAAGGAATATGCAGCATTTAAAATCAAGCTTGTCCACCTCAAGACTGCTCTTCAATGCAGTTCTCAGACCTTGCAAACAGAATTGGTGATACAGGTGGAAACTTACACAGACATCTGAACTGATTTGCCCAAGGTGTCTCCTGAGGGCTTCTGGCACTTTAAACCCTGCTTATCCTGTTTAGAATTTTCTTTTCTTTTCTTTTCTTTTCTTTTCTTTTCTTTTCTTTTCTTTTCTTTTCTTTTCTAATTGAATATTTTCTTTATTTACACTTCAAATGTTATCCCCCTTCTCAGTGCCCCACCTCAAACCCCTGCATGCTATCCCCACTTCTTCTGCTTCTATGATGGAGTTCCCCACCCACCCACCCACCCACCCACCCACTCCTACCTCCCAGCCCTCAAATTCCCTACACTTGGGCATCAAGCCTTCAGAGGACCAAGGGCCTCTCCTCCCATTGGTACCTGACAAGGCCATCCTCTGCTATATATGAGGCTGGAGCTGTGAGTCCCACCATGTATATACTTTGGTTGGTGGTTTAGACCCTGGGTGCTCTGGGAATATGGTTGGTTGATATTGTTGTTCTTCCTATGGGGTTGCAAACCCCTTTAGCTCCTTCAGTCCTTTGTTTAACTCCTCCATTGGGGACCCCGAGCTCAGTCCAATGGTTGGGTGCAAGCATCGAACTCTGTATTTGTCAAGCTCTGGCAGAGCCTCTCAGAAGACAGCTATATCAGGCTCCTGCCAGAAAGAACTTCTTGGCATCCACAATAGTGTCTGGGTTTGGTGACTGTATATGGGGTGGATCCCCAAGTGGGGCAGTCTCTGAAGGACCTTTCTTCTTGAGGGTGTCATTGTGCACCCTAAACCCGTTGCAATAGAAGACATTGACCTGGCAATGCTGCATTTTCTTTAACAGCCTGCTTGATTTAAATACCTAAACTATAATCGATTGTGGAATGTCATTTGTGAAGTTTTCATTAAATTTTTCTTCTGACACAAATTTGTGTTAAGTGCTGATTGATACATATCATGTGAGGTCCTAAAGAGACAAAAATGAAGCCATACTCTGGGTCCTGTTCTAATAAAAACAGAGTGGTAATCGGAGAATAATACAGTAATATAATTTGATATTAACTAGTATGATAGGGAGTATAAAGTTAGTTTCGTGGTGCATGCTCACTTGTTCATTATTGTGATGACTAGCTTTAAGTGTCAAATGGCTGGAATCTGTATTCAGGTTTGAGATGGGTCTCTGGGCATGATTTTATGAGATCTGTTATAGAAAAATTAAATCACAATCCGGGGTTTCTACCCCACTTTTAACCATTTAGGTCTTAGATAAAAGACACATATGCAACTTTTATATTTGCAATAAGCCTTAATCAACACAAGAGCTGGGAAGATATCTATCTGCTATGCTATTATGTCTATTTCTCAGCCAATAATCCCATTATATAATTTGCCATGTTTCATCTGAGCTGCTCTTAACTCCAATCAGTCAACCCATATGGTCTTTTTTTTTTTTTTTTTATGACTCACCTACCCCATGTTGACTTCATCCTCCATTCACTTTTTCCTCTCATGGTTTACTCTGACCCCCAGCCTGGGGACTCTAAGCCATGCCTATGTCTCTTCTGCCCAGGCATTGACTGTCTGCACCTTTATTCACCAATTAGAAATAACCTGTGGGCAAGATCACATCGTGTCACTTGGGTCTATATGCAGACCCTTGACTCTGAAATAACCAGGTCTTGGGGACTTGCACTTAGCATTAAAATAAATAGCAACAGAGTAAACCTCAACAGTGATATTCTTGATTCGATTCACTGGCAAAGGTGGAAAGACCTACCTACTGTGGGCAGCACCATTCTCTATCAAGAATCCTGAATGCTATGAGTGGAAAAAGAGAGAGCTGACCATCTGCACCCAACTACCAATGCTTTCTGATTATGGATGTGTTATATCAAACTTCCTTAACTACCCATCCATGATGCCAACCCAGAATAAATCTTGCATCGCTTAAGTCGCTTTGTCATTTAATAGTTTATGATAGCAATGGGCAACTATCATGGAAAGCATCATATTTTGTATAGATGAGATGAGATGATGCTCTTTTTTTTTCAAACCACCCAATTAACCAGAGAAGTTGATCTGTAGGGAAAGGTGGCAGAGAGCTCCATACACTAGCTAAAGAAGTAGCCACTGAGTGGTTCCATACTTGAAATGATAAATAATTGCTCTTTGACCCGAAAGTATTGTTTATGGTGTCTAGACAGATGAAATCCAATGCCCCCATTCTCTCATGAGTAACACATGAAAATTGACATGCCTGTTAATATATGCTACTGAAAACAGGGCTCCTCTTATGTATACACTAACTGTGAAGATTTTCTGTAAAAGCAGGAGAAGGATTTGGATTTAAACTCAAATATTCCTGTATGTAATTGTTAAATTTTGTTTATGATACCATTTCTTTCAGTAGTAAAAATTACTGTGAACTAAAGTCTAAGTGGAGAAATGTATTGAATTCTTACTTCAAATTCGATTACTTGATCAAAATGAAATTCATTCAACAAGACTTTGCGTGCCTGAACTGTGGCTGTTGTATCACAAAACTCTGAGGTGGTTCATGCATCTAACTTTGTATTCCATTCTGATATGATAACATGCTATGTCGCGACCCCAATCTCTGACCAGCAGAGACTGGGAATAATGACACTCACACCAAGGTAGGTTCTTCAACAGCAATCTTGATCTTTAACTCAAAGCAGTAACAGAGCTCTCTCTCAGCAATCTCCTGCAGTGAACTCCTCCCTTTACTCAGGCCGTTCCATATATCCACAGCCCTCTTACATCATCTCACTCCACTCATTGCTCTCCAATCAGCATCATCCCGCACGGATGACTGAGCTTGCTGTTTTCAGAAGTTTTAGTAAACAGGATGGGTTACAAGGCTGGCACTAAGCTGGGCACCATCTTAGCTCAGAGGTTACCCCCCCCCCTGCTTCCCACAATGTTATAGCGGGCAGCTCCTTAGCACACCAATTGCATAGATGGTTTTTCTCTTGCAATATTGTGCATTCACTATGTACAGAAAAGATGCCTTTTTTATTAGGCATCTTAAGTAATCTTGTGATAGTTTTTGCTTGGTTTCTGTTCCTAGGACTAAGGAATGAGGTACATATTTTTGCATATCAAAGCAGACTTGCCCTCCAGGTTCTCCCAGCATCCCTCAGTCCCTACCTGGCATACCCTGCCCCCAACCTTGAACTTCCAGCCCAGCCCTCCCTCCACCCCCAGGCTCTTCTCTATATAATCCAGACATTTTGCTTCTTCTGAAACCCTTTCTCTTCTCTCTTATTCTCCTTATCCACGCCCCTCTCCTAGTGTGCCCTTCCTCTCAATCCCCACCTCCCCTCTATCCCCCCCATGCTGCTCTTCTCCACTCCCCATGGTGACTTCCCTGGTTGAGGTCCTTGAGGCAGGCCAGTGAACTTGCCTGAGAGTAGCCTCCCAATAAACCCGCCTTTCATATAATCTAAACTGGCTTGAATTGGCTCATTTCACCGGTGGAGAAATAACTTATCAGTTTGAAGTATATACAAGAATATGCATGCTATAATCAAATGCCATTATAGGATTTTATATATGAGGCTTGAGCTTTGCCAGAGTTTGAAGCAATATCTCACAGTCACGAAGCAGCTGATGGTTCTAGGGTTCCTTGCCAAGTTGGCCTTTGGCTGACATTTAGAAATGTAGACTTTCAATCCTCACTCTTAGACTGTGCTCACAGCACTGAAACTGTACAAGCAATTCGAGCTGTGCTGAACACCTGCTTTAATTCAGGGAGCCTGAGATCACAGTTATGTTTGGGACACTGAACATTCAGTTACACTTGAGCTCCTCTGATAGACATTTAACAAATCTTGTGGCAGTCTACCCCTGGAAGACTTCCCTGCATCTGTGTGACTCAAACAGTTGACACTGCTGAAGAGTCCCAAGAGGATTCTGGTGGCCTTTTCCACTGTGTCTTTTCCCTTTTCGTTTGCTCTGCAGCATACCACTGTGATAAACTAGTCACAGATATGCCTGTAAAAGTGTTCAGAGTTGCAGCAGATGATCACCTTTGAGCATTGTCTGGGGAGCCAGATGCATGGCAGATAACACATAGATTTGCCCATGATGAATTACGAAATGGATTCATGTGTCCTAGAAACAGAAGCTGCTCTTACAGTGATTCTCAACCAATACTGATCAACTCCAGGGGACAGTTTATAGAGCTATCTCTGTTATGAAGAATAGCCAGCAAGAGTGAACTACCAAATGGAAGGGCCAGCCATCTGCTAGGCATCTTATAGTGGGTAGAATATCACCACAGCAAAGTGGTATCTGGTCCCAAATGCCAAGGGTTGTATACTTAGACCCTCCTGGTGAAGAAGTGGACAATAAGTACTCAGCAAAAACTGGAAAAAGTTATAGTGGCTAGAGCATTGGCAAGGAGTTAAGAGTACACACTGTTCTTGCAGGGGGCATTGCACGTGATTCCTAGCACCAAAATCAGGAAACTGACAACTGCCTTGCTGTGTGACACACGTTCCTAGAGAGATGCAATGTGCATTATATTCACACCAGAAAGGGAAACGACGACAGTTCAGCATAACTGTGTGACAGCTCTGACAGAAAATGACATCCTGGCAGTCAGAAACCAAAGAGTACCACAAAGTCACAACATATGACAAATCTCACAGGAGAGATTTAGCAGCAAGGAAGTGAGAAAGAAACAGGCTTACTTAGAGTTTCTTGGGGGCCAGAGTTTTCCAGGGGGAGCAGATTTCCAAGGTGGGCATTGGTAAGATTTCACGTTTTAAACTTGGGGCACACTCAAGGATTGGTGGGATTTTGAGCTCAGGGATTGTTGGGGTTTAACACTCAGGGATTGGATGGTTATGGTGGGTTTTCAAGGCTGGAAATGAGTATGGACTTTTATGCTATGGTAACACCAAAGTCCAAAATTGAACCAGAGTCTTTGATGGGGTAACTAGCAGGTATTTCTTATAAGGATCAGGAAAGAGTCAAAATCAGCCACACCACTGAAAAGCTCACCTCAACATCAGGAATAACTCACAAAAATTGCAAGCTGAACAATCTCTGCATAGCTTGCAGGTAGGTCCACAGCTTGGAGTATTTCACCTTAACAGGACAGGCAGGGTTGTTGCATTTTCATACTGATGGGGAGACAGAATCCTCAAGAACCTTCCAAAGTTCTGTTCTGCTAGACATGTGGCCCTTTGTTTACATCCTGAGGCTCCTAAGCCCCCTGGAAGGAATGTTTCAATTTTGAGGAGACTTTTATACAATTCACAGGTTAATTCCCGCTTCAGGAAAATCAAACATCACCAGCCAACTCCAACACCAGCGCTCATGCATGCTTACCCGCACACAGTCACAAGCAAACAGACATGGTTAAAAAAGAAAAATAAATCTTAAAAGGAAATAATTTCCAAAATAACTTGAAGTGCTATCAAACCTAAATGTTCTTAAAACTGCACTCTTCTGAGATAAAAACAAGCATATCTCCTACCATTTGCCAATTGACAAGGCCTTTCCTGATGAGTACACAGAGATTTTAGAAACACTCAAGTTGACTTTCAATAGGAAAAACACCTGAATCTACCTTTTGAAAGATGCACATGGCCTGTCCAGAAACACTAAGTGTCTTAGATGTAAATATTGCCTGTGTGTCCTTTTGCTGCTCACAGGAAAGTCATGTGGAACTCAGGGCTGCAAATCCCTGATTTAATTCTGACACTGTGTTCTGGGGTCATGATACTTGTATTCAATAAGAAATAGTTCCCATAAAGCTCATACTTTCTATCGCCCCTTCCTTCTCTTCTTAAAAGAAGTTCATATATTCTATTCAAGAAATGGCTCAGATAAGTAGAGTATTTCTCTGGGATCAGACAAATAGGATCCACTTAAACCTCAGTTGTGCCTTCAACCTGAAGCTGCTCTCTATTCTTTATCCCAAGCTGGTTTCAGACTCTACCTTTAACTATTTAGTTCCCAGATAAAATACATACACAACATTATATTTGCAATAAGCCTTAATCAGCACAAGAACTGGGCAGATAACTACCCTCAATGCTATTAAAATCTACTTTCCTATGATAATCTCAGTTACTACTAACTATGTATTATCTGTATTATCTGGGCTACTCTAAACTCCAATTGCCCAGCCCTCTGGTCATATTTTCCTTATTCACCTAACCCATGGTGACTTCTTCCTCCATTCATCTTCCTCTCTCCCTCCTGTGGTTCTCCTCTGACCCCTAGCTCAGGAATTCTAACCTCTCACCTATGTCTCTTCTGCCCAACTATTGGCTGTTGACATCTTTTTTCAACAATTAGAAATAACTTGGGGGCAAGGTCACGTAGCATGACCTGGATCTAGTGAGAATGTGGAGAAAGATAGAATCTCTGTGCACTGTACAATTAGAGGGAAAGTGAAAATCTGCAGTCATTACAGAAACCTAAGAAGATTACTAAACTGAAACAAAACTACCAAATGATTCTGCAATTCCACTACTCAGTCTAAATTCAGAGGAAATGGAATATATCATCTGAAAAGTATATTAAAAACACATAAACTATATACATGATGCAATATTATTCAGAGATACTATATAGAATAAAGCAAGGATACGTTGGTGGGCTAGAGTCAAGGAATGCCACAAAGACACACCATGCAGCAAATCTAGCACAGAGGTTTATTGGGGGAGAGGGAGAACTAAAGACTGTCATAGAGTAGGCACATGTGTGAGAGAGAGAGAGAGAGACAGAGACAGAGACACAGAGATAGACAGAGACAGACAGAGGCAGACAGAAACAGAGAGAGCTAACAAGACAGAGAGGAATGAGAGAGAAAGCCCTGGTGTCCAGAGGGATTTTTTCAAAGACTGTAAGTGCTGTACTCAACTTGTATTAACAGTAGAAATAGGTGATTGCATAAGCTGCCCAAGCTGCTGCACCTGAGTCTCTGAAAGGCAGACATGCAGAGACATACAAAGATGGAACATTACGTAATCTTGGACAACAAGAATAAACTTACTAGATGCTATGGTAATGAAATATGTCCAGGTATATACAGAATATATACAGACCACTTGGTCTCACATATGTGAGTGTAAACATCAAACTCTAGCAACAGATTGGACTGATATTTAGAAGGGCCTTATACTATGGCTTTGGGAGATATTGATCAAAGTCTACAACATTTTAGTTGGAAGAGATCTCTCATATGTCATGTTGACTATAATAAAAGAGTCAATAATAGCTAGTAAATTTGTATTACATGCTTGAAAATGACCAAGATAGTAGCTTTCCGGGGTTCCTATCTCAAACTTGAACATATCAAAGGAAGCATTTGTTACCTACCCTAACTTAACCATTCTGCAATGTATACATATTCCACAACACATCATGTGCAATAAGTATAAATAAATATTGCTAACTAAAATAGATTTTAAGTGATTATGGATGGCACAGCAGAGAAGTAGAAGGGAAATGAATTTGTGGATGAAATTGTAATTACAGTTGTAACCAATTAGATTTTTGTACAGAGAAACTGTGAGGGTATCATAGCCCTTGCTAGGACTAAGGGGCTGTAAAACCAAGAGTATGCATTCCTCTCTTGACTCATTCAACAATAGACTTGCAAATAAGCTCCTTGAAAAGAAATTCCAGTAAAGAATAGGAAACTGGGGGTTCTGGTTAGTTCATATTGTTGATCCTCTTCTAGGGTTGCAGACCCCTTCAGCTCCTGGGGTTCTATCTCTAGCTTCTCCATTGTGGGCAATCTGTTCCCTCTTATAGATGATTATGAGCATCCACTTCTGTACGAGACAGCTATATCAGGGTCCCTTAAGTAGGCACTAGCTGTCCTATGCCATAGTGTCTGAGTTTAATGACTGATTATGGGATAGATCCCGAGTGGTGGGGTAGTCTCTGTATGGTCCATCCTTTCATCTTAGCTCTAAACTTTGTCTCTGTAACTCCTTTCATGGGTATTTTGTTTCCTCTTCACAGGTGTCTCTATCTCCATATGTAGCAGAAGATGGCCTAGTCGGTCATCATTGGGAAGAGAGGGCCCCTTGGTACTGCAAACTTTATATGCCCCAATACAGGGGAACACCAAGACCAAGAAGTGGGAGTGGGTGGACAGGGGAGCAGAGAGGGGGAAGGGAGGAGGGGACCTTCGGAATAGCATTTGAAATGTAAATTAAGAAAATATCTAATAAAAAAATTGGAAAAAAAAAAAAAAAGAATAGGAAACTGGTAAAGAAAATAATTGGCCAGAAACTGTAGTACCAAGTCCTCACCTCACCTTAGGTGGGTTTTCAAAGTGCTTTAAGGATCATACACTTTCTAAATTAGTGATTTCCTCTCTCTACACTTCATTAGCATAATAATTCTTGTGTTAACAGATGGAAAACTAGTTAGTGAATTTGTTGGAGCTTGGAAATCTCAGCAAATAATGGCAGAGTGTGGGACCCAGCCAGAGCCCCTGCCTGTCTCAATTTGAACACCAGCTGCCTTCATAGAAGAGGTTCTCGCCATTGAGACACTTTCTGTACCTGTGGATTAGTTTCCTCCAGCATTTGTGGATGTTTCTAATTAGATCACCTTGCCCTGACTCCCTTTGGTGTATATCTAACAGGATTTGGTTTTGATTCTACCTTTTTTTTTTTTTTTCTGAAAAGTCCTTTCAGAAAATAGTTCAGAGGGTGTTCATCACCCTCTTTTGTCTTTGTGTGCACTATGTGAATATGTGCAACATAAAGGCATACGTTCCCACAAGCAACATTTGAAAAAAAAGTGTCAGAAAGAAATTTTAAGAAATGTAAATAAATAAGTACCCCGAAACCTTCTGGCTCCCTCTGTTAAGACATGTTTACCTGAATTGCTTCCTGAATGTTGCTGTAGAATGTTTCTCAGAGCTTCCTTTTTTTTTGCAATAGAGCACTAGAAAAATCATTCCTGTTGGAAGAGAAGAAAGTACTTCTTAAATATTGGTCATTTTCCTTAAAATATTAATCTTGATCTTAAAATCTTTGATATCTTGGAGTGACTCTTACGAAGGAAGTGAAAGATTTGTATGACAAGAACTTCAAGTCTCTGAAGAAAGAAATTGAGGAAGATCTCAGAAGATGGAAGGATCTCCCATGCTCATGGATTGGCAGAATCATATAGTAAAAATGGCTATCTTACCAAAAGCTATCTACAGATTCAATGCAATCCCCATCAAAATTCCAACTCAATTCTTCAAGGATCTAGAAAAGACAATTAGCAAGTTCATCTGGAATAACAAAAAACCTAGACTAGCAAACTCTTCTCAACAATAAAAGAACCTCTGGTGGAATCACCATGCCTGACCTCAAGCTGTACTACAGAGCAATCTTAACAAAAACTGCATGGTACTGGTACAGCAACAGACAGGTAGATCAATGGAATAGGATCGAAGACCCAGAAATGAATCCACACACTATGGTCACCTGATCTTTGACAAGGGAGCTAAAACTATCCAGTGGAAAAAAGACAGCGTTTTCAACAAATGGTGCTGGCACAACTGGCAGCTATCATGTAGAAGATTGGGAATTGATCCATTCTTATCTCCTTGTACGAAGGTCAAGTCTAAGTGGTTGAAGGACCTCCACATAAAACCAGAGACACTGAAACTTATAGAGGAGAAAGTGGGGAAATGCCTCGATGATATGGGCACTGGGGAAAAATTCCTGAACAAAACAGCAAAGGCTTGTGCTGTAAGATCAAGAATTGACAAATGGGACCTNAAGAGAGCATTTGTGAAGCTGAATCCAAAGGATGGACCCAACGACTGCGGCTGCCAGGGATCCATCCCACAATCAGTCACCAAACATAGACACTATAGCATATGCCAGCAAGATGGTGCTAAAAGGGCCCGGATATAGCTGTCTCGGGGGAAAATATACCAATGCCTGGCAAACATGGAGGTGGAAGCTCACGGTTAGCTATTAGATGGAACACAGGGTTCCCAAGGAAGAAGGAGCTATAGAAAGTACCCAAGGAGCTGAAGGGGTCTTCAACCCTATAGGTGGAAGAATAGCCATGAACTAACTAGTACCCCCTGGGCTCGTGTCTCTAGCTGCATATATAGAAGAGGATGGCCTAGTTGGCCATCAGTGGGAAGAGAGGCCCCTTGGTTATGCAGACTTTATATGCCCCAATACAGGGGAACGCCGGGGCCAAGGGGTCGGAGTGGATGGGTAGGGGAGCAGGGCCGGGAGGGGGGAGGGTATAGGGAACTTTCTGGATAACACTTGAAATGTAAATGAAGGAAATATCTAATAAAAGTTGAAAAAAATTAAATAAAAAAAAATCTTTGAGCTCTTTGACACCTTCCATTAAAGCTTACTTCATGTCCATGTCTTTCTTCACACCTTCTAATACATACTGTAAGGACTGTTGGGTGCTTACCATGTTAAAGAAGTGATTCATAATTGTTCATGGGCTGTGAAAAATTATTGAGCTTTGACTTTTATGGCAACTTTATGGAGTTTCTGCATTTATTGGAATGGTTTTCTTCAAATCAATGTGTGTGTATTTGTGTGTGTGTGTGTGTGTGTGTGTGTGTGTGTGTGTGTGTGTGTGAGAGAGAGACAGAAACAGAGTGACAGAGACAGAGAGACACATAAAGGGAGAAACACAGAGAGAGAGGGTTCTGTTTATGTATACTGATTCTACTTATTAAAATTATAGTAATTCTTTAATTCTTTGTCTCATTGTTCTGGAGGTCAGCTGATATGGTAAAATGTGAACAAAGATGGGTTACCTTTGGCAGGCCCATGCAAAGGTGTGCCCCCTGAGAAATGACGCCATACAACAGGTCTAATGAAAGAAGTTTACTGGGGGAGGGGAGAGCAAAAGGCCTTCTTGGAGTGGGGACACGAAGAAAAGAGAGCAGCAGAGGAGATAGGCAGACAGGGGCTATAAAGACAGAATGAGAAAGATATAGGAGAGAGGGTAAAAAAGGATCTGAAGTATCTGGGAGCCCTTTTATGTCAGCACCTAGGAAAACTAGTGTACCTTGCAAAGGCAGGTGATGCCATAAGCTGTTCCTGGGTCCCTGAGAGCAGGCCAGTGAGAGTGCCTATTTATGACATAAATGACCCCTGGACAGTGCTTAGCAACCCCCACTCTATCACTATAATCACCACATCAGCAGGGCTAGATATCCAGAGGCTGAATTAAAAGTGGAAACACTTCCTGAAATGCTGGAGGGACTTAAGGCAATGTTCTGGTCTGCCAAACCTGTTTCAGATGCCTCCTTCCCTATCTGATGGCATGGAGCATCTCCAGAAAGCAGCTCAGCTCCAGGAAGCAGCATCAAAGCCTTGTAGACAGAACATGAAAGGCACTCTAGGCTTCTAAACCAGATACATCAATGTCATTGAGAAAAAATACAACTAATTTCAGACCACAGACAAAGGGAAAGGTTAGGATATGATTTGGGGAAGTAGATCCTTGACAGACATTTCAGAAATTATCTATAATTGCATGTCTATATGTGTGTGTGTTGGAGTAAATAAATAAATAAATAAATAAATAAGTAAAATCCTATTGCTGTTTGATCTAATTTTTAGTTTCTTATAGGTACATCGTACCCTACATTATGATTCTCTTGATAACTAAAATTAAACCACCTTTAAGGAAATTGCATAAAGCCTCACGTCTAGGGTACCACCATTGTCAGTCAGTACTTTGTGTTGGAAATGCTCCATTCACCTCTTACTCTCCTTTGTCTTTCAAGTAGTGATGATTTGGAATGGCTAAAGTGTTCTTAGGAATCAAATTAGAGTGGCACTTTAGAGCATTAGAGTTGGCTTATTCAAGTAGACTAAGTGGTCCCGAGTGTGTCTTTGTAATCTCTGGCTTCTTTCTATTCTGTCGTCTTTTTGTATTTACATGAGCCCAGTGTGGCTTTTGAAATTGAGACATCTGGACACAATGTGAGTTAATAGTTAGGGTCAATCCACTATAAAATGGGATATGGCTAAATAAAAGAAGAATAGTGGCTTAAAGATCCCATATATATATTCTAAATTTCTCTAATATACTAGAATGGGATATGGCTAAATAAAGGAAGAATGATAGCTTAAAGATCCCATATATATGTTCTAAATTTCTCTAATATACTTATATGGGATGGTGTTAATTGTCCATTGGAACCTAGAATCACATGAGGAATGATGAGACTTGGCACATTCTTTGGGGAATTTTCTTCAGTTCATTAATCCAGGTGGTAAGAGCAACATAATTATCTATTGGTGGCCCCATTTCCTGGTTGGGATTCTAGAGATGGAGAAATTCTAGAAACAGAAAAAAGAAAACTGAGCAATGGTATGCATTCATTTCTCCCTGCAACATGGCCACAGATGTCATGGGACCAGTACCTTGCAAGTCTGGCTTCCTTGACTTTCTCACCACAAGTAGCTATCTATGAGCCAAAATGAGCTGCTTCTCCCTTATGTTGCTCCTGTCTGCGTATTTGTATCCCAGCAACCAGATGAAACTAAGAAAATGCTCCACAGGGCTGCAATGGATCCAGCCACACATTTCTAGTCTTTCAAGTTTTATTTTCCTGACATGTCTGAGTAAATTGTTTCATCACTTCATCCCTTATGGATTCAGTTACTATGAGAGTTTAACCACATTTCAATTGGGAGATGATTTAGGAATGTATATGTTCTAAAAAATTTCCTAGCCGGCCAGTGGTGGTGCACCCCTTTAATCCCAGCACTTGGGAGACAGAGACAGGCAGATTTCTGAGTTCAAGGCCAGCCTGGTCTACAGTGAGTTCCAGGACAGCCAAGGCTACACAGAGAAACCCTGTCTCGAAAAACAAACAAAAAGAAAAAAGAAAAAAGAAAAAGCCGGGCATGGTGGCATACGCCTTTAATCCCAGCACTCCAGAGGCAGAGGCAGGTGGATTTCTGAGTCCAAGGCCAGCCTGGTCTACAAAGTTTGTTCCAGGACAGCTAGTGCTATACAGAGAAACCCTGTCTCGAAAAACCAAGGGAAAAAAATTCCTGGCTTCCACCTATAGTGCTGAGATATGTAACTCCAAATAAAGTTTGGAATACTTTTTATTTTATCCAGCTTTCTCATTTTGACATTTTTCCATACCCACATGGCTGTCTTCTAAATACTCAACTTGAAGGTATCCATCCATCTTTCCACACAAAGAGTGAGATGAAGCTAGTTTATAAATGTTAAGAAAATTATTGTGAAGATATGAAATACAATTAGCATATCAGATATAATCAAAGTTCTGTGTGATATGTGACCTCTAAGATATGCGATATGACCTTTATCCATTATGTCCTTAGTAATGGTCTACTGGGCAATGTGTTATCTATAAACTAAAGAGGCTTCACTTCACTTCACTTCACACGAGAGTGACATGCAATCATAGGAGGGGAGGGAGGGCTCTTCTCTTCCATCGTCTACCTGTCCTGAGTTATGCGTCTGTCAAGAATGTAGACTTGAAAGAAACTATTTGAAGGAAGACTGTGTCTCTGGTTATCATTCGTCCTGATGTAAGGCCCTCACTCCACAACCTTCCTATTTGTCATTATATGTTATTCTGCAATGTCAGTGGGAATCTGAAATATCTTCAGAAGAGAAAAAAATATTTTTATTAGATATTTTCTTCATTTACATTTCAAATGTTATCCCCTTTTCTGGTTTCCCTTCCGAAAACTTCATAACCCATCTCCCCTCCCCATGTTCACCAACCCACCCACTCCCACTTCCCTGTCCTGGCATTCCCCTACGCTGGGACATCAAGCCTTCTCAGGACCAAGACCAGAGGTACAGTGGTCTTTCTCTGAATCTTCTGTCTGGCAAGGGTCTGACACTCAGTGATCACCACATTAGAATAATTTGTGAGTGTGATTTCTCCAGTCTACAGTATGACTATCATGCTATGAAAGTAGTAAAATGTATCAACATACCAAATATTGAATGGAAAAATAAGTATTACGTTGCTTGACACCATCAGTGTCGTGTGTGTGTGTGTGTGTGTGTGTGTGTGTGTGTGTGTGTGCCCATTTGTCTTTTCGCATCTCAGTCTCCATATACTGACAAATGGGTACACACACACACACACACACACACACACACACTGTCTCTCTCTCTCTCTCTCTCTCTCTCTCTCTCTCTCTCTTTCTCTCTCTTTAGTATAGACTCACAGTTTGTCTCCTGCATAGACCATTTTTTAGTTTTTCAGAAAAGCCCAGTAACATAGGAAAATGTTAAGAAGTTACTTATTTCCTTAAAAGATTAATTGGCCTTACAAGAAGAAAAAGAGATAATTGAACAGAATAGTCATGAAGTTTGAGCTGAGATGCTATTGTGCATATTTTGGTGAATTCTGATAGGATTTATAGTGAATAGGAAAGGTTTATCTAGGAACCTTCTATCTTAAATTGATCTCACCATTTGTGGTATCCAGAACACAGAGCCTCAAAGAGATTAACACCTTCCTTCCAAGAAACCCTCACTGTACCAAGGCCCATGGAAAGTGGACTTGAGGGCTGGAGATGAGGTTAAGAGCATTAATTTTGACTTTGTGGTGGGGAGATGGGCCCAATGCAGCCATAAAAGAGAGTATCAGGGGAGGCCAGAGTCGCACGGATGGAGAAGCTCAATTATCAGTAATAGTTTCTCAGATAGAACTAAATCACGAACCAAATAAGCTATTCAGTTTCTAAAACCAGGAAAGGACAGGCATAGAGATGGAATCTTTCTTATGCCTGCTGAGATGAGATAGCTCTGCCTTCAACAGGAAAACCTTCAAAGTTGTTAAGTATGCCCTTATCCAAGGAATAGGTAGACACATACTAAATACATGGCTTACACACATGCCTTATATGATCAGAATAGTCTGAGTTCACCTGCCTAGTTACTCTTCTCACTGAGTTTTCTGTCTCCCTGAGACTAGTTAGCATTTTTGTCAGTTCGACATGAGCTAGTGTCATCTGAGAAAAGAAAACGCAGTTGAGAAAATGCTTCTATCATCTTGGCTGGTTGGCAAGCCTATAGGACATTTTCTTGATTAATGAATAATACAGCCGAGTCCAGGCCACCCGTGCTGGTGCCACCTGTGCTGGTACCACCCCTAGATGAGTGGTCCTTAGTTGTATAAGGAAGCTTAATGAATAAGCTATGAGAACAAGGCAGGAAGCAGCAGTCTTCCATGGCCTCTGCCTCACGTTTGACTTCTCTCCGTGGACTGTGAGCAAGACATGTACGCTCAGTAAAACCCGTTCCCTTCCAAGTTGTTTTTGATCAAATTGTTTATCATGCAAAGAAAAACTAGGACACCAAAGCCTATTTCTTTTAGATTATTTATTTTTTGGGCTTTTAAAAACTTCTTTCTAGAATTTTTAATAGTTAACCAGTTTCATCAGAATGCCCTGAGGTGGTGCCGAATCTGAATAGTAACCTCTTACCCATGTCCTTCTGGGGCTTGGGCAATCTACAAGTACTCCCCAACACCAACAATCTAAATATCTGCTTTTTAATGCTACTCCAGGTTTTCCATGGTATCCTTTCTTCCTTTCCATTTATTATTTTCTTTTCTTATTCTTTTTTTTCCGATTTTTTATTAGATAATTTCTTCATTTACATTTCAAATGCTATCCTGAAAGTCCCCAATACCCTCCCCCCACCATCCTCCCTGCTCCCCTACCCACCCACTCCCACTTCTTGGCCCTGGCATTCCCCTGTACTGGGGCATATAAAGTTTGCAAGATCAAGGGGCCTCTCTTCCCAATGGTGGCCAACTAGGCCATCTTCTGCTACAGATGCAGCTAGAGACACGAGCAAATGTGTATTTAGAAATAGGTTATCTTTAATCTCAACAAGCATTCCTTCACTTTGATCTAGTATGCTAATGAAGTTGTCTGATATGTCTTTTTACAAAGTTTGACTAGTATACTTTTCAGTTTGAGGACTTCCTTCCTTTCTTCCTTCCTTCCTTCCTTCCTTCCTTCCTTCCTTCCTTCCTTCCTCCCTTCCTCCCTTCCTCCCTTCCTCCCTTCCTCTCTCCCTACTCCTCTCTCTTTCTCCTCTTTCTTCCTTCCTTCCTTCCTTCCTTCCTTCCTTCCTTCCTTCCTTCCTTAATAGCCTCTTCAATTGTCTTTTTTTCTTTCTCTAAATACAGATATCATGTTCACCTGGCTACCTTGGCTCCTGTAGGGAAGTAGAGATTACTAAAACCTCTTCAAACTGGTTTGTCCATGCAGAATTCATTACCAAATCTTAAACTACCCCCATATTGTTCTAGCTATGAATTGGTAGTGATTTTATAGTACAAGTTCCATGATTTGTCATGAAAGCAACAGGAAGATGTAATACCAGTATATTCTGTGTTACTAAGAAACAATGAAAGGACTAAGTTCTAACACAGGTATGTGATTGTCATCACAGCAAGGTTGTCAGCTGCATACACAGATGCTAGAGGCATCTCAAGAGGCTACTTGGTTCCTGTATTTTTGTTGATATATCTCTCTATTGTAATCACTGTGGCAGCTAACATGAAGGAACTGTAACATCAGGCTGATCCTTTTAAACCCTTTTAAACCTGATGTCAAGTTGCATGCTATCCCTGCTCAAAATCCTCACTGACTATCCCAGTCTGGGTAAGAGCCAAATGTTTAAGCACCCTGCCATCTGTCACAGTCTGACCTAGCATCCATTCCCTGTCTTCTTTCCAGCAATCAGTTCAACTTCTCTTCTTGGCTGGAGCCATAGTACTCCCTCCCCAGGTCAAGACTCCTCTCCTTTCAGAGCATGCACACTCTGATTATGTTTAGGGAAGGATTCCTTTTTGTCCCTCATATGGAAGGACCTGCCCCTTCAATTTATATGTGAACTTCACCCTGGCTCCTTGTAAATGGTTCATTCTAGCCACTTCATCTTCTATCTTTGAAAACATCATATACATACTCATTTCACTATGATATTCTCCATCTTGGAAGTTACCATCAGGGTACCATCCATGTGTGCTTTTTTTCAATGAATCTGTCTTTATCAGATACATAAAGATACACCCCTGCTGCCTGCGCATAATAAAATCTTTAATTCATATTTTCTTTTTAACTCAGAATCTTAAAATTTAATTCAGATTTTTGATGAAGTTTTTTAATGACATGAAGTTTACACCTTGTACTTCATAGAAGGTCAAATATTTGAGGTTCCCATATGTCAGAGCTCAAGTCAGAAAAGCAGAGTAGGTTAGCCTCATTTTCTGACTGTTCAAGAGATTTGAGTAAAAGGCATTTATATAACTATGTGATAAGTGATATCAGAAAAAAATTTAACTTAAGATATTTAGTGATAGACAACCTGGTATCTTTTCATATTTGAGAAAATATTTGTATGCATATTATCTATTTTTGCTGAATATATATATATATATATATATATATATATATATATATATATATATATATGCATAGGTGTGGGCATGGTACCAATGGCCTGTTGGAAGTCCAAGCATAGCTAGCACAAGTCAATTTTTTCTTTGATCATGTGGTTATCAAGGATTGATAGCAGGGCAACAGCCTTGGTAGTAGACACCTTGACCCATTGAACTATCCTGCTAGACTTACTGTGTAAAGTTTAATAACTGATATACAATATATTTCTTTAATCTGATGAGTATATACAAGATAGATTCTACTTTCACAGTATACCTTTAGACATATACATAGAGCTAGTCATGGTGGTTTAAATGTGTAATCTAGAATATTAAAAAATAAGGCATGAAGATGATCATAAATTCAAGAGCAGCCTGTCTACATGTCTACATAGTGAGTTCCAGGTCAGCTGACACTACAATCAAGGTGCACAGTTTCCAAACCAAACATCTCTCGTTTGCTGCCTCAACTCCACCCCACTGTGGCCAGAGAAGACTACTGCAGTTCTTTTATAGCATAAACACACCATGTCAGTCATCCTTGACCAACTACATCAGTCAAACCAGGACAGTCTCTAAGCTCAGGTCCTTGTAGTATCACTTTTATACTCACTGGGGCTTGTGAGGCTATAAGACCCTACAAGTACTATGAACATATAGCCATGTGTCACAGGGCAGCAGTCCTCCATCAGATAAATCTTAACATGGTTCAAAATGGGAGTTGGCCTGTGATTTCATTGCCCTGACAGACATTTATTTCACCTCTTTGAAAACACTCCTTAAAAACTAAGTAATCCATTAGAGCTAACAGTAGAAATGACCAGCTCAAGACAACACTGGCCTATTACCTGCTTCCTTTTTTCTGCCTTCGCACCCTTCCCCACTTATTTCTTAGGAGCTATAGTTCCTGACATAAATTATAGGACATAAATTTTCCTTAGGTTCTGCCTCCTGGGAAATACATTAAAGACCTAGTAAGAGAAAACTTCTTCTGGCTGCTTTTGGCTGCTTTTAGTTAGGTTTTCCATTGCTGTAAAGAGAAACCATGACCAAGGCAACTCTTATAAAGGACAACATTTAACTGGTTCCAGCTTACAACTTCAGAGGCTTAGTCCATTATCATCAAGGCAGGAAGCATGACAGCATCCAGGTAGACATGGTGCTAGAGGAGCTGAGAGTTCTACATCTTGTTCCAAAGGAAAACAGGAAAAAAAACTGGCTTCCAGGCAACTAGGAAAAAGCTCACAAAATCCACCCTAACAGTAACACACTTCCTCAAAAAGGTTACATGTCCTAATAGTGCCACTCCCTGGGCCAAGCATATTCAAACCACTACACATGCACAGCAACTACAGAGTGTTCTTCATGTCTAAATATCAATAACATGTTCATGAGCCGATCAGACACAGAGTTCTCTCTCTCTCTCTCTCTCCTCTCTCTCTCTCTCCCTCTCTCTCCCACCCCTCTCCCTTCATTCTTTTTCTTTCAGACTAAGGTGAAGAGAACATATTTTTTTAAAGTATGAAATACATTAAGTGATAAGTGTGATTTTCTAAGAAAATACAAGCACCTATAACACAATGAAGCAGGGTTGGTAATCTCTGCAGGCCCAGGAATGAAACATTGGATGTTCTTCATAAGGTGGAGGGTTCATGATATGTGTGTGTGTGTGTGTGTGTGTGTGTGTGTGTGTGTGTGTGTGTGTGCATGTACACACACACACACACACACACACACACACACTCTGGACAAATGGTTGAAATAATCTTCCAAATCTTATTATCTTGAAAATTTATTTATAGAAGTATTGATCATTTGAAGAATTCTACTTGGTAAAAACGACTGGCCTGATTTTGAAAAGAGTCCTAATGTAAAGTGGGGTCTACAGAATTTATCTAGAGTATAATGTAGAAAAATGTAAAATACAATAATACATCCAATAATAGACAACATTGGATGGTTGTGTACAAAAGTGTGAGATTCAGCCTCTGGTCAGCTACAGCCTAGCTGTTTAGCCCTTTTTCCCTCTCCCACTGCAAGGAATGCATGCGAATGACTTGAGAGTCGCAGATAAGACCCTGCTGTAGCAGTCCCAGGATTCCAGCTCCTTTTAGATATAATACTCCATTGTACATCATTGCTTTAACAAGATTTAGAAAAGAAACATATAAGAGGAAAAGTAACCCGATGAAGAACCACAGAGCCATAGACCCCATAAAGAAGCTAATCAGGAGTGACTGATCACCTCTCTCAAGTATTTTAGTGGATGAAACTCCTAAATCAAGAATTGATTATAATGAATCTGAAACCTGATGAATGAATCACTCTTCTTGGAGGAGATAGGATTTTCTTAATTTGATATGCTGAGAAAGACTAGTTATTTGTCTTGTGAAAGAGACTGAATTTTCTTAATTCCTATGCATGATCTACCAGTATTTTGTGTATCAAAGCTACTTCAGAGTTTTATGTCCTTTTAATCTCTTATTTTTATATTATTTAACCATAAAGGGATTGTTGGCATTAATCATCTTCATGTTGCTAAAATGAAATCACTGAGTGTTATATTATAAGAAGAATGTTTTATTTAGAACATGATTGAGAGACTCTTGCCCAAGCCTAGGCTGCCTGTGGCTTTGGGCTTCTGGTGAGGTTGTTAGATAAAAATATTGGTACCATACTGCATAGCATGACACTCACATGACTAAAGCAGAGAGAGGTCAGGAGGCTGAGCCCCAGATCCCCACCTCCAAAATGTCTATGATAGTAATTCAGCCACATTGGGGGTTCTGTGTTAATTTCCCTGGACATTCACTTAGATCTTATCCATCAAAGCAACATAAGGAATATGGTGGTTACAAGCATGATATTCAAAATGATAGCTGAAACTATCAAAAGAAACAAAGATAAATTTTTTTGTTCTATTCTCCTAAGTACATTCTTCATGTCTGAATTACACTCCCATGCCCAAACATCTATTTAAAACTCTGTTAAGTAGTTTCTCTGTGGACAGCTCATATAGGGCCATAGTATAATAAAATGGGTTAGTGATTGCGGAGACATGTAAAATGGTTGTATTTTAATTATTATTCACTCTATGTGGGAAGGGACAGGGTGTTTTGTAAGGCACACATATGGGGGTCAGAGAACAACTTGCAGGAGTAGGCCCTCTCCTATCTTGTGGATTCAAAGAAGCTTTAAGAGATTTGCCTTCATCCATTGAAGCAAAACATTTGTCTTCATCTACTGAAGCATCCTACAGGCCTTCACTTAAGCTTTAAAATAAGTTGTGTAGTAATATACCCCAAAATTATTTTGGGTGCATAATTTGGTTAGGTCATAATGAGATTTGACATGTGTTACAACTACTATGACATCATAGAGAAACAATTCTCTATCCCCAAGAAAACCCCATGCTGTAGCTTGCTAGCAGAATTCTGTTTCCTTTAAATTTTGTGTTTTCTGTAATATACACAAGTGTCTTTTGTGTTGTTGTTCATTCATTCATGGGGGAAGCCCTGCTAATTAAGGTTGAAATCTACCATGAGCTGATAGCTCCTCTGAGTTTGGTACAAAATGTAGGACCCCCTTTCTCCTTCTCTGTTCTCATCTGAGGATCCCAGACCACACCCCCAACCTCTACCTGGGGAAGGTTGAGTAGTCCTTGACAAACATGCAAGACTTCCTCTTTCCCATTAAGAATATGCCTCGCAAGTACTTAGGATTCCTGAAATGCCTCTCCATGCAAAAGACTCCTTCTCAGTTCTTCAAACTCTTGTTATGAAACTTCACCCTAAGAAAAAACCTTTCCAACTTTCCAAGGTCCATACATACCCCTAGTTCACCCTAAATAAAGTATATGCATTCAAGTCTACCCCAATTAATGCACACACGCTCAGATTGCCTAAGAGAGATGTTTCATTGAACACCATCAGAGAAGGCCTTTGTCCAGAAGAGCTGTAATAATAAGATCCTCAGAGAAGCCTCCCAAACCCCCAACCCCTAACCCCTGGATCCTGAAGAACTCCACCCATTCCAGACATCCTCCCAACATGGTGTGCTGCGGCATCTCGACACCCAGAGAGAGAGAGAGGAATCACAAGACACTGAGCCACAGCTGGACCCCAACAACCAGACCACAATTCTCTCATATGTTTTAGATTCAACCTTGTAGGCTTCTTTGTATCAGCAGTGACTCACCCCACCTTGACTTGCTGGGAGCACTCTAGCATGGAAATTGCAGTAGTTCATTTCTTGTTTTCAGTTGAAGGTCATTTTGGTTTTACATAGGACCCTCTGTTTCCTGAGTGCTGGTGGCATTACAGACATGAGCCAGTGAGGCAGCCTGCCTGGCAAATTTCCTCACCACTGTGAAAAATATATTCCTGCTCTTTGTAGAAAATTCTATAAAAACATAACCTCACTGATTATGGGTCTATAGCTAGGAATGAGCCCATGATACCATTTCATAATTGAATTACGACTTTATATAAAGCTGTTTGGTTATGTTCCACAAGTGTCATGGATTTTAATCAGCAATGCTCAAAACATCACCTGCTTGTGTTAGTCACCAGCACATTCTGTTCCCAGGGTTTGCTGTAATTTCAGCCTTTTTTTAGTAGACGTGAGTAGCTTCAAGTTGTGGTTTTAATTAGCTTCCCCTAATGGCTGCAGCTCCTGAGAATGGTTTCTATTTTTTTTTTTCATTCTTCTATTTTTTGTTGTTGTTGTTCTTGTTGCTGTTATAATGTTGGTTCTAAACTGCCAAAAAAACTATTCTTGCCACTTTTGGCAAGAATCATTCCTCCCACATTCTAAATGACAGAACTTTTTTCAGATCAGTGATTAGAAAGCCAATGTCTCCAACTTCTTAAATATCTTTTGCTATGTAAAAACATAGTTAGATTATCTTTGTTACCCTCCTCCTCCTAACCATCATTATTATCATCATCTCACCACCATCACCACCAAATCTTTTTCTACTGTTTTGTTTCTCTGAATCATTGCCCAGTTTTCAGTCAAATTTTCTATGATATTATCGTCTAAAATTAAATTATGTTCCATCTGATCGCTAGGTCTAAGTTCTACTTAGAGATGTTTGACCAAAAGGTGGCATTTCAGTTCAAGGTTCATTATGTACATATTTAATATTTTTCTGGTACCATTCATTAAAAATTCAATTGTCTTCCTTATGAATTACATTGAGGAATCTTCCTTTAAATATAAGTTAAACATATTTATGTGGTTCAGTTTAAAATTTTTATTGCTTTTTTGCATGTTTTTAATGGAATCTTTTGCTGGGAAAAGCCTATTTGCCATCACTTTATAACCAATCACAAATTAGGTATAGCAGTACTAACAGGGTATTTTTTTCTCAAAATATTATTATTACCCTTCCATAGGAATGCATAACAGTTGGTTGACACTAAAGAATATTATTCAGTGACCTCAATTAGAGCTGAATAAACTTAATACATATTTATATTTAAAATAAACCAAATATATTTATTTGGGAAGTGTGAATTTTTTTTGAAATTTCTTGCTTTATTTTTGGAAACACAAAGAACCATACAATAATCTTAATTTAGTATATCATTGTGATGGACAAAGGGGTTGTGAAATTGACTTTTTATTCTCCTGTAACTCTCTGGTTTTTTACAGCAATTGTTGATTCAGGTGATTGATAGACATTTATTAAATGCCCTTCTCACATCAAGCAATGAGAAAATAGAGGTGGATGAGAGTGAATGTTTGTTTTAATTGTGAACTTGACACTATCAAGAATCACCTGAGGGAGGGAGCCTTCACAAGAGCTGTCTGTCTAGATCAGACAGTAGGCATACTTGCTAGAGATTCCTTCATTGGATTAACTGAAATGGGAAGCCCTAACCTGAATCTAGCATCACTGTTGCAAGATCTGGACCCCAGAGCTGGATGCAAAGAGGGAGGTGAACAGTGCCATACATGCCTTAACCTACTGCTCTCTGCTCTCAGCCATAGAACTGGTGATGACTATTCATGTGTTTTTACTATTGATAGTGTCCAGATATACTTGCCATGCTCAGAGTGACAGTTGTAGGTCTGAAGACCTGCCTCTGACCCGTGAGGAAAGTACTCTTAAGTTTACTGAAAAGATCACCCCACGCAGCTCTGAATTTTGTCCAACTCTTTTCTTTGTTCGTATTGATTTTTTTTTCTTCTTGCTCTGTAATATCAAGATAATTCTTTATATCACACCTAATTGTGGCTTAAATTTCTGATGCTGGGAGGACACCTTCTATCTGTGACACTTTGTATTACTGGATTTAGATTGCTAACACTTTAATGAGAATATTGACGCCTTTGTCTATTAGCGAACATAATACTTCTTTTGGACAGAATGTCTTTGTGTGACTTGGGCAGTCAGAGCAACTGATTTATTCTTCAACTGGGATGATCTTCAGTCTTTTATTTTCTGGAAAATAATGTGGGAAGTCATTAATATTTCATTTGTGAAATTTCAGCTGAATTTCCTCTAATGAATTCATCCAGGCAAATACTATATTTCTTGGGTCCTTCAAACCTACATTGACATTTCTTTTACAATATCAGTCTTAGGTTATATATTCTTATGGCAAGTTTGTATTTATCAAAGATTTGACCTATTTCATGAGTTTATTTAAATTATTAAGGATCGTTTTATTTTACTTTATTTATAATTATAATTATAATATATACAACTTAGTTGCTGTATGCTCTTCAGTACATATTGGCAGCTTGAATCTCCCTCTTGATATTTCTCTTTGTCTCAGTATTTTTAGTAGATTTACTATGTACTGATAGTGGTAGGAACGTCTTCATTGCATTCTTTTGCTCTCCATAGAACATCGCATGACTTGGACAACATTTGCTATAGATCCTTAACCCCATAGTATCACCACTCTTTCTATTGTTTATACTCTCTACCTTACATTCCTTTAATTTTCCATAATTATTAACTTTATGTTAAAGCACAGAGACACATATGCACATATTTGATGTCTGCTCTTTAGTACTAGGAAGATTGTTTTACAGCAAGGTTGTAGAACCATGTCCATACTGCATGAATGATCTTTTATTTCAGTACTAATCCTGAGCACTGACACTTAGTTTCTTTCCACTGAAATAAACTAACTTGTTCCCTGAACATTACTTTCTCTTGGGTATTTCAGAAATAGTTGATTTCAGATACATTTTCCTGGATCCTCATTACCCAATAATTTTCAGAAAGGAAGAACTAAACTTTAGAACCACTCCTCCACCTCAAATGGGCATTGTCATTCCCACACACATGCATGCTGTCACTTCAGCTACTTGAATGGCATGACACCAATTTACAATGGTGATGTCACTCCAAGTCCTGGATGTCATTCCATCTCACATTGATGATGTCATTCCATCTCACATGGCTAATGACATGGAATCTCACATGAGTGATGTCATCCCAACTCACATGGATGCTTCAATTGTAGTTCACAGAAAAGATGTAATTTTCATTTACATGGATGTTTGTGACACGAGCTTACATTAATGGTGATACTGTAACTCACTTGGGCAGTGTGGCTGTAACTCATGTGACTGTTGTTCCTCCAAAACTCACTGGACATTGTAGCTTAGGGCACAATGATAATCTAGCTACAATGCAAACTGGTACTTTCAATAACAGTTTTTCAGTTTTAATTTTGCTCATCTAATGCTTTAAAAAGATATGCAGATAGAATCCTCAAAGCCCTTGGCATTTTCTAACTTACAGTAGTGTGGTGGTTTAAAAATGCTTGGTTCAGGCAGTGACATTATTAGGAGGTGTGGCCTTGATAGGGTAGGCATGGCCTTGTGAGAGGATGTGTGCCAATATGGGGGTGGGCAGTGAGACCCTCCTCCTAACTGTATGGGAATCAGTCTTCTCCTAGCATCCTTCAGATAAAGAACTCTTAGCTCCTCTTGTACCACGTCTGCCTGGTACCATTCTCCCACCTTGATAATAAATGTCCTGACCCTCTGAACCTGTAAGCCAGCCCCAACTAAATGTTGCCATTTATGAGGGTTGCCTTAGTCATGGTGTCTGCCTAACTAAGACAAGTAGATTCTAGCCTTCATAGTAGTTCCTTATTAATAATACATGTATCACCACCTTGATTATGTCCCCTTATGTTGCAAAGTAAGCTGCTAAATTGCAATTTGGAGTCAATCAAATTTAAATCCAATTTGTAAAAGTTACCACCACCTCATTACCTCGTAATTTAAATTTCCATTGACTAAATACCTGCTCAATCTATTTAATGACTTCCCGTTTTAAAGTATTTTCCTCTATCAGTATAATTTCAATATTTATTTATAATCTACTATCTTGTTTCATGGGTGTTTTGTAGTGGGCTGGTCTGATGCTACTTGTATTCTAATGCTATAGACTGCCTCCTAAGTTCTGGCTACCCCAGAGAAGCAGATCCTCACATACACCAAGCGATGCTATGACGCTATGTAAATCTTGCTCCCCAATTTAATTGGTCAATAAAAGACTGCACTCTGGGATTAAGCAGCAGAGGGAGAAAAATTGGACTTGAGGATAGAGTGAAGAGGTCACAGGTATAGAGAGGAGAAGAAGAAAGGATGGAGGTAGAAGTGGCTGGTTTGAGAGGATATGGGCCATCAGCATGTGGCCAGGAACTACAGCAAGTAATAGGTGGCATTATGGTTGGGAAATATGTTAGAATAGCTCCAAACATGCCCAAACTAGTCTTTATCTTGTAAATAAAATACTTGTATTGTGTGTCTGTCATATGGGCTAGCTGGAATTATAAATATATGGTATTTATACTTAAAAATTAAAAATATTTTTTTTTAATTTTTCATTTACATTTCACATGTTATCCAGAAATTTTCCCTTACCCTCCCGCGTCCCCGCCCTGCTCCCCTACCCACCCCCTCCCACATAATGGCCCTGGCCTTCCCCTGTTCTGGGGCATATAGAGTCTGTATGACCAAGGGGCCTCTCCTCCCAATGATGGCCAACTAGGCCATCTTCTTCCATAT
>LR749693.1:821898-957904 GCA_902729485.2 Mus minutoides | reverse complement strand
AAGGGCCTCTCCTCCCAATGATGGCCAACTAGGCCATCTTCTTCCATATATGCAGCTAGAGACATGAGCGCAGGGGGAACTAGTTAGTTCATGTTATTCTTCCACCTAGAGGGTTGAAGACCCCTTCTGCTCCTTGGGTACTTTCTCTAGCTCCTACCTTGGGAGTCCTGTGTTCCAACTAATAGCTAACTGTGAGCATTAAAGAGGCCCTCTTACAAAATGGTTTACATTCACAATTTTTTTTGTCTTTTATAACTTCTGAAAGTTATCAAATATTCTCAAAGTGCTCTAACTCTATTTTCTATTCACTTGTAAAATAGTGTTCCATCCTCCGATTTGATTGTTGGCATGTAAGTGTATCTTCTATCTATCTGTCTTTCATCAGTACGTGCTCATATAAATGTCTATAGTCATTTGTAGTATTTAGGTGATTTTTTTATCTAAACAAATTAGGGGTGGGGCTTAAGTGTATTGTTTCAAAACTGCAGTATTATTTATTGTTAATTATTAAGATGATTTTGGCCTTAGTCATGGTATTTATTATATGTTCCTGTAACCTGTGTGTGTGTGGGGGGGGTTACTTGGAATTTCTATAAACATAACTTCACTGTCTTCATTGATGTCAGTTAGACATTAAAGCACAGAGTGATGTCACAGCTCATGTAAAGATCTTCACCTGTATTTTATTTTTGTTTTCATTGTTTTTTAAAAAACCATTTTGTTTACATTTCAAATGATATCCCACTTCCAGGTCAACCATCCAAACCCCCACACCCACATCACATCTCCCTTCTTCCTTTGTCTCTATGAGGATGCTCCTCTACCCACTCACCCACCCCTGCTTCCTCTCTGTAGCATTCCCTTCATCTGTATTTTGAGGAGTCCACCAGTTACCAATTCTGTTCCCTTTGACTTTGTTGCACACAGAAGTGCCTTCTCATTCTGTAACCTTTTGTTGTGGTTTAAACATATTTACTGCAGCACATGTCTCATCTCCAGGTGTGGCATGCAGCCTGGGATTCATTTTCCTCTCCCTCAGTCCCAGGGATGTTTGCCCTGTCATCTGCACTGATTGTAAATATTAAGTGGCTTGACTTATAATCCCACATTATTAGTTTATATTACAGAGAGCTTGTTTATTTCATACTTTATGGATAGATTTGGTCTATTAATCTTGTTTGACACCTATGTGCTCGTATTATGAAGGAAATGTAGCGTTTTGATTCGTGTACATTGGTGGTGATCCGCCCAGGTAACGGTCAGACACAGAACACATAGTGAGGAGTGGAAAGGAGGCAGGCCAGGGAAACCAGCACTTCTGATAGACAGAGAAAGACGGTCCAGGGACCTTTGGAACATGGTGAATGGATGAGTAAGGAATAGCTGTTTATTTTATAAATGTACCTCCAAAACATGACAAAAGATAATGCTATACTTATAACAAAAAAAATGGACCTCTAAAACATGACAAAGGACAATGCTTAATGTATCATAATTATATTAAAAACTGGTGAAGGTGATGGTAATTCACTGTTTTTCTTTTCTTATTTATTTATTTATTTACTTATTATTAGAGAATTTCTTCATTTACATTTCAAGTGTTATTCCATAAGTCCACTATACCCTCCCCCCCACCCTGCTCCCCTACCCACCCACTCCCACTACTTGGCCCTGGCATTCCCCTGTACTGGGGCATATAAACATTGTTAGACCAAGGGCCTTTCCTCTTCAATAATGGCCAACTAGGCCACCTTCTAATACATATGCAGCTAGAGACATGAGCTCTGGGGGTTCTGATTAGTTCATATTGTTGTTCCATCTATAGGGTTGCAGACCCCTACAGCTCTTGGGTTCTCTCTCTAGCTCCTACATTGGGGACCCTGTGTTCTGCCCTATAGATGATTGTGAGCATCCACTTCTGTATTTGTCAGGGACTGTCAAAGCCTCACAGGAGACAGCTATATCAGGGTCCTTTCAGCAATATCCTGTTGGCGTATGCAGTAGTGTCTGCATTTGGTGGCTGATTATGTGATGACCACCCTGGTGGGGCACTCTCTGGATGGTCCATTCTTTCATTTTAGTTCCAAACTTTGTCTCTGCACCTCCTTCCATGTATATTTTATTCCCTATTATAGGGAGGAATGAAAGTATCCACGCGTTGGTCTTTCTTGATTTTCTTGTGTTTTGGAACTTGTATCTTGGGTATTCTAGGTTTCTGGGCTAATATCCGCTTATCAGTGAGTGCATATTAAGTAATTTCTTTTGTGATTGGGTTACCTCACTCAGGATGATATCCTCCAGGTACATCCATTTGCTCAAGAATTTCATAAATTCATTGTTTTTAATAGCTAAGTAGTACTTCATTGTGTAAATGTACCACATTTTCTGTATCCATTCCTCTGTTGAGGGAAATCTGGGTTCACTGTTTTGTGAATTGAAGATAGTTCACATTCCATAAGTGTGAAGTGTTTGTTGTAAGTTCCCAGTAGTAGGTAACCCTGTATGATGACTGAAGTACTATCGCATTACAGTTGTTGGGTCCCCACTGTCAGAGTTGGGCAGGTAAACATTGGAGATGTTTTAAACTTTCCCTCAGTTATCCATGCAGTATTTCTGGAAGCAGAGTGATAAATGATGTGGTTTCTCTGACGTCATTCATTCACCTGTCCTAAATATACATTAGGTGTTATGTAGAGGGATGTGACTAGGTATTGAAAAGCACCCTGTTAGAGGGGTCCTCCAGTATCATCAAAACAAAAATATGAAGTAGAGAATATATGAAGTTGTGGATGAGAAGTAAAGAAAAATGAATACTGGAAGTTGGAAAGATGGGGCAGGGTGGAGACAGGATACTTATGATGGGAAAGCCCTCTGTGAGTTATTCTTACAAAACAATATTTAGAGAAAATAGGTAAGCCTGATAGTGATAAAAGAGATGGGCAATGTGTATGTGTATATGTGTGCAGTTTGAATGTGGTTGCCTTATGAGTCAAGTTTTTTTTTTCAATTTTTTATTAGATATTTTCTTTTATTTATTTTTATTAGATATTTTCTTAATTTACATTTCAACTGCTATCCCGAAAATCCTCTCCCCCCTCCCCCCTCCCTGCTCCCCTGCCCACCCACTCATACTTCTTGGCCCTGGCGTTCCACTGTATTGGGGCATATAAAGATTGCAGTACCAAGGGGCCTCTCCTCCCAATGATGGACGACTAGGCCATCTTCTGCTTCATATAGAGCTAGAGACACGAGTTCTAGGAGTTCTGATTAGTTCATATTGCTGTTCCTCTTCTAGGGTTGCAGACCCCTTCAGCTCCTGGGGTTCTATCTCTAGCTTCTCCAATGTGGGCCCTGTGCTCCCTCTTATGGATGACTGTGAGCATCCACTTCTGTGGGAGTCAGTTATATCAGGGTCCCTTCAGTAAACACTTGCTGTCCTATGAGATAGTGTCTGAGTTTAGTGACTAATTATGGATATTTTCTTAATTTACATTTCAAATGCTATCCTGAAAGTTCCCTTCCCCCGCCCACTGCCCTGTTCCCCTGCCCACCCACTCCCACTTCTTGGCCCTGGTGTTCCCCTGTATTGGGGCATATAAAGATTGCAATACGAAGGGGCCTCTCCTCCCAATGATGGCCGACTAGTCCATCTTCTGCTACATATGGAGCTAGAGACACAAGTTCTGGGGGTTCTGGTTAGTTCATATTGTTGTTCCTCTTCTAGGGTTGCAGACCCTTTCAGCTCCTGGGGTTCTTTCTCTAGCTTCTCCAATGTGGGGCCCTGTGCTCCATCTTATAGATGACTGTGAGCATCCACTTTTGTACGAGATACCTATATCAGGGTCCCTTCAGTAAACACTTGCTGTCCTATGCAATAGTGTCTGAGCTTAGTGACTGATTATGGGATGGATCCCCCAGTGGGGTAGTCTCTGTGTGGTCCATCCTTTCGCATTAGCTCTAAACTTGACTCTGTAACTCCTTTCATGTATATTTTGTTTCCTATTCAAAGGAGGAATGAAGTATCCACGCGCTAGTCTTCCTTCTTGATTTTCTTGTGTTTTGCAAATTGTATCTTGGGTATTCTAAGTTTCTGGGCTAATATCCATTTATCAGTGAGCGCATATCAAGTTTTTCTTTTGCTCATGTTAATTTTATCATTAAGGAACATGCTAAGTTTGTGAAAGTGAACAAAGAATTATAAAGTTTCTCACCTCTCAGAAGTTTAATGTGATTTTTTTTTTCAAAAAATAAATTTAAGATCACTGTTTCTTAGGATTTTATAAAGAAAAAAAAATTTTGTTCAAGCAAATCTTAGCATGGGTTCTGTGTCTATGCATGAGCAAAATCTTATGATCATAATAGTACTTGAAGCCTTATAGGTTTAGATGTGGAATTCAACAATGAAACCATCAGGATCATCTCCTCTTACTTTTTTTTTTTGACATTATCAAAGAATTCATTTATAATCAAAAGAGAACATCTGGTGATCTGCAGATTACATAAGAACATGGAAGACCCATTCCCCCATCCCCTTCCTTTAGTTATCTGCATCGAATAACACAAAGCCATGAGATCTGGCTTTGCACAAACACAATGTGCTTAATTTGAAATCTGTAAGAAATCTCCCCAATAGTGATACAGAGCAGTGTGCTATCCAGAGAAAAGAGGGTGACATGTGGCCAGGATGATCAAGTCACAACTGGGTATACAACTTTCCTGCTTCTTACTTTTAAACCAGGCCATATCTTGCTTCCTGGCTTATCATAGAGAAGAAGCAGTCAAACTAATAGTGAAACAGTAAAGTGTGTTGGTGTCTAAAAAGATGTCATTTCTTCCCACAGCCACCAATGAACATACACTCCATTGTAGTACAAGTCCAGTGTGTCAACAAGAAGGTTGGCACAGTTATCTATCATGAAGTACGCATCGTGGTGCGAGATCGGAATGACAACTCCCCCACATTCAAGCATGAAAGCTACTATGCCACCGTGAATGAGGTCTGTGCTCTTGTGCTGATATATGTGTTCAGCTTGTATTATAAACCTGTGTGATTCCATTATAGTAATGACTAATGTGCCTAGAGGTAAAAGAATATAAAATAAGAGCTAATAGTTTTTAAAAATGCATTCTATAACTCATAACAGAATTACAGAAATTCAAGCCACTATAGTAAAACACAAATGACTGTTTTTTATTATAAAATATTTTGAGAGAATTCAAGGCATGCTACTGACATTTATGTTTATTGAAAAGTATTGGACAAAATGTCTTCAGATTTATGAAATGATTTCACTAGATTCTAGAAGAAATTATTTTTGTGAGACATTATTTACAGTTATTGACTAATGTTTATATATATATATATATATATATATGTGTGTGTGTGTGTGTGTGTGTGTGTGTATGTGTGTGTGTGTGTGTGTGTGTGTGTGTGTGTGTATAAACATTATTTTTTTTTCAAGACATTCTGATTCCATAGCCCAGAGAGCTAACTCTGGCTTCAAACTTCAAACTCATGGCTCATGGTAATTCTTCTGCCTAATCTCTAGTGTCAAATTACAAGAATGAGCCAAATACTAGCCTTTTAAGTTTTAAAATTCAATTCTATGGTATCCAGAGACTTCAAACAGAAACAATACTATATCCTCTTTATTTTATTTTACTTGTATTACCAATTCTTATATGAAAATCATGTTGAAGTTTTGAAAATATCTTAAAAGTGATATTATTACTTTTCTTGAAAAATCACTTTTATTGTATTTTTCCCCTTTAATCAATGTCCCTCTAATGTTTTCTAATGGTTGCTTTATTAATTTGTTGTTAGACACTAAATCAGAAAACATTTGCAAAGTAACGATACTATCACTTTCAATGCATAATAAAAACACAAAATATTAAATTGCTATAAAAATATACTCAATATATGAGATTATTCACGCCTATTTTTCTCTTTAAAATACAAGAATACTTTATAGAAAGCCATCAGTATGTTTTGAATATAAACACAAAATTCAGGCTTTCAGTTCAGCAATCTCTAAAATCAATTAAAATGATTTGTTTGCAAAAACCTTCTATTTGCAAACATTGGGTAAAATTAAATAATAGAAGGTAGGATGTCTAAGATAATACCGCTGAAAAATATTGGAAAATTAAAAGTGCAGCATGTTAGTCAGTGGCTCTTTCTGTCTCTGAGTCCTTCCATTGGACCTTGCAGTCATCAAAGATGCTGACTAGTTCCCAGGCCTCTGGCTTGAAGTTCATTTAAAGCGTTTTCTTTTTCAATATCTGAAGTACAACATTTGAATTAGAGTTCACCCTGTTCAATTGCGAACTTGACTGATAGAAACTGATAGGCAAATTATCTTAGGCAAAGATCTAGCTTAGGCATAAATCGGCTTTTAGTTCACATCAGTTTTCTTCCTGCTCTGTCTATAGTTCATCTTTCTTACTGAAACATAAAATGATCTTAATTTGATTGTTAAAGCATTCCATATTTCTTGATTATTTTTTTCTCTCTCCTCCTATCCTTTCGCTGTATTGTTGAAGAATAATCGTTCTCAGGTACCATTTCCCTCATGTCAGTCTGCTGTTCAACAGCTTCATCATTCCCCGTTACCATCAGGGAAAAGTGGATCTTCAAAGCCTGCCCAGTCTCACCATTTGTCAATGCTCTGCTCATTCCCTGTCTCCACTAAAGGTGCCACACCTTATTCAAGTTGATTTTCCTGGTGTCCCACAGGCATCCAGTGGGCTTTTCTTCTGTCCTAGGAGCTATACTTGAATGATGACTAAAGTTTAGCTCAGGACTTACACTCCCATTGTGTTGAGCATCCCAGTGTCCTCTACAAAGCTGCTCAGTACTTTGTGTGTGACAGACAGCTAAGACAAATTGACCCACTGACCCCGTATTTGGTTATAGAGAGTATATACTTCATGATCACATCCATTTGTCTTGATTTTCAACATACTAACTCTGATTAATATTTGTGTTTTTAAAAAGGAGAGATTTGACTATACCTGCCAATAATATCAAGAAAAAAGATTCTGATACTATCATCTTTCATTTATTTGGGTAGTTCTGTGATGATAGTTGTGGTTTGATGACCCAAAATTGCATATGTAAACATGTGTGAGTGTTTGTGTCAATATATGTATGTACATGTCTGTGATTTTTATGTGCATATATTATAGATGCATACATACATATATGTATATATATATATATATATATATATATATATATATATTTCCATGTGTGTACATATGGACACAACATGCCATCTACAATATTACCTATAAAATTAAAAGAATTTCTTTGTCTCTGCAAGAGTAGAAGATCCAAGATATTTTTCTTGCTATTTTCTCATTTATTACAAGGTGGAAACACTTAAAATCTACATTTAAAAAGTCATTCAGGATTGAATAAATTGTTGGTATAATATTGTTTGACACTGCAATAAAATGCAAGACAGGTATAAAGTCACAATCACAGATTTGTAAAGGAAACTTTTCGTCTTCAGGCCCTGGTTAGTTCTTTGTTTCCCTCAGGGAGAGAAGAGGGAAACTTGAGCAGTATCTAAAGTGGCAGAAAATGGATGAGAAACAGAGTTTATACCTAACCCAAAACCCTTACTTCCATTCCCCTTCACTGGTAGACTGGCATAAGCATGTTATTGTGTATCTGAATTAGAAATAAGCATCAAGGCTTATACTTATGGTATTATTAAACATTATCACAATCATAATCACACTTATAAGTAGGTTGAATTCTAGTAGCTAATATTTTTGGAAGAATGTTTTTTCTAGTAATATGTCAAAAATTCACCAAAACATAGCTAGTACTTTTATTTAAACTCTAAGTGATGACTATGACAGAGGTTATAATCTTTCTTGAAAAGTAAAACACAAGATAGTATGAGGACTTTTATCTCCCTGGGTAATTGTCAGCTCAACTAAATTTTGGACAAATATATCATTAGTTAATTATTTTGGCTGGTTTGAAAAATAAATTATAGATTAAAATCGCAGTTCATTCTTAAGCTAATTTGGAAGATAAGTCTTTACCAACAATAATGTCTTTAAAATATATATTCCCATGCCTTAATATTTTTACATACCTTCTACCTCCCACAATATATTTACATACATCCCACCCCCCAAAATCCTTTTGAAATAACAAACAGTAAATAAGTAAATACATAAAAAGGCATGCAATATTTTGGTAATTTATTTTTAAAAAGATAAATTTCACCCAGCACTAAGATTTATGCTGCAAGTTTATAAAAGCCAGAGGAACAGGGTGTCTGCTGCGAGATTGCATATCTTAGAAATGTTAGGAAATCTGTACACATGAAATCTCAATAGTAAGGATATCTCCACTCTACCTTACCAGAGATAATATCAATTGATATGCTAACACAGAAAGGGAGAGCTCATTGGGCCACAACCCAAGAGAAAGAACTACAGGCAACTAAGGAATGTTACAAGGGAGAGAGAGCATTTTGCTCGTGGATGAGACCCTGAATGGTTATCCAACACCATATGAGCAGCTCTGAAATCATCCACAGACAACTTACATTATCTGGACTGAGCAGATTATATTTATATATTTAGGATACAATAAGTAAAGAAAAAGAGACCAGAGGCCATAGATTTGAGAGATAGCGGGGAATGGAAGGATTAATTAGAAACATTGGAGGGAGGGTAAAGAAAAGGGGCCCCCCAGAGCTCATGTCTCTAGCTGTATATGTATTAGAAGATAGCCTAGTTGGCCATTATTCGGGAATAAAGACCCTTGGTCTAGCAATGTTTATAGGCCCCAGTACAGAAAAATGCCAGGGCCAAGTAGTGGGAGAGGAAGGGTAGGGGAGCAGGGCGGGGGGAGGATATAGGGGACTTTTGGATAACACTTGAAATGTAAATGAAGAAACTCTCTAATAATAAATTAAAAAAAAAAAAGAAAAGTGGCATCAATGTGTGTGTGTGTGTGTGTGTGTGTGTGTGTGTGTGTGTGTATCAAAACAAAACAAAATGACAAAAGTCACCAAAAATATTCTAAAATCAACTCAAGCTTCAAGAGATAACAAAATGAAGAACTCATACTTAAGCCCTTAGAAGCCAGAAACATAAGGATGGTAGATCAATGTAGCTGTGTAATGTTTAATGTTCCTAATTATGTGGAATAAATTAGACCATCCCCAAAAGAACAGTCCTCACACTTTTATGCAAACTGTTGTAGCTGGGGAATAAAATCTGTGACTAGTAAATAATAAAAATACACAATTCACACTCAAGCAGAGAGTCTCTCTTACACCCGCAAAGAGGAGAAAGTGAACTTACAACTATTTCTATTACAAGACAGGAGTTTAGAAAATATACGTTCCATGCTCAAACTAAAAGCTGGCCTTTCTGTCTAACATCCTGACATCCGAAATAACAACTTATCCTACAGGGAAACTGAAAACAAATTCAGTGGTAGGAACGTTATAAAGAATGTGCACATAAAAATAGCATTGTTTTACTCTACATCCCAGTATCCACTGCTCACAAAGTGTTGTCATGCTAACATTGTGATCAAAAATGGCACAAGTGAGTAGCTAATGTGTGTGGCCTATAGAACACTGGTTTGTAGAAATGAACATAAAATTCTCTTCTCACTCATAAGTATCTAATTATTTTTTCCTGTGCAATTGAAAGATAATGCTTAAAAGCTCAAGGGGGTTATATTCCCCCATCTAAGTAGTTTAATGCCTGCTTCAGGATGTTTATATGCTGTTGTCTTAGCATCCTTGCTATCCTGTGCACTGTGTGTGTCTTTAGGGATGGTGATGAATTAACTTTATGTCCAGCTATACAAATACAAGAATCTCCTGTTCCTAATGAGATATGCTAGTAAATAAAAATAAGTAAAATGAATATTAATATATGTGAATAAATCTATCTACTGAATAAATATTTATTTTCATAAATATGTATATAAATACACATGCACATATATGTGTGTGTATATTTGTATCTCTCTCTCTCTCTCTCTCTCTCTCTCTATATATATATATATATATATATATATATATAATATATATATATATATATATATATATATATATATATATATATATGAAATACATAGAGAAATACTATAGTTATAAACCTATCAAACACAGTCAAGTACTGACAAGAACTGGAGCCTGTATTGCCTAGTGTGTAAATGAAATAACAAATCATGTATATTTTATATAATTGATTATTCACAGTATTTAAACAAATAATCATTTCTTAGGCAAGAAAAAGAAAAAAAAACAAAATATGTATAAACTTATACCAATCAAATATACAAATTTGTATTTATACATATAAACACAACCTCATGATAAAGTAAGTTGGCAGAATGAAATAAGAAATATAAAAATCTGTCATTGGGGGCAGGAGAGATAGATAGCTCAGTGGTTAAGGGCACTGACTGCTCTTCTGAAGGTCCTGAGTTCAATTCCCAGCGACCACATGATGGCTCATAACCATCCATAATGAGATCTGATGCCCTCTTCTGGGGTATTTGAAGACAGCTACAGTGTACTTACATATAATAAAGAAAGAAAGAAAGAAAGAAAGAAAGAAAGAAAGAAAGAAAGAAAGAAAGAAAGAAAGAAAGAAATCTTTAAAAGAAATATGTCATCATAAGAAACTAAAACTCTGAGGTAACTAGAAAGACAGTCTCCCCAAAGATGCAGACCCTGAGCCCTGACCTGGTACAAGGAACCTTGCAGGTATTTTTTATTATATTAAACCCAATTGGACCATCCTGATTACCTCAGTGTCTAGTCTAACCAACATGTCTCATTAAAAGATATGCTCTTTCAACTGGCCATTGTGTCACAAACTCTCAATATATTAAAAGATAAAATCTTACAATGTACTTTCACCCAATGAAATAAAACTGGTAATTGAAAATAGAACCTTGGAAAATGGAAAATACATAGACATTTGAAGAAGGGCTCTTTCCCTCGCTTTCCAGGGTTGAGTCATGAAACAGGATTTTGAATCAAACCATTTCACAGAGGAGAGCAGAAATCCCTAGATATTTATATAGACAGACCCCAAAAGATCCCCAACTTCTATTGAGTTGAGCAACAATTAACCATAGAAACAACTTGTGTTCATGAAACTGGCACAGACTTGGATGCAGTCACGTTAAAGAGTGGAAGGACTAGAAGGAATCAGAAAACTGATAGCTCCACACATCAATATATGTGATGTGCTGAGAAGAGCAAGTGTAGACACATTGGATTACAATAAAGAAAGGGCATCCACACAGTGAAGTATGGTCAGCAGAGAGGAAAGAGAAAATATTTGAAAACTATCTGACACAGTGGGGATCCAGGACTAAGATTGAACATAATCTCCCACTCCTAACTAAGAAGCTTTCTACAATTGAGACCAACTTGCCAAGGAAAAGAGTTTATATTATCCAGTGGAGTCTCATTAGGTAAATTAATCACATATAAGAGTAGGCACCATGGCCAACAAGACATGGCCAACACAAAATGAACATACTAATATTTTTGTAGACTTTGCCTCATTGACTTGGGGCTTTTTTTTTTTTTTCTTTCTTCTTACTTGTGATTTGTTTATACATTGTAGTTTCCAAACTTGTGTTTTTGTGGGTTTTGTTTTTGTGTTTGTATGATTCTTGTGGGGTTTTTTTTTCTGCTTCATTTTTGTTTTTAATTTTGTTTGCTTTCTAAAGAGGGAAAGAAAGAAAGAGTGTGGAGTTCAATGGGTGGAGGGGTAGGGAGGAGTTGAGGTAGGAGAAACTGTGGTCAGAATGTAGTGTGGAAAGTAATTTTAAAAATCAAGAGGGGGGAAACACTTAACAAGATTTTAAGTTACAGAATCTAAGACAGGTTCAGAAATGTAACGCTAAATCGTAATGACGACAATAGAGCACAGAAATGTGGGGAAATATTAACAGATGTTTTCTTAGAAAAGTATAAAAATGACCAGTAAGAATAAGAAAAATGTTGTTTAATATCACTAATCTTCAGAAACATGTAAAACTCACAATGAGATATTTTATGTTAATTATAATGGCTGTTTTCAAAAAGAATGAAAAATTGTGTGGTGATCAAGAGGTGGTGGTGGGAGATGTGTACGCTATTGGTGAGAATGAAAATTAACAAATTCATCAGGGAACTCTGTAATGAAAAAAAAACAAGTAAAAAAAAGAATGATGATAGGATTGAGCTATTCAAAACTGAGTTTGTAATACACAGAAATGCAGTCAGTGGATCACAGAGGAACATAGCCTGCAGTGTTTACTCTGACAAACCCACTATACTATGAAATCAAGGCACGTACTGTCCATGCTTTAGTGGGAAAACAATAAATGGTTTCCATACACAACCAGTACTATTCAGTCATAAATATGAAACCATGCAATTTATAATGAAATACACAGTTCAATAGGTAATTGAGTGAAATAAGCCAGGCATACAAAGAAACATACATCAAACCCTTCCTCATAAATGGGAGATGAAACCTTGGTATCCATGAAAATGGAGAATGGAATATTCATTATTAGATCTAGAAGGATGGAGGGAGGAGGGAAGGATCTAATGTAACCAGTACACAGGAGAGATGCACCATATTGGCCAACACTGTAGAGCAACAGAAGTTCATAATAATTTATTATTTAAAAAATGGAACTCTGCCAGGTAGTGGTAACACATGCTTTTAATCCCAGCACCTGGGAGACAGAGGCAGGTGGATTTCTGAGTTCGAGGCCAGCCTGGTCTACAAAGTGAGTTCCAGGACATCCAAGCCTACACAGAGAAGCCCTGTCTCAAAGAAAACAACCCAACCAATCAACAAAAAACAAACAAACAAACCCCCCCAAAAACGGTAGAGAGGAGACCCAAAATTTTCTATTACAAAGAACTAGTAAGTTGTTAAAGAGATGGTGGATCTAATTATTCCATAGACTGCGTAATGGCTATTCCTGGTTGTCAACTTGATTATATCTGGAATGAACTACAATCCAGAATTGGAAGGCTCACCTATGATCCAGATCTGGAGACTGTGATATACAAGTTTCTGACCTAGATCTTGGCATGGAGATCTTGAGGCATAGTAGCTATGAATCCCAGGAGACCAAGGCAAGGAGAGCTCTGAGTTCAAGATCATCCTGGGACAAAACAAATCCTAGATCCAGGATTGGTGGTATACACCTTTAATCTGGGCCACACCTTTCTGCTAGAGACCTGCATAAGGACATTGAAAGAAGGAAGATTCCCTCTTTGCTTGCTTGTCTTTACTTGCCAGCATATCTGTTGGAATCTACCAGCCTTGTGAGACTGAGCAATTACTAGATCCTTGGACTTCCCAATCACAGATGACGATTGTTGGGGAGTTGGACTACAGACTGTAAGTCATCATAACACATTCCTTTACTATATAGAGACTACCCATAAGTTCTGTGACTCTAGAGAACCTTAACTAATACAGACTGAGAATTAAACATTATGTATACACACATATATGTGCATTCTTATGCATACACGCACACACACACACACACACACACACACACACACACAAGCTACTTTGGACCTCAAATATGTGTGTACACATATTGAAGTAGGTAGAACAAGAAATGTTTGCCTGGCTGGAGTCAGCAAAAGATAGAGGGGGAAGACAGGAGAGAAATGAGGGGAGAGATGACAGTGGAATAAGAGCCCAGAGTCACCCTTGCCTGCTGTAGAGGTTGGCCTAAGTGTCGCTCTTGTGGAGACACACTGGGATTGCTGAGAAGAAGCCAGAGGAGAGAGCACTAGGGAATCCCACTCCTCAGTCCTAAGAGGCAAAATCAGCCATCTGATGGAGGCCATGCTAATTGAGCTTGGGAGTATATTCTTTCCCAGAACCTTTGGAGAAAAACCTTAGATGGCACATTGCCTGGTTTTCAGTTTTTTTGTAAGCTGCATCCTAGCTAATGTAACTGCATAAAAGAAAACAGATTCTGTTTAAGACACTAAATTTGTTTTATTTTGTTAGAGAAAATATGGAAATGAGTGTACAAATCTCTCTGTTATGGATTAAAAAGATGGGAAATGGAGTATAAAGAAATAGAATATTTAAGCAAACTTAGCAAAAAATATTCTAGTAGAATCATAAAAGTATTTTATTTAGCAAGCACAGGGCTCATCGTTTTTAAGGGTACAAAATATGACAAGAATTTACCAAATGCTTGTGTCTATAGACCTATAAACACATCCCAAATGTCTGAAATCATACAAAATACGTTATAAATACCTTACATTTGAGCTTAAAAATCAATGGAAAACAGATGACAAACTCCCCATATATTCAGAAAATAACATAAAAGTCACAATTCACACTAAATGTTGCAGACTCTTCAGAAAAATGAACATATCTACCCAAGAATTATTACTAAAGTGAATTTACCAAGTTTGTTGGATAGAAGTTCAACATTTTAAAAATATTTTTGTTACCCAACAACAAATGGATAATGAATTTTTGAAAAGTGATATATCCACAAACATCACTCCATGGCCTTGGAATAGCCATTCTAAGTATATAGAAGTTTGCTAAAATGTGTAGATTTTGTCTGGGCAAGTGTTTGATTTGATTCATTAAATGAACTGCATAATGCTTTTATTTGGGATTCCACTAATATAAGGTGACTTTATTTTAAACAGTGAACAACTGACTACAGATAGCACTTACTAAAATGGAGTTTTGGCTGTATTTATTTTTAATTAGATTTTGTTTTGAATTTAAAGGTAAGTACAATTGCAATTTTCAGCAAGGTTAGAGAATCACTGAAATATTAATACATCCTTGACCTTAAGTGTATTGGACCAAATGCTTTGGAAACCTGGTGTCTATAAAACTAATTAAGGAGATAGGTTCCCTATGAATCAACAGTTCTGTTTGTTTGTAAGTACTTAAAATAAATCAATAATATATCCTCCAAATGTTTGTATAGCCAGTTGAGTACAGACTTTATATGGGAGCTACAATTGCAACCAGTTCAGATATTCAAGAATGATAAGGTTGTTTACAATTTTCATTTTCAAATATGGTTTTGTTCTATTCTATGTGCTTCAAATTCTTCATGTAATGCTGGAATTATACTCTCAGAATACATCATCAGATTAAAGGAATATGCACAATGAATTGAAATCAGAAATTAAGAAAAACACAGATTTTAGCATTCGTCTTTCATGATTTCTAACAAACAAGTGCAAAATTGGAAGAGTTCTTTTTGTATTTGGAAGGAAGTTCATGCATGAAAATGTTTCAAGGAAACAAATATGCTACGCAATTATGGCCAGCAATGATAGCACAACAAGAATGTGTTCATAGTGGTCCATCAGCAGGAGCAGTGTCTGTGAGAACTCTGCATTTATTCATTTCAGAGCTTTTATGTCCCTGCAGAAGGTTTACTGAACTTCTCACATCCTAGGAAGCCTGACATCATGCTGATGAGGCAACATTAATGTCTCTCCCTTTTGCCCAAATGTCTCTCACCTCTGTGGAAAATTCCCACACATGCACTGCAAAACTCAATACAAAGAACCCAAGGAGGTCACCATCAATTAAAAATGTGTTTGATCAATTTCAATTGCTTTCTGTTTTTAATAACATAAAACATTAAAGGCTTCTTCATAACTCAAAATCTAAAATGTCACTCACAATATAAGGAAACTGTTATGATATGCTAAACACCTTAGGTGGTTTTTTTTTAATTTATTAGATATTTTCTTCATTTACATTTCAAATGCTATCCCAAAAGTCCCCTATAACCTCCCCCTGCCCTGCTCCCCAACCCACCCACTCCAGCTTCCTGACCCTGGCATTCCCCTGTACTGGGGCATATAATCTTCACAAGACCAAGGGCCTCTCCTCCCAATGATGACCCACTAGGCCATCTTCTGCTACATATGTAGCTAGAGAAACAAGCTCAGGAGGTACTGGTTAGTTCATATTGCTGTTCCTCATAAAAGGTTACAGACCCCTTCAGCTCCTTGGGTACTTTCTTTAGCTCCTCCATTGGGGGCCCTGTGTTCAATCAAATAGATGATTGGTACTGCAATCTTTATATGCCCCAATACAGGGGAACGCCAGGGCCAAGAAGTGGGAGTGGGTGGGCAGGGGAGCAGGAAGGGGGGAGGGGGGAGGGGATTTTCAGGATAGCAGTTGAAATGTAAATTAAGAAGATATTTAATAAAAAATTGAAAAAAAAATAGATGATTGTGAGCGTCCACTTCTGTATTTGCCCGGCACTGGCATAGACTCACAAGAGACAGTTATATCAGGATCCTTTCAGCAAAATCTTGATGGCATATGCAATAGCGTCTGTGTTTGGTGCCTGATTATGGTATGGATCCCCAGGTGGGGCAGTCTCTGAATGGTACTTCCTTCTGTCTCAGCTCCAAACTTTGTCTCTGTAACTCCTTCCATGGGTATTTTGTTCCCCATTCTAAGAAAGAGCAAAGTATCCACACTTTGATCTTCCTTCTTCTTGAGTTTCATGTGTTTTGCAAATTGTATCTTGGGTATTCTAAGTTTCTTGGCTAATACCCACTTATCAGTGAGTGCATATCATGAGTTTTTTTGTGATTGGGTTACCTCACTCAGGATGATATCCTCCAGATCTATCCATTTGCCTAGGAATTTCATAAATTCATTGTTTTTAATAAGTGAGTGGTAGTCCGTTGTATAAATGTACCACATGTTAAAAACATTGACATCACATATACTGTACCAACTATGCCTTAGTTAACATCATTAAAGTCTGTCAGAATAATTTTTAATATTTACTTCCTAATATTTTATACTAGAACTGCTATAGAGGACTTACTTTAGTAGCCTCACCTCTTTTGATATTGAGTGAAATGATAGCAGTTCTTGTTAGCATTATAATGCCACTAATTGCTGACATTGAAGTGCTCTGATGACAAATATTTTCCCGTGAAATATCTCATTTAAAACTTCTGTTTACCTATATATAATCTCAAATGTTGTGCCCTTATTGTTGCATAGGAAGATGTAGAAGGATATATGTGTCTTCAAGTTTCCCAGGATCTCTCTGCAAACTAGTGATGAATGAAAGCCAGAAGACTAGTAGCCCTGCTTTAAAATACAGAGCTTTACCACAATACTGTATAAACACGTGAGGCAAAAAAACAAGGCTTCAGAATCTAGGAAGATATCCATACCAAATATAAATGTATGCTGCTTGTACCTTTTACCTTGTTCAAGTCATGTTTTCTCAAAGTGTAAGAACTGAACAATTGACATCATTTGTATCCATAATTATTCATATTAATGTCACAATTTAATGAGAGAATCACCTTCTAACTAAATTACTGTAAGGAAAGAGCCTTTGGAATATTCATAACGTAGGCTCCAGGTTCAGGATGAATGCTTCCTGTCTATAAACATAGGAAACAGGTTACTTTCCAAGAGACTCAGATCTTTTTGCTGGAAAAGTAAATGGAATATTTTAAAATAATTACTGCAAATAAATGGAAGCTGAGAGTTGACAGTTAACCCCACTAATGATGAGGGGATGATACAGCAAGCTCCTCCTACATGCCATACTCTCCACCTTCACCTCACACACTTCCAAAACTGCAATTATCAAAGTTAAACATATACAAATATATTAGTGTGAAACTTTACTGTTAAATTATTAATATTTTACTTTATTACTACCATATTTCTTTTTGGATAACTCTAAATCCTGAGACTTGTAATTATACCGCTAATAATTCTGTTTTTTTTTTTTCAATCAAAGAAAAACTGTCTAGCACAGCATAAAAGTCAAATAGAATAAAAACAGTTCAAACCTGTTTAACACCGAGGCAAATAGAATTTAAACCACTGTGTTTCCAGTTATTCATTTTATATTACTTTTCACTTAAAATTAATACATTCTCTTCAAGCTTTATCAGATTAATAACCAGGATTCTCTCCTCCATGCATCACAGTGGCAAGGAAAATGAATTCTTTATGATAAGTTGACTAGAAGGTAAAGTAGGTGACAGGACAGGAATCGCACAGAGTTAAATGTGGTTATTTATAAAAACATGTCTAGCAGACAAAACAGTGTTGTGGGTTGTCCTGGCTGGTGTGTTTGTATTTTGATGTTAATAATACTTCCTCAAGAGGAGCTGCCCCAGGAAAGGAGCAAACTCTCCACATTCTAATTGGTCAAATAGAGGCTAGGGCCTATGATGGGGCAGTGGAAGGGGAAGGTAGGAATGGAGGTCTCAGAGTGGGGAGGAAGGAGAAGGAGAGAGAGGATGGAGGAGGAAGAGGTGGAAGCCAATATGGAGCAGAACCAGGTGGTCAGGAAAAACTGCAAGTATCAAAGGATCTCATAGCTGGAAAATGAGGGAAGATAGTGAGAGATCTGCCCAATCTAGGCATATAGCTTATACATATAATAACTGGGTTGTGTGCTTTTTAATTATTTATTTACTTTTTTAAATATATGAGTGTTCTATCTGAATATACACCTGCATGCCAGAAGAGGACATCAGATCTCAATTCAGATGGTTGTGAGCCACTGTGTGGTTGCTGGGAATTGAACTCTGGACCTCTGGAAGGGCAGCCAGTGCTCTTAACCACTGAGTCATCTCCCAAGCCTCAGGTTGTGTGTTTTTATACAAGCTTATTGGGGTTGGAAATTACTGCAACACAGTAGTTATATATGTAATTATGTGTTTTACAATTTTAATAGCCTTTCCTATAGAAAGGCATACTGTCAGGAAAATCACTCTACAGTAATAAAGTGTCCATCAAGGTGAACATTGTGTGTAGAGTTCTTAGCATTTCATAGAGGGCTTTCCATCTTTGAACTAGGAGATATATTTATTTAACCAGATGTCATATTTAGCCTTATGTACAGCTATATGAATTCTTGTTGGTGTGTCTGAGCACATCCTCCAACACCTGTTCTTACATCAGTGTTTATCTAATATTATGTATTTTCTTTCCTATCCTTGTTTTGTCCTTTAAAATTTTTGATATTATAATATAATTACATTTCTCCCCTTTATTTCCTCCTTCCAAAGCCCACCATATACCCTTCTTTTCTCTCTTTCAAATCTGTGGCTCTTTTAATCATTAATTGTTATCGAATACATATAATACTCTTTTTTAAGAGGTGTTCAAATATCTTTGAACTGCTTTTTTAAACTGTACCTACTCCACCTTGAAAAATACTTATTTTGTTTTCTCCAAGTCCCATTGAATGTTTACGAACTGTCTTGGAACACAAAGTGTAGCCAGCAGGGAGGGAGAGGATATGTACTTCTCATAGGTGACATTGGAACACCATGCCCATGTGCCAAGTTAACATTGAAGAACACACAAATGGACCACAAAAATAACTGAGAAAATTTTTCTCAGAGTGTTTTATGTAAATTTACATTTTGTGGTGAGTCACATTCATAGCCATCTCAGCTATAGTTAGACTCTGGAATAATAGTTAAAATGATTAAATGATTCTATCCACCCATGGGAAGCAGCTACTGAATGTCAGTCAGGTTAAGTCACAGACACAAACAAACAAAACCTGGAAATATTTCTCTTCTTTCTTTTCCTCTCCCTCTTCCCCTACCCTCCCCCCTCCCCCCCCCTTCCCCCCCCCCCCCCCCCCCCATGCACACAGACTTTCAAAGATAGCATGTTCTGTTTAATGATAACAAGTTCTGGTTTTGTTGTTTATGAGATTCATAAAATTAAGTTTAAAAACTTTATTGTTTAGGGAAGTATAATTTTAATTAGTTATTTTATTTCATTTCATCCCAAATTTCTCCCCACCCGAGATTCCCCCTCCCAGAGTTCTTCACCCTATTCCCCTTCCCTCTGAGAGGGTGCCCTCAGGCATCCCCCTTCCCTGAACCATTAAGTCTCTTCCACTGAAGCCAGACAGAGCAGTTCTCTGCTATGTATATCCCCACGGATGTCAGACCATCTCATGTATACTCTTTGGTTGGTGACTTAGTTTCTGGGAGCTTCCAGGGATCCAGGTTAGTTAACACTGTTGGTTTTCTTATGGGGTTGTCTTCAGCTCTTAGGAAAACATCATAATCTAATAATACGGTGGTATTATCTTAGCCTCCATTATGATGGAAATATAAAAATGCTTCATTATCATACTTTTCTAAGAAAAATTTTTCCATAAATGTGACTTTATCAGAAGTTGTAAAGTCTGTATGCATCCCTATCCAGTAGTAACTTCTTAAATCCGTATGGTTCACTCTACAAAATCAGAAATGAAAAGAGGGACACGACAGCAAACACCTTGGAAAGTCAGAGAATTCTAAGGACCTACTTTAAAAGACTGCACTTACACTCTACAAAATTAGAAAAGATAAAAGAAATGGATAATTTTCTCAATAGGTTTCACTTATCAAAGTTAAATCAAGATCAAATAAAAACTTTTAAAAGACTTCTAACCCACAGAAAAGAATTTAAAAAATGGACCCACTATTATTAACTTGAAACAAATTATTTACGCATCCTTAGTTTTCTTAAACCCAGAATCCTCAGAATCCCCGTTGATGACCCTTTATCACTTTCAATTGCTTTGTTTCTTCCTTCATACCTAGACGATAGAAACTTTTTTGCTTCTTTTTGATGATCTTGAGGAAGATTGGTCAGACAGCCATCCAATCCAATAGATAAAGGTGATGTAGATGTTTACAATATTGAAAATACATAGCAATAAATGTTTATTATACATATATTCTGTAGCTGAATATATAGTACATGGTAATGTCTACATTTATAACCATTTGTCAAATGTTTCATACATATATGCATATATTTATATTAGTAAAGAATAAGCTGAACATATGAAGCCCATGATGCTCCTAACATATCAGTATACATTTCCTGAAATATACAGTCTGCATATGTTATTCATACAGGAAATTACACTAGCTCCAGTCTATCTGTTTGTCCCCAGCTCAGTGACAGAGTAAACAAGTGCTTCCTCCCTCCCATCCTTTTATTCATGGCATCTGTGGCTTGGGAGAGGTCCATCACACTGAGCAGCATAATAGATACTCATTATGGCTCTACTGTTTCAATGATAAACTCACTCAGAAACCCTTCACATACATATGCAGAATAATATATAGCCAAATATGTGCTCTCCCTGTAACCATGAGAGCATAAAAAAAAAAGTCCTGAAAAATGAACCAAATCCATGCTATACAAATACAGGAGATTAATCATAAGACTGAGGATTTGTTGATTAGATAGCAGGCATCCCTAACTTGCAATAGTAACAATAAAATGTGTAACACCTTGCCTCCTGCTGAGCGGATTCCCTTGATATTAATTGTCATGCAGTGTCTGTCTAAGGCCATGGTTCAGACAAAATATATTGATAACTGGAAAACAGTTGTGTGTTATAGTCTGATAGCCTGACAACAAGTCTTGTTTTGCTAGATAACATTGATGATGCTCATCTCTTAGCAAAGACACCCTCTATGTTTGATAGCATATGTCATCATTAAGGTACAGGACAACTCAGATCTTCCCAGTTTGTGGAAACATGTAAAGAAATGGGAGAGGCATGATTGCAGAAGCAGGAGACTGTCTAGTCATCACATTGAGTCTCTAGGGAAGAGGGAGAAGCCCTAAAGCCAGACCCAGTGACCCACATCCTCCCTGGAGGGTCCACCTTCTAAATGTCCCACAGTGTTATTAAACAACACCACTAGCCAAGACCAACATGTATGGGGAATTTTTCACATTTAAACCACAATTCAATTGTTACCTATTAATTGAGAGATGAAACATATATTTCTTACATATTTGCATATAATGTATATTTATTCCAAGATACTGCTGACCTTATTATGTCTTAAAAGTGTCATTGTAAAGAAAATATAGCAAATGAAAAAGGCTTGTTGCAATACACTTAGCAGCAATGCCTAGTGTTTAACCACTGGGTAAGGCTGTCTTGCCCAGTTTTATGTTTCTTTACTAGTTTCAGTAATCCAAAGCTGTTTTGTTTTAATAGAATGTTCTTACATATAATCCCCACCGTGACATCAATTTAAAAGCATATGTTGCACTGGGCTCCTATTCCTTAGAACCATTTCTGTGTGCTGGAGTTTCGCAGTGGCATTTTTATTAAGTTGATGTTATTGATTTTTTTCCTTTTGCTTTTTGCATTTGTTTTATTGCAAGTGGACACTTCCAGCGTGCTGTGCCTTTGTGACTAAAAAAAATATTGGTATCAAAATTGTTTCTTGCAGTCTCTGTTGTAATCCGCAGAAGCAAGGCAGCCGTTTTGAAAAGTTCTTTAAAGTCACTGTGTGTGTACCACAGTTTGCTTGTAGAAACAAGACCAACTAGAATGACACATTTTAAGAGGCACCATGAAAGAAAATTCTAACACCAGCACTATATGGGATTATAAAACCCCAGAAGCCACTGAGACACCCATTCTGGTGAATACTTTGCATACATTTGATTTTTAATACTTTCATCTTAATGTTAGGAAACTAAGAAAAAAGTTTAATTGATATGAACAGAAAAAAAGAGACATATTAACAAAAACTATCTTCACTCCAGGTATGTGCCACCTGTTCAAGTTCTTACTAATTTCTTCTTGTGGACAATAATCAATAACAGTTATTCAGCCTCAGCAGTCAACAGCTCTGAAAGACCTGTTTTATCATATTCCTCCTTTAGAGAAGTTACTTTGAAGCAAAGCCTAAACTTGGTTTTATTTCATACGTAGGTCATCGTTTTGATATTTCTATTGACACTAAAAGATCAAGGCTTTGTACTGAAGCACACTTTTGAAATATAGCATAAATAGCATAAATGAGTGAATTGTGTTATTTACTTCCATGATATTTCTAAAGTCAAGTCCTAAGTATTATCAGCACATGGGTGGGGCTAGATCTCTCAAGCCATCCCCTCTGTAGGAACTGAACACTCTCATATATGGTAGTCTTATTCCCCCTTATTAGTTTTGATAGTATGAACTGAGTTATACATTGCACATTCCTTTTAGGTCAGAGCTTCATGTTTCAGCGTTATATTTTTGGTCTGCATCAACCCTATAGACATGTAGTGTGCAGTAGTATGAAGATAATTCACCTTATACTTGACTACAGTACTGAGGATGAAGAAGGATATTTGTGTTCTCAGCAATTATTTTACCATAGTGCTTATCTCCATCCCATGACCATTGACAGATGTTCAGTTATTTCTTTTAAAGCTTTTCTACTATATTACTGTATGTAGCATGAAGGTACACATGTGCATATTCTTGCTTGGTAAGTGCTAAATAATTTAAAGAGGAAAATCCAAGTCACAGGATATGTATGACTCTCTTCCAAGGAAATATTTTCATAATGACTAGGAAAATTAGTTTCTACTGCGGAACAACAGCATTCACTGTGCTCCACCTCCTGGACAAACTTGGTATTTTTATGACTTCTAATTTGGGTCCAAGCTGGTAAATGTGTAGACTTGATTTAATGACATTTTCATAAATATTTTCTGTTGCTATTTGAAAATAAGAGTTTTTAAATATTTGAGGACTACCATCACATTTTTTATAACTATCCTATCCTAGGGTCTACCATTCTCTATTGACTTATGAGTATTTTTATATATCCTGGGCACAAATTCTTTGTTGAATACATGAAACTCTATCTTCACCAATTTGTGAGTTGGCTTTTCACAAGGTGCTTTAAAAAAAAAAAACTGCTACAATGTTATTTTCGTGACTTATATGTCATGTTTCCCATTGAGTAAGTCATTAGTGTATCCCTTGTTGTGGGAATGGTATCTTATACATTTTAGCATATAGTCTATTGAAATTTATTTTTAATACTTACTAGGAAGAAAGACTATATATTGAATTTTTTCTATGTAAATTTATGATGGGAGCAGCACTTTTTGCATAATTTAATTAGATCCTCATTACTCTGATGTACTCTATTATGGGTCAAGGGGCTCTCTGTGAGGCTGTTTGTGCTGTTTTACTCTGGAGTAAATAAACCCTGAAAGAAGTCTCCAACTGAAACCTTGAGTTCTACAAGAGTCTGTTGGCCTTACCTCCGACTTAGCTCCTTGTCTTCTTATCTTGACCCTATGAATTTTGATTCAAGTTTTTTTGTTTGTTTGTTTTTTTGTTTTGTTTTGTTTTGTTTTATCACTCTCTGAATTTCCTTATCTGACATAGATTGGGAAAGAACTGACACCAGACTTTATGGAATCAGCAAAAATATTTATGTGTTGTTTAACAAGTAATTGAACTATAGATCCAAACCATCCCTTCTAAACCAAAATTCAACTTTAACATTTGTAGGAAGAATGTTGAGTTTCAAAGAATCTATGTGAAAAGCCAGGGTCAGTGGTTGGTTCCCTCTTGCCAAGTTTTACATCTAAACCTTTGGTTTGTGTTTTGTAGAGGAAGTATTTGTTTCTACTCTTCTGAAGGAACACACATACCCATACCCTCCCCCCCCCACACACACACCACTTCTATGGATTGTGCATAATTTCTGGTGATTGTAAAATAATTTGATTCCTTGAGGCTTTATCAAAGGACATTGGTATTATTTGTTCCTTAGCCCCCTCACTGAATGAACTTTCCTCTTTCATCCTCCCTAGTGAAACCATCTCCTTGTTTTTCTGTATCCTACTTCCTGTATCCTGAAGTTTTGCTTACAAGGCTCCTCTCCACCTACTTATGGTCCCTTCATAGTTTCCTGTGGTTACTCCATATGAAGCCACTCGCACCTGAAGGTTTGGAGCTGGGTACCCCAGATTGGAGAAAACATGTTGTTTGTCCTTCTGGGTTTGGCTCACGTGACGCAATATAATTTCTTCTAGGTCCATCCATTTTACCTGCTAATTTCATCTTTCCTTACAGCCCAATAGCATAGCACATTTTGTTAGTATCTTATTGAGAATTTTTCTACCTATGTTTTTCAAGGATATCAGTCTGTCATTTTGTTTTGTTTAGTGTGTCTTTACCTCATTTGAGTATTAGGGCAAAATACTGGCTTTGTGGAAGGAGTATGGGTTTGCTTTTCTGTGATCCATCATCTCTCTCTCTCTCTCTCTCTCTCTCTCTCTCTTTTCTTTTTATTTCAGTTTGTAGAGTTTAAGAATTGGTTGTAAGTCTTTGAAAGTAAGTAGAATTCTGCTGTGAATCTATCTAGACCTAGATGTTTAGTACTAAGATTATTGTTGTTAGTTGGGTTGTTTTTTCTTTCTTTTTTGGTTGTTTGTTTTGTTTTTCCCTACATTTTTTTATACTGTTCCATTCCCCTTTTTATTTTTCTGTTTAAGGTGCTGGTCTTTTCTTGGTCTAACTTGGTAATTTGAATGAAATAAACAATTCATGCACTTATATTCAATTTTCCACCTTAATAAAGTAGATTCTTCAAATATTCCCTTATAATAGTCTGAATTTCTTTGGTGTGTACCATAATGTTTCCCTGTTGTTTTTTGTTGTTGTTGTTGTTTTCTTTTGTTTTGTTTTGTTTTGTTTTTGGTTGGTTGAGTAGAGGGTCTGTCAATCTTGTTCATCTTCTCCAAGAACCAATTCTTAGTCTTGTTGGTTTTCTTTGTTTCAATTTCATTAATTTGTGCCTGGAATTTTATTGTTTCTTGCCATCTGCTGGGCTTTGGTTTGATTAGTTTTTGATTTCTCAAATTCCTGTGCTACACCATTGAGTCATTTATTTGTGCTAAAACCACTTTTAACATATTACAGGGGTATTATTATTACTGTGGTTGCATTTTGCTTCAGGAATGTTTTTATTTATTTCTTGATTTCTTCTCTGATCCATTTATCATTTAGGAACATGATGTTTCACCTCTACATATACTTAAGGGTCTTTTGCATGGTATTGGGTTTTTTTTTTAAGTTTTATTATTTGGGCAGTACATATGGAAATATTTCTGGTTTTATCTATTTTCTATGTGTGTTTTCTATCTCCGGATTTGGTCTATTTTAGAGAAGTGTCCATGTGCTGCTGAGTAGATTGTGATTCTTTGGTGTTAGCTAGAGTGTTCTGTAGATATATGTTAGGTCTGTTTGATATAAGATGCCATTTAATTCTGAGTTTTCTCTGTTTGTTTTGTCTGCATGACATATCTATTGGAGAAAGCAGCCCATTGAAACTACCAAGTGTTGTTGAATGTCTGTTAATCTGTGCCTTTAATCCCATTATGATGCTTCTTAGCAGATCAGATACACTTCTGAACATTTGTGTTATTTCTGCAATTTCACCCAGGCACAGGAACTTCTGCTTTGGGGAGGGGTGTATTTCTGAGGTGCTAATTTGGATTTTCTTAGATTAACTCAGTGCATGAAATGAGGAATCTAAACTAAGCCATATGAAGCTAGTGCAAGAGCTGTGTAGCTGCTCCAAGCAAAGAAGGCTTCCACTCCAGGGGTCCAGAGCTATGTCTGTGGGTACAGAGACAAAACAGGCAATGAGAGGGGTGGGAGCAGAAACAAGTGTCTCTCACCAGTCAACTACAGTTCATTGACCACTGATCTTGAACCTGTTGTGTGTGGAGATGGTCACAGACAGGGGCAACATGGAAAAGGATAGAGGACAATGGGAAAGGGAGAAATAGGCTGAGCAGGCAGAGCAGACTCAAGAACAAGGATGATTCAGGGGATCCTTGTCTGGAACTGGGCTTCTGAGTTTGCAGATCATGGTGGGATGGAGGAGCAGGGGTGCCAGAAAGAAGAAGTGACTTACCATGAAAATGATGGCCAAATGAAGAGGGTCTGGAATTAGGCTCTTGTATTCACAGATGTTGGTGGGCAGGGGGAGGGACAAGGGAGGGAAGGTACTAATTACCCAGGAAAGGTGACTAATCCAACAACGGTGAGCTGTGGATGGGAGGTCCAAGGGTCTGGTAGATGCTCAGTTCTACAAGGCTAGTGTTTCAGCTGGTCTTCTGTAGAAGTAGATTCCAACAGATGTGCTGGCAAGTAAATACAAGCAGGCCAAGAAGAGTGAGTCTTCTTTCTTCCAATGTCCCTACGTAGGCTCCAGCAGAAATTATGGCTCAGATTAAAGGTATGTACCATCACTCCTGGATCTGAGACTTGCTTTGTCCCAGGCTGACCTTGAACTCAGAGATCTGCTTGTCTCAGTTTCCTGGGATTAAAGTCCTGTAATACCTTGCCTTTGTCTAAGCTTTTCATAGCCACTATGCCTCAAGATCTCCAGGTCAAGATCCAGGTCAGAAGCCTGTGTCTTCTAGCCTCAAGGTCTTGATCACAGGTATGCTCTCTATTTCTGTATTTTATTCCAGATATAGTCAAGTTGACCACCATGATTAGCCATTACACTTAACATTTCAGAAAAATATATCTTTACAAGTCAAAACAAAGTCTCTCATCACCTCAACCACAGAGAAGCAATGGTATTTTAATTAAATAAATAACATATGTATTAACCAAATTATACCCATTGATGCACTCCTGCCTGAGTTTTACATACATGAAACTACTACATAGCATTTCAACCAGCCTAAACTTGCCTGTCTCTTGAGGCATTTACTTAGGCCAGAAACCTTTTCACTGTTGAATCTTTGTAAACAGTTTTACTTTCTGGGCAGTGATTTCCTATAGCTTTTGATTTTCAGTTAATCTGTGTAGTTTATGACCTTTGATTAACTGTATAAATGATTCATGGGCAAATATACGATGACATAAATAAGTGGCACCCTCAGGCATCTGTCCAGGCTGGTCTTGTTGTATATAGAGCCCTTCAAAAACCAAATTGAAATATGACATATTGAACCATAAAGTGATACAGGTCATTCTTATTTGTGTAGAAGAGGTGCCCTCAAACTACTATTACCACACAGGAAAGTACAGACTATATAAGAGCAGGGAATCTTGATGGTTACAGACCATCAACATACTGAGGAGTTTGCAAAGTAGCAGCATTTGTGCCTTAGAAAGGAATGCTCACATGGGGACATGGCACATGTGCACAGGCATGCATAAAAACATACAAGCAAGCATATTTCTAGTGCAGACACATATGATGGATATATGCTTACACACACACACACACACACACACACACACACACACACACACACACACAGATTATATACCTAGGCATGGAGATCCAAATATTCAAGTATATTTCTGATGGGAATAAACACAAAATTAAATTAAGTATTTAAGTCTACTAATCTTACATTTGTCTTTTTCTTCTTGTGTAATCATATAATGTACATATGAGCCTATGTGCATCTGTGTATGTGTATGTGTGTGCACCTGCACACGCATGTGCAAGTAAATGTATGTGTGAAGGCCTGAGATTGGAGTCTGCAACCTTCTTGGATTGTTCTCTACCATATTCTTTAAGGCATACTCTATTAATCAAACCCAGAGACCACCTGACCACCTAGACTGTTTCTCTAGTCAGCTTGTTAGTGAGATCTCCTCTTCTGTTTTCCAGGACTGGAATTACAGCCCACTGCCAAAGTGCAGGGCATTTACCTGGACTCTGGGTACCCAGAACCCAGTCCTCTTGCTTGAGTGGCAAGCCCTTTAATGATTGAATCATCTCACTTGCTTTAAAGTCTATGAATTTTTTTCCATTTTGCATCTTCCTACCTTATTAATTTCATGCAAATATAGCTCTTCTATCAATATCAAACACATTGGACTCTAATATTTGTCGGACAGGTCTATCATCAGCAGATCATAAAGAACTGCACTATTGCATGTGTACACGCACATACATGCGCGTGTTAGTGTGCTGTAGTCATACAAATGAGCAGGAGCCATCTGCACTAAGATGTTTGCTATAAACACACAGATGTGCAACAGAGCAAAGCTCACTCATCTGTACAAATGATAAGCTGATCACATGGCTGTGCCTGAGCCTGCTCCTCCTCCACACTGTAAACATTCAAGAAGCTGGAGATCAACTGAATTCTTACTGTAATTATAAAAAGAAACTGTAACATGAAAGAGAAAATAGGGCAAAATTGTCTGCTCTGCTACAACTTGCAATGTAGTTTTCAAGGGCTTAAATTCCCTTCTCACATGACCTTGTGCATCAGTAAAATAATCACATCTCCATTTCTCTGTTGAAGCAACAAAGCCATTTCATCCTCCTCCCTTTCCTCTCAGAAATTTAAACTAATAAAACTTCTTGTAGAATGGTATTTCTGCTTGGAGTTTCTAAAACAGAAAGTTAAGTATGACTCAATATAATCTGTTGTGAATTGAAATCACAAAAAGTCATAAATAATAAATAAATAATGTTAGTCTCTTGGGATGCCCTTACAATTTCAAGAATAAATTAATGTCTTTCTCTTTCCAGTAGTTTATGGCCAGTCTTTTTGGGACTTTGCCACTGAGTGTGTTGTTTTTAAGACAGCCAGAGAAATATAAAGGAAAGGTTTATGCTGGAGGAGTAGATTTGAGTGTTGTGGCTATTTCTTAACTTACCGTTTGCATTCATTTTCAACTTAGATTGTGTGATTCTGAAATTATTTCATATTTTAAAATAAAACCCCAACCTCGATTTAAATTCTAGCCTATGAATAATTTTATACATTAAAGTTTTTTGGTTTTTTTTTTTTTTTTTTTTTTTTGTAACCTAAGAAAACAGATGCATTTTTCTCCACAGGTGCTAAGAGGCTAATGGATACAAAATGGTCCAAATTTGCTTTTCACTGAACTTTCTGTTTTCTTTACAAATCAAGGTCTTGGAGTTGTAAAATTCTGACATGGAAACAGATGCATTTTCTCTGTGGGTGCTGAGATGCTAATGGATGTAAAATGGTCCAAATATGCTTTTTCAACGAACTTCTTGTTTCTCTATCAAATCGCGGTCTTGAAATTGTTAACTTCAGATATTTAAGGACTGGACAGATTTCCCTATTTATTTCCAGGGCCATGAGTATGATTTGAGGGGCCCACCTCTCTTTCTTGATTTAATGAAAAGATGGTTCTTGAACTGGAAAACTTGTATGGATGATTAAAAACAGACAGTTTCTCTTTCATGTTCTTTCCAGCTCACTCCGGTTGGCACCACAATATTCACGGGGTTTTCAGGAGACAATGGAGCTACAGACATAGACGATGGCCCTAATGGACAGATAGAATACGTCATTCAGTACAACCCAGAAGATCCGGTAAGTACTCACAGTGGTGATTATTGTGAGCCATGCAAAAGATATTTGCTTTACCTGATAAAGTTATTAAATTACCCCCAAAGTTGCACCATTTTTAATACTTGTGATTCTTTTATAAAAGCTTAATTTGGAAGATGATTAGCTCATCCATCGTTTGCACAGATGAGTGAGCTTTGCTCTGTTGCATCTGTGTGTGTGTGTGTTCCACTTGTTGTTGTTTTATTGTTTGCTGTCATTTTTACTAAATTTCCATTACACTGAACTCTAGAACCTTCTAAATAACTCATTCTCAACCATCCTAATGCTGTGACCCTTTAATATATTCCCTTATGGTATGGTGACTCTAACTAGAAGATTATTTTAGTTGGCACTTCATAAGTGTAATTTTGCTACTGTTATGAATCACAGTGTAGATATCTGATATGGGAAAATATCTAATATGGGATCCCAGTGGGAGTGGATGTGTCTCTGACTCTCTTGCCTGGCCTTAGAACCCCTTTCCTGCTATTGGGGTGCCTTGTCCAGCCCCCATATGAGAGCTTTTGCCTTGTCTTGTTGTATCTTGTCTTGTTATTTTTGGTTGCTATCTCTTGGAAGCCTACTCTTTTATGAAGGGGGAGTGGATTTAGGGGAAGAGGGAGGTGGTGGCAGTGAGTGGAGGTAGGAAGAGTGGAGAAAGGGGAAACTGTGGTCAGGTTGTATTGTATAAGATAAGAAGCTACTTTCACTTTTAAAAACTTAAAATAAACAGATAATTAAATAAAACTCCAACCAAAGTCCTATCCTGTCTTCTTCACAACCCCCAAGGCAACTTCTAGAAGATAACGGATTCTCCTAAACAGAGTAACTTGTTCATAATTGGATCGAATATATACCATGCAGTGCAGTTAATGTCACACTCCCATGGCTCAGCCCTGCAATCCATGTGTAGCTTTATGCAAACAAGAAGAAATGGAAATAGCACCTAGGGCTTATGGGTTGTGGAATCACATTCACAGCCCACAATCAAGCTGACATCGATTATGCAAAGGAAATGGCACATAAAACAGGCACATGTTTTTTTGTGTTTTTAAAAGTCCTGAAATTAAAATATTAAGTGTAATTTTCCCTTCCCTTTCCTCTCTCCCACCCCTCCTATTTCCCCACCCTGTTCTCTCTCAAATGCATGCCTCTCCTTTTAATTGCTGTTACACTTTGAATTCAAACACAGCAAACATATACACGTATATCTATATTCCTAAATATGCTAACAACCTGCTCAATTTGTATAATATTATTTGTATCTATATGACTCCAGAACTGACTACTTGGTGTTGGAGAACTAATTGGGGGTGTCTTCCCTCAGTTCAGTTGGTTGAGGAGAGAAAACCAGGTCCTGAGGTGAGGTATCTTCCTGTTGTTTTGGAATGCAAAGCCTTATTTCAGAAGAGTGGCTTCTCCTTGTGTGCCAATGAGATGGCTCTTGGTGACCATCACTGAAACTTAGAAAATACGAGTTTTAAAAACAAAAAAATCTTAAGAGCATAACAAGGTTGGCAGAAGGCTTTGGGAATGTGGAGTTTGTCTTGTCCCCCCCCCCCCCTGAAAAGAAACCCCTGAGTGAGCAGGAGTGTAAGCAGGTGCAGGGGATGAAGCTAAGCAAGCAAGTCTCACAAGGATCAGTCACAGTGAAGTGTTGCACTAGAAATGATGTAAGGACCAAGAATCTGACCAGTCAAGGGTGAGAGCGATGCTTTCCCTTCAGCAGCAGGAAGACTAGTGACCACATACACATTGCATTTCCAAACCATTTGCTGCTTCTTCTCTGTGGAGTTTCCTAAATAACTGTCGGTGCTTAACTGTCAACCTTTCCCTAGTCTTTCAGGTCATGCTATAATAACCCAACGCAGCCAGTGCAGGATAGCCAACCGATGCATTTTAGAGAAGTATTGATTATGTTGAAAAAAGAAAAAAGAAAAATCCAAGGTTTAGTCGAGGCTTGAGGCAGCCCTGAGTTATTCGGGAGCTGCCCTTCAGGGTTCTGTGAAGCCGAGTGAGTTTCTTCCTCACAGTGACATCTCTGCTTTGACAGCTTTCCCTTCGCAGGGTAAGTTATTCTGCTACCAAGATCAATTATGTGCCTCTTAGAACCCACAGATGGGTAAGGCACTCAGCTACTCGTTCTCAACATTATAAGGGAACCTGAGCTTCACCACTGGCACCACTACTGCTGTAGATAACTACAGAAGGTACCCGAGCCAAAAAAAGAAAAATTAAAATGTTGAAAAAACTCTGTACTTGATATACTGTGTTAACCAGTGTGTGTGAGTGTATGTGTATATGTATGTGTGGGTGGGTGTGTGTCTGTGTGTGCGTGTCTGTGTGTATCTGTGCATGTGCATATATGTGTGTCTCTGTGTGTGCGTGCGCATGTGTATGTGTAGGTTTGTGCATGTGTGTCCTGTCTGTGTGTCTCTGTGTGTATGTGTCTATGTCTGTGTGCCTGTGTGTGTGTGTCTGTGTGTGTCTGTGTGTGTCTCTGTGTCCGTGTGACTGTGTATGTGTGTGTACATGTGTGTGTGTTTCTGTGTGTATGCATGTGTATGTGTCTCTGTGTGCCTGCGTATGTGTGTGTGTGTGTAGGCAGGAGTATGTCATGGTGTACATGTAGACATTGGGAGAGAATCTTGGGTGTGGTTCTCTCTCCCACCATATCTGAAGTAAACATCTTATTCACACCATTGTGTACATCCGAAATTCTAGCCTTGAAGTTCCAAGAACTTCTGTCTGTGTCTCCTACCTTACTGTAGGCACCTGGTAGGCACCTGGTAGGCACCTGGTAGGCACCTGGTAGGCACCTGGGTTACCAGCCTGTGCTGCTGCATCTGGTTTCACGTGGGCTCTGGGGATTTGAACTTAGGTCCTCACACTTTTAGGGCAAGCATTTTAACCACTGAACAATCTCCCATGATCCCCAGAGTTTATTGTAGCCAACTAACTTTTAGCCATCGTTGACACTTAGCATTGACTTTAGTTCCGGTTGCATTCTAATGTTGAGATCTACAGCAGAGGTGCCTGGTGATTACTGATTTTCTGTTGCCGTGAATCCTCTAGTGATTAATAAATTTTATCATAATGTTCTGTTTATTTCTAAATGTCCAGACAATTATAATTTCAAATTAATCTCATACGAAACAGCACAGGATAAAAATTACAGATTGTCCTATCTTCATTCATGTGATGCCTCAAATCCAATGTTTAATCCTTTAGTCAGATATTTGTGAAGTGGAACCTAATTCTACACACACACACACACTTGTAGATTTGCCCACACAGCTACTTAAGCAATTTGGAGCAAATGTGGAAATATTATGAAATTTCACATTAAAATAGGTTTTCCTCTGCCTTCTTGAGAAATGTGTGAGTTTCAATATGACAGTAATCTTCGGGTGTTTGACTATAACCACTCGAACCCCTGAGGTACTAAATATGTACTTGCTACATGCCTGGATTCCACCACTTCCCAACTCATATAAGCTTCTCCATCCTGTAGATCAGCACTGTGTAATGGAGTAACATAAGTCATTGAATCATGAAATCATTTAATCAATTTAATTGCCACTTCTGATAAGAGAAGTGGGCACATATTTAGTTGTGTTTACAGCCTGTGCTATGTCATTTTTCTCTATATATACTTTCAGATTTTTTTCTTTTTTCTATTTCATTACTGGGGATTTTATTCCATTTAATTTACATGCTTAATGACCTAGAATTTGCATATCAGGTGTTCCTTTCTTTAGAGTTAACTTCTTTTAGGACCATCATTTATAATGGATGTATATCATCCCTAAATTAAGTCAGCCATTGTCTGTTTAACACACCAGTTTCTCTAATGTCCCTCTGGCTCTTCCTCCTCTGAGGTTCTGGTTATAGGAAAGTCTGGCATTTTGATGTTTTCCCATGGCTTCATGGGCTCTGATCATCCACTTACAGTGTACTTTCATCTCTTGTCTACAAACCGCGTATCATCTATTGATCTGTGTTCAAGGCTACTACATTTTGAGGCAATTCCACTTTGTTGTTAAACCTTTTCTATGATCCGTTTTTATACTTATAAACAATCCAAGTATTGTACTCTTTGGGTATAAATGTTCTGTATTTCACAGGTCTTAACTTCTTTTCAGACTATACAAAGAAAGATTTTCTATTTTTTTTTTATTTGTTGTATGCATTTTATGCATTTAGCACTGGGATTTCCATAACAGGCAGTTTAGATAATTGAATATATACTTTGTGTGGTTAATATAATACTGCTTATTTGATTCTCCCGCTTAAAATGTTCACATCTTCTCAGTCATGTCAGGTTGCTATGGAGTCCACCCTGAGCACCATGAGTGTGATGCTGTACAGACACTCTTGTTATGCCTCGTGTTATTTGAACTCCACCTACAAGTTTTCTTTTGAGCATAACTCCTAATCCCATTCACTGTGCACTTTTCTTAATTGATTTTCTGGTAGAGAGCTATATGTAAGCATGGCTTAGTGTCAACTTGAACTTTCTCCTTCTCTCCCTAGCTTCTTTTCAGGATTTTCTTCCTCACCTTCATCAGATTTTGAGGTCTTGAAATCTAAACCTTCATGTTACAGTTTGTAGAGATACCAGGATCTCTATCAGACTTGATGTGTCTCCATGAAATTCTGGTATCAGCCTTCTATAAGATAATTGCAAAATATAGAAAACTCTCTCTCTCTCTCTCTCTCTCTCTCTCTCTCTCTCTCCTCTTGAATATTACAGCTTTCTCTCCCCAGTTAATAGAGATGTATTCAAATCAACTAAGAAAAGCAAACACTGAATGGGATAAGGAGCTGTACTCAAAAGAAAGCTTGCAGTTGGGGTTCAAATAATACAAGTAGAACCATGAGTGTCTGTGCAGTATCAGAATCACTGTGCTCAGGATGAAATCCATAGCAACCTAACATAACTGAGAGCATGTGAGCCCCTTTTAAAGGGAAAATCAAATAAGCAGTATTATATTAACCACACATGTGTATTCGATGTAGATTGGGTTGCATAGGAGTTATGATTTTAGTAAAGGAGTATTTCTTCTTGGGTTTTCTTTTGGACAACCCTGGTTTTCATTTTAAAAATAGTAAAATAGCAGCAATGCCTGCTTCTCTTAAAATCTGAACAATACAGAGAAGTTCAGCATCCTTTCAACCAATCTAAATCCATTGTAGATCTGCACTGACTTGCTGTGAGCTACTATTATTGTAGCAAAACACCTTGAATTTTCAAAGCTGCTCTGGACTGTGTCTTCTTTTAGAATTAAACTTGCTAAAGATACTGGACTCTAAGATGCTTATTCACCACTTTCTATAAAAGAGTAAGGATGATAATGCTTTGAGTAGAAGATTGCAAATGAGGGTATCAGCATGTCATTATGCCCCTAGCAGTCAGTAAAGAAAGGATCCAGTGTGATGGTAGAGTTACTATGTTCATTATTGATCTAATGTAAATGTAAATGTTTATCTATTACTAGAATGGCTGTAATCACCAATCCTTAGACAAGTGTGAGTAACATTATGTTCTTTTCATCTATTAATAGATAGTCACACACACAAATAGATAGTGGCCTTAAACATTACATTTTGATTTTTCTCTTTGTGTCTATTTTTCAGTACCTCTGCTCCACTCATCTGAGCCTTCAGCTCGGGCTCCTCCGAGACTGCAGTCACAGTACTAGCGAAAATAATTCTCATATGGTGACCTGAAGCAGAATAACCATCTTCCAAGGAAACCAAAATCCTAGTGAACATTTTCTCCAGTCTTTGGTTATTTATTTTTATTTTTATTTCTATTTTGCCATTTAAGAATTTTTAAACTCTTTTCTGTTTTCTTAAATACATTTCTTTTTATAACATTGGATATTCTTTTTCAAATCATTTCTCCAGTGCCTTTCATCCCACATCTATCAGTGAGTTTTAGCATGGATGTTTAGAATATGGTTAGAAATTATGAAGGTCTAATTAAGGTCCTCTAAAAGCCAGGACCTCACTAGCCCAGGTAGTTGGTAGGTATCTAGTATAAAGCATGATTTTCTTCCTATTGTATGGGACTTAAATCCATGGTCCATATATTATACAATAACACAGTGTTTGCTTACAAAATCTAGTCCTGAGCTGGGTGTGGTGGCACATGCCTTTAATCCCAGCACTCGGGAGACAGAGGCAGGCAGATTTCTGAGTTCGAGGCCAGCCTGGTCTACAAAGTAAGTTCTAGGACATCCAGGGCTATACTGAGAAACCCTGTCTCAAAAAACAAACAAAATCTAGTCCTGATTAAAGTATTTATTTAGAGTTGATTTAGACAAATATACTTCTAAACGGAAGGATCAAACAAAAAGAATATTCCAAATGTACAGTCTACATTTTTGTTTCTAATTTTTATTAGTATTCTGACTTTTAGAAAACAGATATTCAAAAGCTACTTGTTTAATTAAACAATAACATCAGGATAGACATTCTCCACTCATTCAGGAGTAGCTTGATTACAAAGCATTCACGTTCCCTTTGTTTTTTGAGCCAGAAGTATTTATAAGACAAATAAAAAGCAAAAATCTCATATATGTGATAGCTATAGGTGCATTGATAGGAATTAAATTCAATCAAAAAAACTTTTAATGGCAATAATGTGTCTACTAACTTCATTGTTTGTAATAATGCTGCAAATGTTTAATGAAAACTGTTAGTAACAATACAGAAAAAGATTGCAGATATGATTAGGTCATGTTGATAGAAATGGAAAGAGAAAGGTCACTATCTCAGCCACAGAACTTGAGGAATATGTGAGGGTTTGTTTGAGGGAAAAGAAAATAATGTATCATCACAGAAACATCTTAATCTGAAAGCAGATGACAAAAGTTTCAGAGTAGGGGATCAGAAATTTAAGTATGCAGAGAAACAAGGGATATATTGCTTAGACAATTTAAGAAGAACAGTAGCAGACAGCAAGTGAAGGAAATCACAGTCCACATGGAAATCACACAGCCCACAGTGTGCACAAGGGACACACAGCTCCAGTTATGAAAGTTGGACAGCAGAATTTAAGTTGTTCCCACCCAAAACATGATTTATCATCCCTCAAACGGGAAAGGGGGAAGAGGAGCAAACATCTGGATGTGTCTAAAAACTCATAGAGAACATCTGTGAGCTCTTTGCATTTTTCCCTCTGACTTTGTCAATATGTTAGCTACTTCAATAATTGTCACTAATTGACTATGGAAGGACAGGTCTCATTTATGTGAACATCTGAAACCAATACATGGAATTTGTTTCCTTGTCACTCATTTTTTAAGTTAGTGAATTCCTTCTGCATTGCCCAGGATTGGATGGCATGTAAAACTAAAGATCATTGATTAAAAAGAAACGTCATTACCACAGTTGGGTTGAATCAAGCAAGACTTATCCTAGTTACAGGCATCATCTTCCCTTAAGCACTAATACTCAGAACAGCTAAGCTCACTTTAAAATCTGGGATGAGGAGGCTTTAGGTCAAGCATCTGACAATGTGTGTGTGTGGTGGGGTGTATAGTATTATTGTATGTATATATGTATATGTGTGTATATATTTATATGTATGTATTTACATGAGAGTGTGTATATATGTGCATGTGTGTATGTGTGTATGTGTGTGAGTGTGTGTATGTATGACTGTGAGGGTGTATATATTGTGCAAGTGTGTGTGTATATGTGTGTATATGCTTATGTGTATGTATATGTATATTTGTGTGGGTGTGAATGTATTGTATATGCGTGTAGGTACATATGTGTATATGTTTATGTGTGTATATGTGTATGCATTATATGTATGTACATATGTGTGTATGTTTACATGTGTATGTAGCATATGTATATGCATGTGTGTGTCTGTGGGTGCAAGCACGTATTTACTAAAAAAAATCAGTTTCTCTAGCTAATGATTCATTGAAGTAAAGAAAGCTTATACTATTACATTAATGTTTTCAGCATAAATTGCAATATCAGTAAGACATTCCCCATCATAACTTAATAGACAATTAGGTCATGAAGCAGTAAATTATGAAAGCGTCTATGCTGAGCTGAGATGGGAAATCTTCTTTCCTGCCTCTTTCCTCCTGTTCTTTCTCCTAATGGCCCTCATCCTCTTTCTCACCTTTTCTTTTAAAATATTCTATTCTTGATCCAAGCTAACTAACCCTTCCCTTGTTCACGTGTGACTTTCCCCAAGGAATCTATTAATAGTCAGCAATAACAGACCAAGGACATGCAAACAAACGACATTACTCTAGCCCCACTTGGTGAATCTATTGGATGAATAGGTGAGGGGTTATTTATAGGAGCTTGACTGACTGGCACAGCTGCATCTTTGAAAAGTCCCCCCCCCCCCCAAAGCATCATGGATGGTAACTAAAGAAAGCCGGAAGCACTGGAGCTGGATTCGCAACCTGCAGGGGCTACAGGATGAATGAGTCTACTTTCCTACTAAATATTACGACTCTGGGCAGGCTGGTTAGTTTTGTAAATGTCTTGTGAGTTTCTGGAGTCCTGGGAGGCTCACTGTCCCTACAGAAGCTGGTTATTAATGTATATGAAAGAAAGTGCGCATCACTGAGTCACAAAACAAGCCACCTAGAATCGGTGGCAGAGGTGGAGATAGAATCCTATGCAGTTCCTGAGGCAAGAGTTGATCCTTCTCCAAGGTGACAAGAAAACAAGAGCCACACAAGCCTGAAGGCTAAGACCACGACCTGTGAAGTTCTCCTCTCTGAGGACTTGAATGCACTTAACTCTGCGGGCTAACAGGGCAGAGATGCAGGAGCTTTCTCGGAGGTTGTCCCTTCTCCTTGTATGATTCTAGGAAGCTCAGTGCATAGGCAGAAGTTGCAAAGTCTAACACATTAACCCACATCCCGGATTGTTTTATATCAATTGCTTTATAACTCCGTGTTTTACTTTTGTTTTGGTTTTTGAATTTTGTTTGTTTATTTGTTTGTTTTCTACTTTTCATATGTGTGCATGTGAGCCAGAAGACAACCTAAGGGACTATGTTGTCTCTTTCCAGCATGTGGGTTCCAGGGATCAAAGTTAGGTCCCGAAGCGTGGCTGGGCAGCAGGAGCCTTAGCCTCTGAGTCATCTTCTTAATCTTTTTCTTTGAAACTTTTTCAATACATTGTGTCTCACACACACACACACACACACACACACACACACAAACACACACGCATGAATATGCACATGCATCCACATGTCATATGCCATGGCACATATGTGGAAGGAAATAGGTGCCTTGAGGAAATCAGTTTTCTTCTTCCATCACGTAGATCGTATGACTTCAGATAACCCATCTCTGCTCCCCATGTGTGGCTACAAGGATTTACCTGCCAAGTCATCTCCCTGGCTCCCGTATTAGTTTATAATAATACACCCTTTCAGCCTAGAGAGATGGCTCAGTGGTTAAGAACACTGGCTGTTCTTCTAAAGGTCCTGAGTTCAATTCTCAGCAGCTATAAGGTGGCTCACAACTATCTCTAATGTTGTTTGATACCCTCTTCTGGCATGCAGTTATATGTGCAGATAGAACACTCATATAAATCAATCAATCAATCAATAAATAAATAAATAAATATATTTAAAAAACAATACACCCTTTCTTTTATGTAAGAAAACATGTTTAGAACACAGAATAAATGCTGGTGTTGAAAGGTGAAATTCAGAAGAAATTATAAATTGGAAATGTTTGTTTGAACACTTTTCTGTAAAACCAAATGGTAAAGATAATGTGATAATAAGGTAAGGTTTTCTTCTTACATATATACTTGGTTAATAACCAGTGTAGGACTATGAGTGAACATAACTAAAAATACATGAGAAAAAAAACAATTTAAAAAAAAAACATCACTTTCAGAGGACTTTGGTGACTGATAACCATCAATCGCTTTGATAGACAAGAATGTCAAGTCTGAAGTTAATACCTTTGCTTTATTCTCAAACCATAAGCTATTACCAACAATGTTGCAGAAGTATGAACCATAGTATCAAGATACACTGTTCATATATGCACCTGGCCTGACTTCTGTGTACTTAACACTTGCAGACATCCAACGACACCTTTGAAATTCCACTCATGTTGACTGGCAACGTGGTGCTGAGGAAAAGGCTCAACTATGAGGATAAGACTCGCTACTACGTCATCATCCAAGCGAATGTGAGTTCTTGCCTTCTCTTACCTTCTGTTCTGGAGCTTATAAAGTGTGCTTCTGCACAGGTATGGTGGTCCTGTGGCTACTACCACATTATTATCCAAGCTAAAATGTGTATTGCCCTCTACCTTTCATTTGGTAGCTTATAAAGCAAAGTGCATTTTTGCACAGGTATGGTGGCCTTACCTTTGAATGAGATTAGGTTGGGAGCTTCCTTGCCCTTACATACATGCAGATGGAGGGAGGGCATTTGGTTATTGCTTCTATTTGCTCTGTTCTTAACACTTGTAGACATCCAACGACACCTTTGAAATTCCTTTGACTATCAAAGTCACCCTCTAGCATACTAACCACACCCCCAAAACTGATCTCTGCTACAATGAGATATTTCTTCAAGTACTATCTACAAAATAGCTACAGTGACATCACCTTGAAGCGGGTTAAAAATGTATTTTTTTTCTGGATCCGCCCTCTGAAGTTTAGAGTCGTAATCTGAGTGTGGGACTGCAAGGCTCTATCAGTGGTTAGGAGTGTTTGGATCTGAGCAGCTGTGCCAGCCAGCTCTCAAACGTCTGCACTTCAGTTACTCCCTTCCCAGCAACCACACATCAAAGGATAGATGCAAAGTGTCTTCATTTCATGGATATGTAAAGCCACTCTGTGACCTCACTGACTTCTATTTCCTGGTTATATGTGCAGTGTGCATTAATTTAAACCCCACTGGTTTTTGTATCTCTAGTTTCTAGAACATTTTATGGTAAAAATAGGAAGATCATAGGTAAATGGTAAAGGAAAGATGTATTTATGGTTTGTCTTCAGAAGACTATGCTTTCACATCAAACTATAATACAATATATTCCCATCTATTGATATGAGTAAAACTTAACAATTGGTGACTATGTCAAATAACATACCATTAGAAAAATTATAGGCCCCAGTTTTAAAATGCTTTAAACTAAGGTGATGTTGATGCGGTTTGCATTTTTGGGTTAACCCTGGGCTTGATTTTAACGTCTCACTTAGGGCTGCTTCATCCTTGCTTGGTTAGAAGCATCCATGGATTCGTTCCACTGTGGTTGCAGGGAACCGACTGGGACAAAGTCTCAGGGCCACCTTAGCTGTGCTGTATTTTCTACTACTGTAAACATCTGATAATAATGACACAGTATTTAATATATGTTTCTGTAAGTGGGTCTGTTAGGTGCTTCCAGCCATTTCCTGAGCTACTTTAATAGTGAATATTTAAATGCTAGACATCTATTCCAAAGATCTTGTGACAGCCTCAAAAATAAAATAAGCATTTTTGCCTTAAATGTATTTAAATGAAGTTCACATAGTTTCATGCTATTTGATAGGCTCTTTTCCCCCTGGATCCACCTCATGTATTTATTGAATCATTATTTATTCAATATACTGCTAAAGAGAGCATAGGTACAAAATGCTAAAAGGTAGCATTTTCACAGACTCGATTAAAGAAGCCCAATGAATTAAAATAGATTACAAGAAGAATTTTCCATGGGGGTGGAGAAATTAAAGTATCATTTATTACCTAATATGGAACATGTTTTATTCCTTAAAATTACAAGTTAAATAGACATGCTAATGAGTTATATGTGAGCATCTTGTCAAAGGTAATTCTCTTTGGGATTGTCCTAGGCACATACCTTGTTTTGGAAATTCAAAGTTAGGTTTTCATCATGATGGTTGGTAATAATTTTATTCAGAAACAAAGTTGCATTATGTCTGGGTGGCATCATACAACCATGTCATACTGAATGCTTTTGAGGAATTAGTATTGAACCCTGTATAAAATACTAAGGAGATACACAAGATAAGTAAGATACATTGAGATACATAAGATGCATTAGATATATAAGATTCATATGATGTGTAAGATGGATTAGATACATGTGATATATAATATACATAAAATAGATAAGATACATAAGATACATAAGATGTTAAGCTACTCTGTGTGGTCCCCACAAGCACTAACAGAAAGTCCATTCACATAGAAGTCCATTCACATCGGTCCCTCTCTGGTCAGTAATCATGATGAGCTTTTCTTGTTTGTTTTGCTTCTCCCTGAGTTTGTGTTAGTGGTAAAAGGCATGAAAACTTGGTAGCTCTCTGCAAAGAGGAAGGCAATGAGAATATAGAGGCTAGGGAAAGTTCTGTTTTCCACATTGCAAGAGGTTTCCAGAGGATGTATGGACATGGTCCCCAGACAGGCGGTTGGAAATAGGAGCTCATTTCTCATTTAAGGCACAACAGTCTTCCCATTGCTTGATTTTGTCTCATTTTTCAGTATGCTCTTTGTTAGTTTATAAAATTTTGCCTTTGGTGTATATCTGTGTCTTGGAGATACATGCACATAATTTTAAGTATTTTTCCAGTGTTAGCTAATGATAAATTATAATACCTACATTTACTAACATTTGGCTAAACCTAAAAATTATTAAATGACTCATTTTTTTTTTTAGAAAAGCAATTTGATTAGAAAAAAAGAAATAAACTCATCCTCCTTCAGTGTAGTTTAGGTCAGTTTTAGGGTAGGAATACAAAAAGCAAACAATTGTGACCCTGGTCCTTTGTTAGCAGTCAGAAAGGTCCTTGGTCCTGTCAAAAGTTGTGTAATGGTCAAAAGATAGATGTGTGATATATGGGAGGTCTGATTTGTTACATACCTTTCCCTAAATAGCACATCTACCACTAACTCCAAGTGAAGACATGATGGAAATTGAGAGTCACTGGGATACCTCATGGATAGGCCACCTGAATGAACCATCTCACCCACTTCTCCACTTCCCTTTGTATACAAACTTCTGCCTCAAGTCCCATAAAACTCTTCCAAGGTGGTTGTCCATTTCTGGAGACTCACTTTGGAGGAGCTCTGTTGTCTTTCTCTTAAGCTCTGACCTATAATGCCTTAAGTAAGCTTTCCTCCTAAAGGTCTTCTTTTGGTCTCTGAATCTTTCTTTGAATTCATAGGACAAGAACCCAGAGACCAGGCTGGGCGTGGTGTCTCATGCCTTTAATCCCAGCACTTGGGAAGCAGAGGCAGATGGATTTCTGAGTTCTAGGCCAGCCTGGTCTACAGAGTGAGTTCCAGGACATCCAGGGCTACATAGAGAAACCCTGTCTCGAACCCCCCCCCCCAAAAAAAAACAACCCCAGAGACCACAGGTCCATTGTGGCTTTGGCCGCATATGATTTTCCTGCACCCTAGTCCCCAGAGCTATAGCCCAGCCTATGTCTGATAGATTCTATCACTCTCAAGGACAGCCCACTTTTATGAATCATGTTCATGTTAACAAATGAGTAGTGTTAGGAAGTATACATGATATATGAAATCACAATACTAGTTGAGGACATATAAATTAAATTAATCAATTACATTAGCCTTCTTGGCTTAAATAGCAAACATTATAGTATGGTCATCTTATGCAACAGAGATGTATTTATCAGTAGTTTGGAGTCTAAAACTCCAGATTAATACTGGCCAGGGTTTGTTTCAAGGGTTGGAGACATTCTCTTTTTTGATCCCAGATGTCTGTTTTCTTGCTCTGTATTCACATTGCCTTCCCTTTGTCTTTATATGGACTGGAAATCCCCCGTTTCTACTGTGCAAACTCTCTTCCCCTACAGTGCTGGCATCCATGCTGCGATAGGCATTATCCTTGATGGCCCACTTACATAGGTTCACTATGATGAGAACTGTCTCCTGAAAATTTAAATGACACATGATTCAGTACAGAGAGTAGTAAGTCAACTCAGAAAATTCTTTCCAGTGCTATCTCTGTCAACAGTAATTACAGTTTTCCAAGGAAAATATTTCCAATGAAATATCCCATTTTTAAAAAATAAAATTTGAAAGCATCTTACTTCTGAGAAAGAATAGAGAAGTCAAGAGTGTAAATTAGGACAGGTTATGAAAGAATACTTTTTAGCTACTGTCTTGTGTTGTATGCTCTCCTCACATTGAGAAAACAAACTTACTGAAATCAGATTAAAAAAAAAACATATGCAGATATATGGGGTATATGGGTACTCTGTATTATTCCCAATACTGTACAAAACACAGCTCTTGTAACAAATAAATAGGTGATAATTTATCCTGATCCATAGATGAAGGACTGACTATGATCCAGAAGCAGTCATTCAGGTTTCTCTCATGATGTACTCCACTGTACAGAAGATAGCATGGACCTTTATAGTCACAACAGAGTGATATAAAACAAGGCATTTACTAATCTAAAGAGGAAGTAGATTACAGCCTGGGTGGGGGTATCTCTGCTACGGATCTCACATTGTATCTGTTAGCATTTTAACAGTTTAGTTGTTGGAAACAATCCAGTAAATTAGTCTATTCCAAAAGTTTCATGTCACAGTACCAAAGATTTTAGGTCAGAAATGGGCATTGATAATAAGTTGCTTTGAAGAAGACTAATGATATCTGAGAAATAATTTTCACTGTTGGTCTTTAGTATGGCATGCCCTCTCTCCAGGATCACAAAATTGTAGTCAGTCACCTGTCTGCAATGTCTTCAGCATAAGTGGCACACGTAGGGAAAATTCAGCTCACACCAATTAAAAATATTAAGTTTAAAGCTGCTTAAAATGTTTTAAAACGTGTTTAAAAGCAACCACAGTTCACCATTCTTGCCCTTAATAGTTATACACTACTTTGTTTCTTACTGTTCATCTCAGAGCTCATGTTATCACATTCATTGTCAGATTGGCTTCTGCAGTTAATCTTCATTCAGCTGTAGACTTTTTTCTACACACTGCCTCTAGGGTGATTCCACTAGGCTAAATCCTAAGTAGATGGAAAGCACATGACAATTTCATGTCACTTTTCCCCCCTAAAATAGTAAAAAAGTTCTAAATTATAACTTTTTGTTGTTGTTGTTGTTTTGTTTTGTTTTTGTTTTTTGAGACAGGATTTCTCTGTATAGCCCTGGCTGTCCTGGAACTCACTTTGTAGACCAGGCTGGCCTCGAACTCAGAAATCCGCCTGCCTCTGCCTCCCGAGTGCTGGGATGAAAGCATGTGCCATCACTCTGGCTAAACTGTAACTTTTGAAAGACTGGTTTTTCGGGGCCCCAAAGAAGATAGGGACTCCACAGGAAGACTAACAGCATCAACTAACTTGGATCCTTGGGAGTCTCTCAGAGACTGAGCCACCAACCAAAGAGCATACCCAGGCTGAACCAAGGCTCTGACACATATGTAGCAGATGTGCAGTTCAGTCCATGTGGGTCCCCCAATAACTGGAGTGGGGGCTGTCCCTAAAGCTGTTGCCTGACTGTAGAATCCCTTCCCCAACAGGGCTGCTTTCTTGGACCTCAATAGGAGAGGATTGCACCTAACCCTGGAGATACTTGATGCACTAGAATGGGATACCCAGGTGGCCCCCACCCTCTCAGAGGAGAAGGGAAGACAGAGAGTGGGGAGAGGGTCTTGTCTGGGGAGACTGGAGGGAAGCAATCAGAATGCAAAATGAATAAATAGAAAAATGGAAAGAGAGAGAAACTGGTTATTCAATACAAGTGGATAAAAGTTCACCTTCCATTCCTCCAACATAAAACTTGGCTTACACAAGTTACTACTGATCATTTACTTAAAGAAAGTGTGAGAAAAGAATGAATAAAACTAAATTATACCTGATATTTATATCATCTAATTATTTAATAAACCTCTCTCCCTCTCCCTCCCTCTCTCTCTCCCTCTCCCTTTCCCTCTTTTACACTCATCAGGACCGTGCACAAAATCTGAATGAGAGGCGAACAACCACCACCACCCTCACAGTAGATGTTCTAGATGGAGATGACCTGGGACCTATGTTTCTGCCCTGTGTTCTTGTGCCAAACACTCGTGACTGCCGTCCACTCACCTACCAAGCTGCCATTCCTGAACTAAGGACTCCGGTAAGTACACTTTAATCTTCTTTCTTTCCCACTTTCTCTCTCTCTCTCTCTCTCTCTCTCTCTCTCTCTCTCTCTCTCTCTCTCTCTCTCTCTCTCTCTCTCTCTCCTCCCTCCATCCTTTCCTTTTCTCTTTCCTTTGTCCCTTCCCTTCCCTTTTCCTTCCTTCCTTCCTTCCTTCCTTCCTTCTTTCCTTCCTTCTGTTTTTCTTTCCTTTTTTTCCCATCTCTACAGGCATCTTTAAACCCATTGAAGTCCTGTCTAAGAATGTTTTGCGAATAGTTTGGTTGATAATATCAAAATTCACTAGCAAAGAAACAAAAACAATAGTTTTTTAAATAATGTTATTTTTATGTAGTATGTAGATAATGGTATAATGTATAATTTCATCCTTTACAAAGCAGAAAAAATTCTCAAGAAGCCACAAACTCTCTGACACTGATATTTAGGAGAGTGTCCACCAATAAGAGTTATGTCTAGTTGCTAGCACACTCAGAAATGTTGAAGGTAGCCGGGAGTGGTGGCGCACGCCTTTAATCCCAGCACTCGGGAGGCAGAGGCAGGCGGATTTCTGAGTTCGAGGCCAGTCTGGTCTACAAAGTGAGTTCCAGGACAGCCAGGGCTAGACAGAGAAACCCTGTCTCGAAAAACCAAAAAAAAAAAAAAAAAAAAAAAAAAAAAAAAGAAATGTTGAAGGTGACACTGGTCTTTTTGGAAGTAGGAGTCAACAAATCCTAAATATACATCTTCACCCCTCGAAGGCATGCTTCAAAGAAACAGAAAAGCAAAACATGAATAGATATTTTCCATACTCAGTTCTGAGTTTTAAAACCTGCCATCAGAGCTATACACTCCTGACATTTGAAAGTCACACTGTGGAACATCCTGGGTGCCAGAAACAGATACTTTAAAAGTCAAGGTTTTAAGATACCAGTGTTCATGAAAATGGCATTAGAGACCCATAAGGACAAATGCTACATGTATTTTCTCATGTTCAGAATCTACATGCATGGATGGATGGATGGATGGATGGATGGATGGAAGGACTGACAGGCAGATGGATGCATGGTTGGATGGATAATGAATGGGTGGGTGGATAGACTGATGTACAGGTTGCCAGATGATTGATTACTTGATGCATAAATGCACTGATATATAATAGATGATATGATGACTTAGCAAAGTAGAAGAACTGTTTGAGAAAAGAATCCAGCAGGAATGTGAGGGGTAAGCAGAAGACAACTAGGGTGGATATGATCAAAGTTTATGATAGACATGCATGAATATTTGAGAAATAAGCATATTATTTTACATAACAAATAAACATTTTTAAAAGTTAAGAAAATAAAAACTAATTGTAACCCAATCAGGCATCGACTTAAACTTAACATAGTATCTTTTTCTCTAATTTGTTTGTGTGTGTATGTGTGTGTGTGTGTGTGTGTGTGTGTGTGTGTTGTTTCATTGAAGTTAAATTCCAAGTAGTCATCTCCCTGAATTTCTTTGTTATTTGTCCAGCTTTCTGGGTTCCCAATTGTCTTATTTAGGGTTTCTATTCTTGCACAAACATCATGACCAAGAAGCAAGTTGGGGAGAAAAGGGTTTATTCAGCTTACACTTCCACAGTGCTGTTCATCACCAAAGGAAGTCAGGACTGGAATTCAAGCAGATAAGGAAACAGGAGCTGATGCAGAGGCCATGGAGGAATGTTACTTATTGGCTTGCTTCCCCTGGCTTGCTCAACCTGCTCTCTCATAGAACCCAAGACTACCAGCCCAGGGATGGTCCCACTCACAAGGGGCCCTTCCCCCTTGATCACTAATTGAGAAAATGCCCCACAGCTGGGTCTCATGGAGGCACTTCCCCAACTGAAGCTCCTTTCTCTGTGATAACTCCAGCTTGTGTCAAGTTGGCACAGAGAACCAGCCAGTACACCAAGATAACTCCCAATGTTATAATTTGTTGGAAAAATATTTGAAGCTTTTATCAATAATGTGAAAACAGAAACAGAAGTTTGAGGTATATTATACTTATATGACAATTTAGATAATAAAAGAGAAATATTTTCTCTTAAATCTTCAATAATTTTCTGTGTATCTTATTTAGTTCAAAGAATTCTCATCCAGTGTTGTAGACATTTCTTTCAGTGCATCATATATGTATGAGAACTGAGTCTACAATACAAATATACTGTACAGACAACCACTACTATTGACCTGAATGATCACCAACTTTTAAAAGTAGTCATGTTTGGATGCATATTATATGATGATAAATTTTACTAATTTAAAGATCAGGTGCTTTAACCTGGTCTATTACCACAGACAATGGCAAATTTTTGCAAATATTGGAAGGTAAAGGACTAAACAGACTAGTATAAAAGTATAAATATGGGCAACTTAAATTTTTGTCTTCACCTTAATATTTGACTTTCAGAAAGAAAAGTACCATGAGTGGGAAACAACAGTGTGTTTTTGTAATGTTTAATAGGAATGGTAACAATATTTGTCTATTTGTTTCTGGGTTAACTAACGTAGCTTCTGAGACGTCAACAGGAAGTATTATTGGTGTAGGAAGAATAATACTCACCAACTTATCCGATGGCTGTTTAATAGTATTTTGAAGACTTAGTGTTTTGAGGAAAGGCAGAAGCTGTGGTTTGCGCATCAGTATACTCTGGGGTTTTGTGATGAGCTTAGAGCACTCCAGGATACTGTCAAAGAATCTCCTTCTTCTGAGGTTGGAGGAGTCAGATAAATGGTAACAGTGACTAACAGTAATATTCAATGTCCAGTCTGCCATAAGCTCTGAGCAAATATTAACTGAGCCAATGTATGTTTCCTTTACAGAGGCCCTCATTATGCAAATTTTACAGATGAGCCTTCAAAGGGTTTATATAATTTCTACTATGAATAAGTGAATGTGTGCAGATTATACATGTGTGTGTGTGTGTGTGTGTGTGTGTGTGTGTGTGTGTGTATCCAAAAGTTAGAATATATGACCAGCAATAGTGTTAATATCCATTGCCTGGCTGTTACCACACTAACATAGATGAGTCCTGAGGTCTCTGTGGCATGTGTTAAGCTGAGCATTGATTTTTCCTGTTGACACCATGATATCAGAAGTGTCTTTGCATCTCCTTCACCATCCTTTCACTATACATGATAACTCTTGCACGCTGAATAATAGAACCTAAGAAAGATATATTCAACTTTAAAAGTTGGTGTTTTTTAATCTGGCAAATCTATTCCTTTGCTTAGAATGTACTATTATAATACAAGGAGAGAACTGATATCTGCTCAATAAATCTCTGACACATTAATTCTCTGAAAAGCAATTTGAATAGAAATGTTAGGGCTTCTGGACACAGCAGATGTTAAGAATGGAGGTTTTTAAATAAAGAAATTAAACACTCTCATGAAAACAAAGACACTACCCTTTAGAAAGCTTCTCAAACTATGCTTTATAAGTTAATGCTACATTAAAATTCTAGGATAATCAATCATTACACTTCAGATTTTTTTTTTAATTAAAATTCCCAGGGTCTTGGATCCCTAGGAACAGGAGTAGCAGACAGTCATGAGTTAAATGATGTGGGTTCTGGGAACTGAATGCAAGTCCTTAATAAAGGTAGTAAGTGCTCTTAACCCCAGAGCCACCTCTCTAGTCCCATCTTTCATTATTCTAAAAGACTTATCCATTCCTTAATGCTCTGTTAAACAAAGACAAGTTCATTTTTACATCCATAAATATATAAGTTAATAGTTACTCATTAAAAATTGTTTGTATTGCCTTCCAGCAAAAAAGGGATATGTTTACTTCTAAACACAGTGCCTTCAAATGGTAATCATTTAAAGCTTTCATAAAGCCATCATTTTATCTTATGAGACTTTGAAGAAGCACCCCAATATTGCTGCCTGCAGCACAATAGCTGTGTTTAGAATGGGTCACTTTAGGATGTCTGGTTTAGCTGTAGACAAGCATTGTTGGAAGAGTATCCAAATCCTGGTTTAAGAAGACCATATGAAAAAGGATATGCTTAGGGGTTTATGAATTCATACACATCATTATTTGCATCTACTCTAAAGTATCACAGGTCAAACTGTGGTTCCATTTTAAATTTCACATTCAAATAACTTAGTTTATGCCTTTTCATTATTTCTCTTTATACATGAATATAAAACATATTTATTATCTATTGTAGCCAATATATAATATATAATTAATACATAATGTTAGAAAATTTCAATAAGTAAGATCTTGCTATTCAGAGTGAGAAATCCATTGATGTCAGCTAAACCACACAGGCTGACTTTAATTACATACAGGTTGACCATTCTTCAAACTAAGTCTCTGAATTGCTTTCACCTACTCAAGCCTATGTTGATGGGAAATTTTCCAATAATTACCATAGTAATATTCTTAATTCTAATATAGTATATGCAGACTTTATCAGCTAAAATGTATTATTTTAATAAGCATATATTTATAAATAAAATATTTTATAAATGTAGACTATATTTCTACTAGAGGAAACTGTCTTCAGTGAAAAATTAATGTCTTTAGGGACACTAATATTAATAGTGTTGAATACATTATGTATATCTTCTATCAGATATATCCTAAAGCCACGGGTAGTTCTAGGCCAGTAATTTATTATTAATTTTATAAGTATCAACTGAGCACTGATATGTGTGAGACTCCATGTTAATGATAGAACCTGGCTAAATAAGATGAGGAAAATCTTAACAAAATACTCTTTTTATAAATTTACTCTTATTTTATCAACTTTTAAAGTTATTATGCCTATAATGTTTGTCTTCTAATATCATGAATAAACCTTTGTAACTAGGAATGGAGAATTCATTGTTCATTAATTGAATCCATTCTGTATCACAATGGGTCAAACTGGACTTTGCTTTTATGTTTCACATTCAAATTTCTGTTTATATGTTTTTATATTTTTGTGTGTGTTATAAATTACACATAAACAAAGACACAAAAAAGTTTGATTCAAAAATATTCATTATATATACATACACATATATAATATGCAACAAAATATTGTCAATCAATATTTGTAATATATTGTAATGTAATATTCTCTATTCTATAATATATTTATTATATACGATGTATTTATATTGTGTTATATGTTATTTATTGTCTCATATAATATATTACATATATTATATAATTACAATATTATATATTTTAAACATTGTTGCTTGGAAATGTTTTTTGAGTATTTTATCTCTAAATAGATGGTCTGACTTACTGACATTGTATTTCTTTACCTGGATACACCTTCCTTGAGTTATTGTGCTACATGCTTTTCAGTATGTGAAAATTGACTGCCTATCAGTCAAGAAAACCCTTTCCTCTCCTTTGTAAAGTCCTTTGGACAGTTTCTTATATCACCCAGCTGCAAATATCCCCACTGTACTCTATAAAAGAGATCTAGTTCCCACAAATCTGTCAAAACATAATTCCTTCTGTTTGTTTATATTGTCTTATTCTTTGCAGCTTATCTGTTGAATATCAGAATGATGGGGTTTCTAGAGATATCCAACATTAAAATATCTTCCCAGACCACACTCTATATAAACATTCTTCAGTCTTGAAGCTCACACATCTGTGCCTTTTTTTCTTTCCTCTTTTTCCTTTCTTTCCCTCAGGGGCTTTGAATTCATCATCTTAAATATTTGGTGGGTTTTTATTCATTTTGGAAAAACGTGTATTTTATTCTAATCATAAATGTAAAGATATCTAGATTTCTATGGTTTTAGCTGGGTTTTTTGTTTTTTGGTTTTTTGTTTGTTTGTTTTGTTTGTTTTTTGCCTTCATACAGTTTATATCAAGACTAACTTAAGCTATACTATATCAGTTAAGTTCTGTTTCCCTTGAATTAGTTTGTCACTGTATCTCTGATTCCAGTTCTGTCCCACCTTCTAAGCTTTGCCTTGTCACTGTTCTGTAGTTATTGTCTATCTCAGCACAGATCCATTGCTGCCCTTTCAGGATAACTTGGGTGTGCCCAAACCCACTATCATTTTTACCTCTTAAGTGTGCTCAAATATGGTTGATCCCTTCAATTCCCAATGCCAACACATCTACTTAAGACTATTCTGTTAAATCTGAAACCCCAACCTTCATTCTCTCCCGTTTCTAGTCACCCTCACAACAAGACCAAAGGTCGTTTTGGACCCAGTTCTATTCTGATATATGGCTGTTTAAAATCAAAACAAACAAACAAACAAACAAACAAACAAAAAACACACCTTAATGTTTGACATTGCAAGCGTCAACATTACCCAGTAAGTCATGAAGCTCTTGTTTTTTAATTTTTATTCGTTATTTTGTTTACTTACTTTTCAAATGTTATCCCCTACCCTGGTTTCCCCTCCAAACACTCCCTATCCTAAGCCATCCCCTGCTTCTATGAGGGTTCTCCCCTACCCACTTACCCACCCCCCCCACTACCCTAGCATTCTCCCACATTGAGTCATGAAGCCTTCGCAGGACCAAGGGCATCCTCTCCCACTGAAGTCAGACAAGACCATCCTCTGCTACATATGCAACTGGAGCCATGGGTCCCTCTATGTGTACTCTTTGGTTGGTGGGTTAGTCACTGGAAGCTTTAGGGGGTCTGGTTGGTTGATATTGTTATTCTTCCTATGGGGTTGCAAACCCCTTTAGCTCTTTCTGTCCTTTCCCTAACTCCTACATTGGGGTTCTTGTTCTCAGTATATTGGTTGGCTGCAAGCATCTGCATCTGTATTGGTAAGGCTCTGGCTGAACCTCTCAGTAGACATCTATATCAAGCTCCTGTCAGCAAGCACTTCTCTTTAGCATGTTGTTCAAAGTAAGGTTACACCTTGTCATTTCCTTTAACTTGTCTCCCCTAACACTTAGAAACACCTCATCCAAAGACACATGATTTTGATTTGGCCCTTCACTTCTCCACCTACCCTTGGCTTTCATGTCTCATACATCGAGTTTATATTTCATATTCAAGGATCATTTGGGCAATTTAAAATATTGTTTCTGTATATCCCCACTACAAGTGTTCATTCACTCATTTCTTTTTTTTTTTTTTTTTTTTTTTTTTGGCTTTTCAAGACAGGGTTTCTCTGTGTGCCCTGGCTGTCCTGAAACTCACTTTGTAGACCAGGCTGGCCTCGACCTCAGAAGTCCACCTGCCTCTGACTCCCAAGTGCTGGGATTAAAGGTGTGCTCCACCACGCCCGGCTCATTTCTTTTTCAGTAGAACATGAGGGTTTTGAATTCATATTTTTCCTTGTATTCTAGCTTGAATCCAGTGACTTCCCATAGCATGTGTTAAGTAAGTGTTAATTTAAATTAATTCACGGAGATATGAAGGAATATGCACCATACACAAGACAGACTAAACCAATAAGTACAGCTATACTACCCTCTGTCCTGTCACAAAAAAGAAATAGAAAACAGCATGTATACATATGACCATATTGATTTAATATAACCACACATTATAAAAAACAGCCACATTAATTATATATTTTAATTAATTTTAAGTCTACTTAAGTGAGAATGTAGGGGCATGCACCAATTTGCCTGTCCTTTTTCTAGTCAAGGTGCCATTTAAACAGGAATCTAAGAGTTCCCATAAAGTAAGCATTTTACCTAGTTGCCATAGCAAGCTCCAGGTGTCTTAACACACTGTTCATTATGCCCCCTACCCATTTCAATAATGTCTCAAAAATTGAACCGATCCCTGCTCAATCTTTAGGATAATTCTTCTCAATGTGTTTCCCGTGGAGCTTTTAGGGAACCTTGTACACATGCTTGCAGAAGAAACAATGGCAACTTAGATCATCTACAGAACAACTAATGAACACATCCAGGTGACATATGGTTTGTGTCCCCCAAAGGTCAACAAATGATCTGAAGCCTCAGATTCAGGTAGTAAAAGCTACAGCTCATCAACTCAAGTGACAGTAACAGAGACTAAAAATTCAGTTAGTACTGTCTCAGATGTACAGTTATAGCACTGTTCTTCAGGGATGAAGGATTTGTGATAGATGTGTTAGATGCAGCCTCTATCACAGCTCCCTCTCAATAATAAGACATTGCAATCTTTGGTAGAACAGATAAACTTTGAAAAGGAATTGATTTTCTGAAGTCTGGAGAAACATTAAAGTAATGATGTTCCAAGTAGCATGATTAAGGACATCTTTACTTGAGAAAAAGAATTCCAAATATTAATTCATAAGAATTCTTCATCTTTGTCTATGAAATATGTGTTAAAGTAGAAGATAAAAGATGTAAACTGTGTTAGGTATGTTTAACCTTTTCTCAGCTATGTATTTTGAAACTCTCTGATGGCTTTCCAAATTGGTTTGGAAAGAACTTATACAGATGTTTTCTGCCATAATCCAGGACACTGTTTAGTAAGTCAATATGAAGGGAAATTCTCAGTGGTGTTAGGAACCATGCCTGTATTTGTAAAGTCTTGGGGAAAATGTCTATCACATGTGATGTTCATGGGTATCACTAAAGTAAAATCATATAATACAACTACTTCCTAGCAAAGGGTTTAACAGTACTGCTAATAGTTCTCATTGTCAGTGTCACATGTAATCACCTGGTAGGGTGTTCCCGAAGTGACTCCTGGCAACAAGTAGATAATTTAGATTAATTTTAAAATATATGACTATATTTAATTTGATTTCACCTTTGAAAACTGAGTTGTAAGTGTCGATGCTGCCTAATTTATTCTGATTTGGTGTTCCTAATTACTTCAGTATGATTTTAGCCCTTTAAAAGGATTGAGTACCTGTGCTCTGTATTTTTTAAACAGCCATGTGTGGTACTGGCAGGCTTATGTTGAATTAATTATGCAGTATATTATCCCTTTGTGCAGAGGAACAGCTGAGGCAAAATGCCACAAGGTAATAAATGCCCTGAGCCAAAAATATATCAACATGCCACATTCAAAATGTCAGCAGGAGAGCATTCAGCCTGATCCTTTCTTTGTTTCCTAAATAGAACTATAAAAACAAAGGATTTTAATAAAGTTTTCCAAAGTGTTCTGCTGAGCTCCCACCTTGGGAAGGTGCCTTGGGGCTTTGAATTACCATGGACTTCCACTGATCATATCATTGGACATTCTGCCTTTCCACATAAATGGAAACCAAACTACAATTTATTTCAATTATAAAAGAAAAGGCTAGTGATTATACACAGTATACAGAAACATCTAAACGTTGTACACATTAAAAATTGGTGGGTTCAGCCAACATCAATCTAAATGGAGGGAAACTCAGAGCATTTCTTCTAAAACCGTGAACAAGACAGACAAGGTTGCACTCTCTTTATTCATACCGATTTGATATAATACTGGAAGCCCTAGCTGTAGCCATAAAACAACTGAAGGAAACCAAGGAAATGCAAATAGGAAGAGAAAGAGTCAAAGTATCTGTATTTGAATGTGATGTTCTTTCATACATAAGTGACCCCAAAACATCTACCAGGAAACTACTACAGCTGGTAAACACTTCAGCAAAGTACTAAAATACAGCTGGGCATGGTGGCACACGCCTTTAATCCCAGCACTCGGGAGGCAGAAGCATGCAGATTTCTGAGTTCAAGGCCAGCCTGGTCTACAGAGTGAGTTCCAGGTCAGCCAGGGATATACAGAGAAACCCTGTCTCGAAAAACCAAAACCAAAACAAAACAAACAAACAAACACAAAAAACAAAACAAAACAAAAAAACACACACAAAGTACCAAAATACAAAACTACTTCACAATAATCAGTATCCTTTCTATTTACAAAAAAAAGCAAATGAACTAAGAGAGGAATCAAGGAAACAATACCATTCACAGTTGCCTCAAAAATGATAAAATATGTTGGGAAAATTAACCAAAAATGTGAGTTTTCCATTACTTTTTTTAATTGGATATTTTCTTTTATTTACATTTCAAATGTTATCCCCTTCTTGCTTTCCCCTCTAAATATGTGCTATCCCACCTCTCCCCCTGCTTCACTGAGGATGCTTCCCCTACCCACTCACCCACTCCTGCCTCACTGTCCTGGCATTCCCCAATGTTGGGGCATCAAGTCTTCACAGGACCAAGAGCATCCCCTCCTTTTGATGTCAGAAAAGGCTATTCTCTGCTACATATGCAGCTGGAACCATGTGTACTCCTTGATTGGTGATTTAGTCTCTGGAAGCTCTGGGGGTCTGGTTAGTTGATATTATTGTCCTTCCTATGGGGCTGCAAACCCCTCCAGCTCCTTCAGTCCTTTCTCTAATTCCTCCATTGGAGAAACCATGCTCAGTCCAATGGATGGCTGTGAGCATCCACCTCTGTATTCGTCAGGCTCTGGCAGAGCCTCTCAGGAGATAGCTATATCAGACTCCTGTCAGCAAGCATTTCTTGGCATCCACAATAGTGTCTGGGTTTGGTGACTTATATGGGATGGATTCCCAGGTGGGCAGTCTCTGGATGGCCTTTCCTTCAGTCTCTGCTCCACACTTTGTCTTCATATTTGCTTCTATGAGTATTTTGTTCCCTCTTCTACGAAGGACAAGAGTACCCATAATTTGTTCTTCCTTCTTCTCGACCTTCATGTGGTCTATGAACTGTATCTTGGGTATTTCAAGTTTGGGGGCTAATATCCACTTATCAGTGAGCACATACCATGCATGTTCTTTTGGGTTATCTTACTCATGATGACATTCTCTAGTTCCATTTGCCTAAGAATTTCATGAAGTTGTTGTTTTTAATAGCTGAGTAGTACTCCATTGTGTAAATGTACCACATTTTCTGTATCCATTCTTCTGTTGAAGACATTTGGGTTTCTTCAAGCTTCTGTCTATTTTAAATGTCCATGCTTCCAAAAGTAATCTATGGATTCAGTGCAATCCTTACCCAAAACACACCAAAATTCTTCAAAGATCTTGAAAGGGGAATTTTCAGCTCCCTATGAAAATACAAAGCAAAACGAAAACCCAGTATACCTAAAACAATCTTGAATAATTCAAAAGGTGTTGGAAATTTCACCATCACCAATCTCAAAATGTACTACTGAGCTATAGTAATAAAAAAGTATGTTATTGACATAAAAAGCCATGTTGACCAATAGCATCTAATGTAAATCCAGCATATAAATTCACACACCTATGGATACCTGACTTTTGGTAAAGAAGTCAGAAATACACACTGGGGAAAAAAAAAAAAAAGACAGTGTCTTCAACAGATGGTGCTGGCCAAACTGGATAGCTGCATGTAGAGTAATACAAATAGATCTACACTTACCACTCTGCACAAAGCTCAACTCCAGATGGTTCAAATACCTAAATATAAAGCCAGATACCCCGGATCAGATAAAAGAGAATGGGGCAGGGTTAGTGGTGGAGACAGTTTTGAACTCATTGGCACAATGAAAGGGACTTCTGAACAGAACACCAATAGCACTGGCATCAAGACCAAAAATTAGTAAATGGGACCTCATGAAACATAAAAGCATGGGACCTCATGAAACATAAAAGCATCTATATGGTGAAGGACACCATCTTTGAGACAAAGCAGCAGCCTACAGGATGAGCAAACATCTAATAGAGATCTAATTTTCATAATATATAAAGAACTAAACAATAAAATCAAGAACACAAGTAACCCAATGAAAAATAGCATGCAGATCTAAACAGAGTACTGTACAAAGAGGAAACAGACCTTAATGAGAAGCACATAGAAATATGTACAACATCTTTAGTCATCAGAGAAATGAAATCAAAACTACTTTGAAATTTCACCTTATACTCACCAGAATGGCCAAGGTCAATAAAGCAAATGAGAACTCAACCTGGTGAGGATGTGCAGCAAGAAGAGCACTCATCCAATGCTGGTCAGAGTGCAAACTTGTACAGCTACTATGGACATCAGTATATCAGTTCCCCAGGAAGCTGAGAATAGATATGCCCTAAGCATACAGTTACCTTACTCTTGGGCATATACCAAAACAACTCTACATCCTACTATTACGACTCTTGGTCAACCATGTTCACTGCTGCTCTGTTCATAATACCCCGAAATTGAAACAGACTAGATGTCTGCCAATGGATTAATGGATAAAGAAAATGTGATGCATTTACACAATAGAATATTAGGTGTTTAAAAACCGAAATTCACAGGCAAATGGATGGAGATAGAACAAAATCATCCTGAATCTTCATATCTCAGATCCAGAAAGACATATATGTTATGCATTCAATTATATTTGGATATTAGCTGTTAAGACTTCAATAAGCAGACTAAAATCCATATAATCACAGAAGTTAGGTTTAGAGTAAGGGACGATGGGGAAGAATTGGATCAATCTAGGAAGGGGAAATAGAATAGGTAGGTGCAGATGGTTGGGGGGCTGAGCTGGGAAGATTACATTGGAAGCTGTTGGGAAAGCAAAAAGTAAAGGCCATTGGAGAGCGTGTATAAAAACCTCATGCAGTAGAAACTTTCTAAAATATAGATAGTAATCTATATTTTATCTATATAAATCTATATTTATAAATCTATATTTAGATGGACAGAGGCCCAAACAGGTGTCTCTCATTACCCACTGAAGCCTTCAGTGTTAGCTATGTGTTACATTTAATGAAGTTGTTGCCCAAAGGAAACATGGAAATCTCCAGACAACTGAAGCTATTGCCATGGCTGTTGGTTGCTCCCCATTTACTGATGGTGAAGCCCTATTGCTGTAGACAACACTGCCATAATTCACTCAACATGGAGAAGTCAAGCTGGTGCCTACCACTTATTGTTCATGGTACTGGATATCTATCACATACTATCAAAGGAGAAAGGTAGCTACCAACTCAGCCTTGTCAGCAAAGATCTTAACCCCCTTTTCTTTCTCACTAACCATTTGATAGACCTCCACGCTAAATTCCATAGTGGCTGTACCAGTTTACACTCCCATTGGGTATTTATAAATACACATTATTCTTTATAAAATTAATTAATTTAATTGCCTTGTTAGTATTCCCTCTTTCTCCTCAACTTGGGACAAATGACTTTAAAACACCTGGGGAAATATTTCAATGCCATCTAATTATGTTAAGAAACATAATCCCAGTTTTCAAATATGGCTTCAGAGAAAAGATGTGGCTTTTAAGCCCTGTCTATTGTTCTTTTCCAAGTCTCCTTCTTATTCCTTTAGCCTTCTGAGTTTGTTCACATGACCAAGCTCTTGTGCTCATTCCTATGAAGAACACTTCTGAGTCTCTCCAAGGTTGATAGATTCTCTTCCTTCCAATCCAGGTTTCAGAAACCAAAACTATACATTAATATCCTGGCGAACCTTCTTAAAGTTATAGGCCCCAAATGACTGGATTTTTTCTTTGTATTTTTAGTTTTTATGGAAAGGTGAACAAATTTTACAGTATCTCTGTTAAAATTTCAGTGAGATTTTTCTTATCCTTGCAGTGGTTTGTGGTGATGTTGATGGTTGAAGTAAGTATATCAATTAATAATAAAGAAGACAGCTAATTCTGTCTTCATGAAACAGAAAAATACCTGGCATTTTGAATAATCAGAGAATAATTACCAGAGACCCTGTGTTCATTTATAGTGATATGTTCAAAACCTGTAATAAACTCCCCCCAAATCTCTATGTCTCCAAAGTTAAGTTTGACAGAGAATTTATATGAAGACATAGGATATGAAAAGACTACTTCATAAAAAATTACTCTTTGGGTGACATTTTCATACAAGAGGAAAAGCAAGGAGGAGATGTGAGTAGATTAAAGAACTCTGCAGGAAGCATCTGAATGTGATTTGAGGGTCATAAAAGCCAGTTTGCACTTATCAGCATGGCGTTCATGCACCGGGCTACGTTATTAAAAAACACTACTATCTATTCAGGGTACTCATTTCTCAGTCTGTTTGCTTTGATAAAAAGTGTCACAAATAAGGAAGTTCTTGGGTTGAGTACTTAAGTTGTAAATATGTCTTGTGTTCAGAAGCAATACTATGCCACAAAATGTTTAAAGATGTCACATGCCTGATTGGTAAATCACACTGGAGCTAAAATTATGTTTTCTGTGCACACAGCAAGGTGTATAACCTAGAAAGCATGTGTGCAATGACCTTCAGTTTCAGTGCTCTAGCATCAGACTGGTTGTTGTAAGATAGAGGCATATTATCATATACAGTGATCTGGAGATTTCAGAATGATATGCAAATAGACATCAAAAGACAGTCAAGATGATCATCTGCTTCCAAAATAATCGAGCTCCAATAATTGGTTTGCAAATTAGCTATGTGGGATATGGAACATTTTTATAATGATGATTAAGGAAACCACCACGAGCTCATTCATCTGATTTTCAATTTTAAATCTACAAAAATTCCTACACATTTCTCTGGGTAGAGGGAAATGCACTCAGAGATTTACCATGGAATGGCAGAATAATGTGAGTTACAGAAATTCTGTGAACTAGAAAGAACTCTGATTTCATAGCTGTGTCTTAGGTGGGAAGTCCACTCTGGGTCAAGGGTGATACCTGTTCTTGAATCCTCCTCTCTTCAGAGACTTACAGTATAAAACCCACCATTCAATAAACTAAATTTAAACATGAGGATACTTTTACATTTTCTTTAATGTGAATTAAAACTAATTTGGTAAAAGGAGAAAATGATCCAAAGCAAAGATTGAGTTCAAAGAGGGAGCTGACTATGAGCATGCCTACAGTATGTGATTATGCTCTCTATGTGACTGAGCATATCATAGCAACAATTCTTAGTGTGTTTAAACCACAACAGAACTCCCAGAATCTACATAGGCTTAAACCAGTGAATATTTGTTCTTTCATGATTCTAGAGCTTGGAATGCTAAAGATCAGAGCTTAGGTATAATGTGTGTGGCATTAGCTGTGTCCTCACAGGATAAATAAACATGGTACCATTCTTAGACTTCTTACTTACCATGGCACTAACCCATTGACTACAGTTTGAGTTGCATCCCTGGATCACTCTTCGAACAAAGGCTCTACCTCCCAATTCCATCACCTTGGGCTTGAGAATTTCTCAATGTACATATTTTTGAGAGTCATGTTTCTTCAGATAGTAGCACAGGTGGGTTTTAGAATTCAGAGAAACAGAGCTGGATGTATTTTGTGTACAGCAATGTACCTATGCATGACCCAATCTGACTTACCCATCTCTCCCCACTTCATGCTTTCCTCCCTTCACTGTTTCCTTGCTTTCTCTACTTTTATTCTCTGTCACCATCATCATCACCGTCACTATCATCATCACTATCATCATCATCAACATGAATATTCAAAAGTAGATACTCTCAACTCTGGGCTTACCTCGCTCTCTGGAGAACTTCCCACAATAATGATGATTTTATAGTGTTCTTCAATATTTAATAGTCCTTTTAGAATCCATTCTCATTTCTATCTAGGACTGATTAGCTATATCAGTTTTCTTAGTGATGAATTTGTAGACAACTTCAGTTACCTCAAAGAGAACTGAACCAAAATTTCTGTTAATTTGGCTTTTAGATAAAAACAGAATTAATATACACTGATAAAGCCAATGGGGTTGAAATGCTTATCACTATTGCGAGGATTACATGGACTTATGAACCACTGATGAAATACAGAAAATAGAATATAAGAAGATAGAATGCACCAATTACTTCCTAAGATCTTTGAGCCTCTGCGTAAAACACAAAGTGGAGATGAGAAGTCATGAATTGCCCATCTCCTCTCCTGTTAAGGGCATAGAAATATCTGTGTTGCATCCTGTCTTAAAAGTGTGTTGTGGCATAAAAGAGCTCTGCTGAAGCTGGCCCTACAGCCACTTCTATATCATGGACTCATTGAAGTTGGCTAGCAGTGATGGACAGGTCCACACAGACAAGATCAGCACTGCACCTTAAAAGTCACTCTTACCTTTGCAAAGAAATCAACCTTTATTTCTGACCTTTATGGAAGCTGAATGACTTGGGCATCAAAGAGCTACCCCTGACTTAAGTAACAATTTCTTCAACTTGTTCTTTATCCCTGGTCAGGCCTTTGATGTTATCAGTTTGTTCTGTATTTATTGATATACTTGGAAAGGATCCTAAAACACACCACACGACATTAGTTATCACACTACATGAGCAGACAATTAATGCTGAGATTAGAGAAAGTTGAACTACTAGACTCTGACACTTATAAACATAATTACAATCAGAGGGTAGTTGCTTTAAGACAATGTCACATTATTTTCTATGATCAAAAAACAAAAAATAATGAAAAAAAAGCAAAAACAAAAGAAACAGAAAGATTTAACAGTCATCTCTATATGGATACAAATGCTCAAACCTACTTCTTAAAACTGAACTACTAGGGTTTCCCCATCTAATCCATTCTAATCCGTTTTACATTTATTATTTACCTGTTTATTCATTGGTTTGTCTTAAGGATCTTCTGCAGTGTAGGCTGGCTTTGAACTTCTGATCCTCCTGCCTCTACCTTTTGAGGGCTAGGGATTACAGCTATTTGCCAAAATGCCTCGTTCTAATCTATTTTTATTGAAGTCCACTTAAAACTTGATTACCATTTTAACTTTTTGTCTCCTCTACTTAATCCATTTACCTCCCATAGTTCCCCTGAGAGAGATCTGAACATCAAGTGAGCCGTGTCACCTGTTAGAGCGTGTCATGTGGAAAATGCCAAGTTTCTAGTTTTCATTTTAGATGATACTCCAAATTTTGGTTTTGTTTGTGTATTTCCTTGTGTAAGACATTTTTCTTAGTTTATATTTTGGTTCCTATAATGAATATGAAAAGAAATAATTTTTTTTATTTTTATGCTGATTTCGGAAACGTTAGTGCATATTGCTACTTCTCAGAAAATAAACTTAAAATCTTAGTACTTCAGTGAGACTGGGCTTACAATCCCACGCTCTATTGACACTGGGTACAGTTTCCTCCCAGCTGCAAAGTAAGTCAGGTTTTTTTTTTGTTTGTTTGTTTGTTTGTTTGTTTTTTTAATGCAATATGGCCAGTGTGTATGTTTTTAAATAGAAATTACATTTTTGACATCAAGGACGGTAATTTTAGTTCAGTTAATCTCTTAGCGTCAAAAATCGGAGGAGGAGAAACAAATAAGAGAGGGACTCCAAAGATGAAATAGGGTTTGGCAAAGCTCCCATCCCTAAACCAGGCCATGGCCTACTGCTGGCTGCTCCACCAAAGCATCATCAGTAGTAATGGAACAGAGGCTCAGTCTCTCGGGAACAACAGGGTTCTCTCTACAGACTTTCAACATGGCGGATACCGACAGAGCCAAGCCTTGATTGCTCTGCACTGATTCACCTGAAAAGGCACCATATCCTGACTTTCAGTAGATAGTGAGATAGATGTCTTACCCAGTGCGTTTTTTCTCTCATGTCATTTTTAAATCATCACCAAATTTTTACAGTCTTATACAAGGGGCTATTTCTCACCTTCTCTATTCTTTGTTTTGATTGTCCATGGACCCTATGGGGAGCACTGCCAGCTCAAATGGCATAGCTACTTTTATTATGCTTTGTGAATGTATGTATGTATGTATGCATGCATGAATGAATGCATGCATGTTTGCATATAGACTTTCTACATGTATAAACCTAAAATGACATAAATATATTCTGTATTAACTTCCCTCCCCTTGGAAGATACAACACCCTTAGGACACAGGACTGGAATTTGAGCTTGATCTAACCCTAAAGCCTCCTTCCTGTTGTTTCCCTTCTGTGGTAACACAAACTACTATGTCAGATGCCAAGGAGAGGAAGCAATCAGTAGTACCACAGCTGTGACATCAATGAATCACAACAATGACTACCACAGCAAGATATTCCAAGATGTAGCAGTGTCACTCACACACTGAGATAGCCAACAGCTGACTAGTTGGACTCAAGGGGCATTCAATATGAGGGAAATATTATGAAAATGTATCCAGGGCTAAGGTGGATGAGTCTTAGAAGAGAGCCTAAGACTGGTATGTTAATAAATCAATATAATACCTTCTTACACTCTAAATCTGGCCTTATACCCACAGATAAGTGTAGCTCTCATCCCTTCATCAAGTGTCCTTCTCTTTAGAACAAATTGAGTCATCATTGAGAAATCTACAACTGGATGACCAATGCAGAGGCCAGTAGAGCATAGGAACTCCAGCCCCATTGGAAACATCTATAACCCAACTCCTGTAACTGAGGCTTAAGGACCATCTTGACATGCAGACTGAGGACAAGGGAAATCTCAAGTGGTCCAACCCATAGTTATAGAACTTAAGGTTACTAAGGAATGATGAGAGAGGGAGCAGGTGTTAGCTTCTCCTGATCCGCTACTTGGTTATCCAACACAATATAGTCATCCTTGAATGGTATACACATAAACAATAAAAATGAACACAGCAGGTTTTATTTACTACATTTGGTATGTAAACGTGACACTAGTAAGAAAAAGATGCTATCCATTTGAGAAGTGGCGAGAAGTGGCGGGGGGGAGTAAATGAGAGGGGTTGGAGGGAGGAAACGGGAAGAAGAAATATTTAATTATACATTATATAATATATGGTATACATTTATATGATGATATTTTAATTGATGTAATTATATTTTATTTCAAATATATTTAAGTTATATTCTATCTAAAATATATTTTTATTTTATTTTAAATATATTTTAAAGAGAGAAGCAAAAAGGAAAATATAAAGTTTGCATAGCATGTGTGCTGCCTAGTTTTGTGTCAGCCTGACACAAGCTAAAGTCATCAGAGACATCAACTGAGAAAATGAAGTCAGGTGTATAGGCAGAGCTGTGGGGCATTTTCTTAACTAGTGATTGATATGAGGAGGGCCCAGTCCATTGTGGGTGGGGTCAGCCCAGGCAGATGCTTCTGGGTTCTATAAGCAGGCTGAGCAAACCATTAGTAAGTAGTAAGCCAGTAAGCAGCATCCCTCTATGGTCTCTGCATCAGCTCCTACATCCTTGTTCCTCCCCTTTGAGTCCTGCCTTGGCCTTCTTCAATGCACTGTGACATGGATATGAAAGTCAAATAAATCCTTTCCTCCTCACTTTGCTTTGAATCATGGTGTCTCAACACAGCAACAGTAATCCTGACTAGGACAGTACACAAGCAGGAAAGAACGCATGACCTCCTTTCTGTCTTTTGTGTTTAAAACTTAGAAATTAATTTCTAAATGTTGTGGCCCTTTGCAGAATTTCAGCTGTTTCTACTAAAATGGACAATCTAGGAGGATTTTTGCCTTCTATATCTCTTTCTCTCTCCTCTATCTTCTTCCCTCTCTCCCCTTCCCCTCACTCTCTTCCCCGGTGCTTTGAACTTTCTAGAATCTGTTGAAGTTGTTGAAAGAATGGATTACAACTTCAGTGGCTGGATCCAAAGCACTTCTGCTTCCTTAGAGCGAGGGTGAATCCTGCAAATTTATAGTCCCCCTTTGATGTGGAGACCAGTGCTCTCTCATGGGTAACTAATGACATTGTTTTCACCATGAATAAAGGATAAAATATAAGAGCTTTATTGAAATCTGGACTTAACATAGGTTTTCAATAGTAAATGTCAGAGGGCATCCAGCCTGCTTACAAAATCAGTGGCTCTGATTGGCTCCAGAAATCAAACTAATTGAAAACGCTGGTCCTAGCACCTTTAAAGGGGTGAATTAAGATCTCTTTATACTGACGTGCACAGGTGTTATTACTTACATTGCCTTAGCAAGAAGATACTTTTGAAGAGTTACTGGATACTTTATTTCTTTAATACCTGCAACATTACTTTGAGTGAACAGCTTGCTATTTATCAGCAATTATATAATAGCCATACTATGCTAGCCCAGGCAAGAATAACAGCTTAATTATAGAATGCATGATACCCAGATTTATTAATCTCATTATTTTTCCTGGTGTGTAGTTATCTTGGCACTTGTTATATCTAAGTGTGATTTAAAAGTACTGCTCAGAGGAAACTGGTAAATAAATTCTGAAATAAAAAGGCCCAGCCTTCCTAGCTGTGGACTTCACATCTGTGGAGCACTCCAAGTACATTGAGCTGTGTGAATCATACTACTACTTCTAGAACAGTCTGATGATGATTTTAACTCATGAAGAGTTTTAGATTTTAAAGGCAGTGTTCAGAGTCATAATGTTTGTGCTGACGTATCCTTAAGTCTAAGCTCAGCTTGCCTCAAGGACAGAAGATTATCTGAAAACCTTTCAATTTTACTTTTACCTATGTGTAGTCGAGAGTCTATGAGGTATTGTTTAGCTGGAGGCTTTTCTGAAATCTTTATTTCCTTAGATTTTTACACCACACTACATGCACAAGCTGGTATTACAGCAAATTCTAAATGTTGCCAGGACTAAATCTTTAAACTGCTCACTCTAATCAGAGACAAGGCTCTGTATTCTTTGATGTAATAATTTCATATTGGTTTTAGGACACGGTGTCATAGTAAAAATGTGATTGACATTTCAACAAGTTAAGAATATATATATATATATATATATATATATTTGGGAGCAGAAAATCAACTGTTCAAGTTTATGTACTGTCAGTTTTATGAACAGATAGCAGTTATTATTATGATAAAGAGAGGCCTATTGGGGATTACAGACAAGAAATCCACTTTGTTGACCACGGGTATGATGAAATCTAAGACGATATATCCTGAGCATTACACAAAGAATTCATGTTACCAGGCACAAACACTTTTGCTTTGGCAACATCTGTTGTCCAGTAAACATCAGGAAACTGGGCAGCTGCTTCATTTAAAACGCTTGTGTGCAAGATCTTCTTTGAGCATTTATGAAAAGGCAGACAGTGAGCCCTGGAGGGAGATTAGAAGAGTAATCTACAGGGCTGAGGACCAGATAATAGAAACAGACAGGAAACTGAAGAAGAAACCAAAACAAAGAACAAAACCCTCCTTAAATGAAGGTAACAGTTAACAACTTATGGCATAAACAGTGTAACTCTCTTTTACGAGCATAAAAGCTAAGCAGCAGGATGAATTAATGACTTATCCTAGGCCATTCATATAATAATAATAATACAATAATAATAATACAATATCAGATATCGAAGGAGCAGAGACTGTTGTAGCACACCGGGGTTTGGCAAGGACCATAGGAACAGTACAGAGGCTGAACAGAGCAGGGGTGGATGACTTTGCCGGTGACCTTGGCTTCATTGTCATGAATGAGCACACTGTAGTCTGGAAGTTTCTTGTCATAATTGGAAGAGAAGGGAATGTAAAGCTGAAACAGGTTTTCATCTTGTGTGTAATTTGCAATGTAATGGTTTCACCGCAGAGGAGATCGTGCCTTAATACCATTTTAATAGGACATGTCTTTCAGCCATGTCAAAACAGGTTTTGATGAGCCAGGGATTTCCGGAAAGTCTCAAAGCTGACTTTCCTCCACAGCCCCTCCCCCACTACATGCAGCCATCTGAAAAACAATTTAAATAAATGTCACTGTAAACAACCGAAGCATAGAAAGGTTAAAATTATAAAGATGTGAGTTCCAGGTAATTAATTTTTATATATCTGAGACTGCTCTAAGAAGGGCAGAAACAATTAAAAGAAATGGCCGCTAATTGAGTAAGTGATTGAGATGTGAGAGGCCAATCAGTACCATTTCCCTCGAAGAAATGGAGATATCTAGACTCAGCTATCAGGACCGAGTGCTGGTCTCTGTCATATCCCACTGGCAAATTAATTGAATGCTGATACAGAGCAAGTTTTTTTTTGTTTTTTTTTATTACCGAAAATGACACTATTCACACACTGTTTTACACTGCAGAGCTCCTCCCCAGTCCAAACCATATCCTAGGAAGATGTCTTAGGAATCAATTTAGTTATTAGCACACAGTGCTGCCTTTTGTATTGTGATTTATTGGGAGAGATAAGAAATACTTTTAAATGGTTATTTGAAACACATTTAGATGCCATCACTGTATTGGAGGAGGGGGGCACAATAGAGAAGCTGTGGATGGGACTGCTCCATTGGAGGAAGGTTCTTTTTGTGAATAAGAGAGGGAAAAACAGCCAGAGGCACCTGGAAGACTCCAGAGCAGAGAGAAAAGAGAACAGGCTGAACATGACCAGGGCTAGGAGTGCAGGAGAACAAGAGAGAGTAATGGAACTAGCAGGAGAGAGCAGAGGAGTAGAGACAAGGAAGCACAAGAGAGCAGAGCAGAAGGGAGCAGGGATAGTGAGCTAGTTCAGGAGCGCACGGGCTGGCCGAACCATGTGCATTATAAAGGGAATATGTATAGTCCAGCTTGAGCTCATTCCTAGACATATGGAGAGCCTGAGACTTGGCAGTCACTATCTAAATATTAAGGTCCTTAATTTCCTTATTCAAATATGGAATCTCTCTCCCAGTAGACCATACTGCTGTGTGATTATGCATGCCTCACAAAATATTCTCTCTCTGTAACAAATGTCACACGTTGTTATATTATAGTGTTAATTTGTATCTTTCTCCAGGATGTATTTATTGCATATTTATATGTATCAACAGAGAATAGCAAGATAGGTGGACAGGGGCTGTTACAAGGAACTTTACAAGTATCTATTAAAGCATGCTATCCTAGGTGTATAACCAGTCCTTGGAGATGCTGTAGGATGTGTAGGGTCTCAGACTAGAGGTATCTGGAGTCCAAGCGTAGAGAATTAGCTTAGAACACAGCAAGCAAACAGAATAACGTGAGAAAGATACGTATATGGGAATCAATTTGTTCTTAAAGCTAAACACTCATGTCGTGAGACTCCACAGGCTGGATGCACAGAGGAAATAAAAAAAAAATCAATTTAAGCATGCTTGCCCCCACATCTAAAGCTGTGTAGGACAGATCTCCACCTCTCACATTTAAATAAACTGTTCTAACCGGAGCATTTGAATAGCTTCCCACTGAGCGCACTGCTCACTCTGCCCACCCAGGACTTCACTCTCAGATAGGTATCATTTGTGATGCCTTCAGAATATACTTCCATTTTGTCAGTCTCCTGTAGTAATAAATTAATTAAATAAATCCTGGCGGCATGTTCCCTGATACCTGCCCCAATGTTCTGGGCTCCCAAATGAAAGACACAAACACACAGCCTTTGTATTTTGATCTGCCTTAGTGCAACTGCTGGGCTACTTCCTAACCTCCACATGGTTAATCCACCTCCTACTGATAGTCCCCAGTTATTGCTTACTTATTTCTATATTCTTTTTGTTTGTTTGTTTGTTTGTTTTGTTTTTGTTTTTGTTTTTTCGAGACAGGGTTTCTCTGTATATTTCTATATTCTACCTTGGCTGCCCTGGACCTAGAGGGCTGCCCAACTAGACCCCACCCTGGACCACATTCTGGCTCCTGCACATGATGGCCCTGCCTCCCTGTCCTCTACTCTTCTTCGGCAGGGCATCTCTCCTCCTCTCAGCTTGGCAGATCTCCTTCTCCTTTCTCCTCTCCTGGTCTCAGGCTGGGGAAATTCTCAAGTTTCACCTCGGTCTGATCTGCTCAACCATTGGCTGCTGGCCTCTTTATTTACAAATAAGAACCAGAGTCCCTCAGTGTGTCTTATGTGCAGACATCTGTATGAACAGTTCTGCAGAACACAATTAACTACAGTCTCCTAGCTCAGAGTTCCCTACTGTATTATTCTGATGGTTAGTTCTGATCATCCACTTGACACATCCTAGAGTCCCCTGGGAAGAGACTTTCAGTGAGGGATTGCCCGAATTAGTTGCAGTCTGGACATAATCTGTGGAGGATGGTCCTATGTTTATTGATGGATTGACCTACCCCATCGTGTAACTTACTTGGAGTGCATAAAAGAGAAAGAGAAATTAGTAAAATCATAGATGTATTCATTTAGCACGGCTCTTGTTGACTTTGGATTTGATGTGACAAGCTGTTTTAAGTTCCTGCCATTTTGACTCCCTTGTTATGATAAAGTGTAATCTAAAATAAGCCCTTTCTCCCCTAAGTTGTTTTCTTTCAAGGTATTTTATCACAGTGACAGAAATAAAACTTGGACCATTCCCAGTTCATTAGAGATAATTCCATGTGTTGGAAATAACTAGCATTTTGCTTCCTACTTCATTGGCTTCACAAATCTTAATAGAATCTTTATAAATTTCTCTAACACCAAAAAAGGGCATATGCCTTATTACTATTTTGAAACCTTCTTGAAAGGATGCTGGGTATAACATGACATTTCCAGTTAGGTTTAATTTTTAAATAAGAAGCAATGCTTTTTTTTTTTTTTTCATTAGTGTATAATTTTAAGTAGTTGCATGTAACATGTGTTAAACAACATTTTGAAAATATTAAATTCACATATAATTGGTTCTCTTACATATCTAATTGCTTGCCTGTTGTGTGCAGCAATTCTGCCTTTAGAACTACAAGCTTGTTAGGGCTGCTGTTTGCCCTCTATATTTTTTTTTTATGGTGAAAACAACTGACATTTCTGTATAGTATGTGGATCACCACCTATCCATCATTAGTAGCTGTTCTTAGGGCTTCACATTTTCATCAGGTTTGGTATGGGTTTAGATGGCATTCCTGGGGCCAGAGATGTAGCTAAAGTTAGCTAACACTTGGCTGCTCTTACTGTGAATCTGGGTTGGGTTCTCATCACCCACTCGGAAGCTCACAACTGCCAAGAATTCCAGTTCCGGGAAAACTGGCACCCACTCTCCGGTATCAGTTTCTCTTGTATTTAACATTTTTATATAGAGATTAACTGCAATTAAATTCTAAAACTAGTAATGTTTTCAGGACTGGGGAAGTGGTCCATCGGTTAAAAGTCATCATCTATTCTTAGAAGGACTAGAGTTTGGTTTTCAGCACCATACCAGGCACCTTACAATCACCTCTACCTGCAAGTTCAAAGAACCCACCACCCACCACATACACAACACACACACACACACACACACACACACACACACACACACACACACTAACTAAAACAAATCTTTTAAAAACTGTATGTTTTTCATTCAAGCATTTGAACTATAAATTACATGCAACTATGTAATTTCACAAACATTAAGAGAATTATCTAGGTTTGGTCTTGTTTCATTTTCTGAGGCAAAGTAAAATGTAGCCCAGGATGACATTGAACTCCTAATCTTCCTGCCTTCACCTCCAGGTTCTGGGGTTACAAGCAATTGCACGGCACTGTTTTATGTGGTACTGAAAACTGAACCCAGCGCCTCCTACATGCCAGGAAATCATTCTGCCAGCTGAACTACCCCACCAGCACTATCTCACCTTCCCCAGTTATTTTTATTTTACATTTTATGAGATAATATTGCCAGAGTACTACTGCTTTATAAAATTTGAAAATCTTATGCCATTAGGATATTTTTGCTGTACATTCTGAGAAACCTATCAGCAGCGAGGACATCTCCATTCACCTGGTATCCTTCCTTCATTTCTGTTGCTTGTTTAAACATATTATCTTCCCATCTTTAAAAGCCATCTTCTCTCATTTTCAGATGACTTAAATTTCAGATCGCATATTATGTCAACCTTTCTGTTTTTCACTTGATAGTGTCATGTCATTTTGAACAAGCATTAAAATAACAATATTTACTTCCCCCCCGCCCCCGCCAAATCCCTCTCTTCTGCGGTCATCAACATTCATCAAACTACTAGTACCAATAGAAATAACTTTAATGTCAATATTGATTGCCATGCTATTAACTTAGACCCCAAATAGCCGCTTATTAACACGGGAGCTGGGGATATATATTTTTTTCTATCCTGTTGAAACAGTGAGAGTCCTAGGTGATTTGACAGCTGTACAATTAACCAAATAACGGGGTACAGAATCAAATCTTGCATGAACTATAAATACAATGCCTATTGATGGGTAGCTGTAAACAAACTTACAGTTGTACTTCTGGCACCTCTGCTTTCTTAAATGACATGACTTTAAGAGATGCTTATTCCTTGGCTACTGGGTGGGAGGGCCAGGAGCCTATTTCTTTCTCCTGTAGGAATGGGAATAGTATGGTCTGTATCTAAGGATGATGAGCAGGTGCTCTGGTGGGCACCTTTACAGAAAAGCAATGACCTCTGTTATTCCTTGCCCTCGCATAGTCTAGAATGTATTTGCATGAGATGTAGGATGTTTTGATTTCACCTGCCTCAGTTGTCTTTGGTAATTAAGTTTTAGAAAATATAAACATCATATGGGTTAGATTCTTCAGTGATATCTGGACAGTGTAAGGATTACGGTACTGATTAATGCACATCTTATATACACATTTGTTGATTAACTGGGAATGCAGTAAAATGTTAAATGACAATTAGTAATTCAAAATGGAAATGGAAACAATGTCTGGCACCACTGGAAAAGTGCACAGTGTGGTTAGAAGATAATTGTATTGATCCACAACTTCAATTTAATTTAACATTTAAATTTAAATATTCCAAGTTTGCTTAATATAATAAATATGCACAGTTTTCAACTTCACATTAAAAAGAACAGCAGGCTATGGATTTTACAGTTGTAACAGAAGGTTGTATTTATTAATAGCATTTTCTAAGTGTGCATATGTGTGTCTTTCTAGGAGCCAGACAAAAATTATTTGAAAAAACCAGTTAATTGTAATAAATTCTGTTACAATATTAAACCTCACCTTCTGTAATGTGACAGTGATATTGGTCTTGAATGATAATAGTTGAATATTTTTGTTGCTATTTCTCTTTAGGCCACTTTTTATTGTAAACTCACTCATACAACTTACTAAAGTGAGCTTTTCAACATTAAAGGGCACACTTGCTTATAGTTATGGCACAGGTGTCTAAAAGAGCACCCAGCATAAACTAGGCAGAAAATGGTTTGTTGAATTAATAAATACTTTAAAAGACTTCCTTTATTTTTACTTATTTACTCATGCACGTATATGCGTGGAGATATGGGCATATGCATGTTGTTCCCAGAGGAGGGCGCTGTATCCCTTGTAAGCTGCTTCATGTGGGTGCTGAAGAGCCTCTTTAAGAGCAGCAAATACTATGTCCTTTGCCTTATAGAAGCTCTCCAGTTTCATGAGGTCCCATTCATCAATTCTTGATCTTAGAACTCGAGCCATTGGAGTTCTGTTTAGGAAATTACACATGGCATGCATTCACTGATAAGTGGATATTAACCCAAAAGCTAAGAATACCCAAGATACAATTCACAGACCACATGAAGCTCAAGAAGAAGGAAGACCAAAGTATGGGTACTCTGGTCCTTTTTAGAAGAGGGAACAAAATACTTATGGGAGGAAATATGGAGACCAAGTATGGAGGAGAGATTGAAGGAAAGACCATCCAGAAACTGCCTCTCCTGAGGACCCCACATACAGTCACCAAACCCAGACATTGTTATAGATGGCAAGAAGTGCTTGCTGACAGGAGCCTGATATAACTGTCTCCTGAGAGGCTCTGTCAGAGCCTGAAAAATACAGAGACAGATGCTCACAGCCAACCATTGAACTGAGCACAGGGTCTCCAATGGAAGAGTTAGAGAAAGGACTTAAGGTGCTGAAGGGGTTTACAACTTCATAGGAAGAACAACAATATGAACCAACCAGAACCCCAGAGCTCCCAGGGACTGGACCACCAACCAAAGAGTACACATGGAGGCACTCATAGCTCTAGCTGCATATGTAGCAGAGGCTAGCCTTGTCAGGCATCAATGGGAGGAGAGGTCCTTGGTCCTATGAAGGCTCGATGTCCCAGTGTAGGGGAATGCCAGGGTAGGGAGGCAGGTGTGTGTGTGTGTGTGGGAATACCCTCCTAGAAGCAGGGGGTGGAGAGATGGTATAGGACAAAATACCTAACAGAAAAAAGAAAGAATAAATTGATTTTTTTTTAAAAAAGGAAATTATGCCTGTGCCAGTGAGTGGGAAGCTCTTTTCCACTTTCTCTTCTATTAGATTCAGTGTATCTGATTTTATATTGAGGTCATTGATCCACTTGGACTTGGGCTTTTACAAGGTGACAAATGTGTATCTATTTTCAGTTTTTTACATACAGGCTACCAGTTAAACCAACAGCATTTATTGAAAATGCTTTTTTTTTTCCATTGTACATTTTTGGCTTCTTTGTCAAAGATCAAGTAACAATAAGTGTGTAGTTTTATTTGTGGGTCTTCAATTCTATTCTATTGATCAACCTGTCTGTCTCTGTACCAGTGCCATGTGGTTTTTATCACTATTGCTCTGTAGTATAGCTTGAGGTCAGGAATGTTGATTTTCCCCCAGAAATTCTTCTATTGTTAATAATTGTTTTCCCTATGGGTTGTTGTTGTTGTTGTTGTTGTTGTTGTTGTTTTTGTTTTGTTTTTGTTTTTCAGGATGAATGTGAGAATTGCTATTTCCATATCTTTGAATAATTGTGTTGGGATTTTGATGGGGATTCCGTTGAATATGTTACTATGTTAATTCTACCAATCTGTGAGCATGGGAGATCTCTCCCTTTTCTGAGGTCTTCTTTGATTTCTTCCTTGAGAAACTTGAAATTCTTGTCATATAGATCTTTCACATGTTTGATTAGAGTTACCCTAAGATACTTTATATTACTTGTGATTATTCTGAAGGGTGTTACTAGCAGAGGACTGCCTGATCAGGCCTCAGTGAAAGAAAATGCACCTAACCCTCCAGAGACTTGAAGCCCCAGGGAGTAGGGAGGCCTGGTTGGGTAGGGATCGATGAATGGTAGAATAGAGACATCTTTTTGGAGACAGGGGGAGGAGGGAGGAATAGGTAAGGGATGGGGCAGACCAAGAGGGAGATGAAGTCTGGACTGTAAAAAAGGATTAAAAAAATAATAATAGCAAATACTCTTAACCACTTGTTATAGGCTTAGATTTTTCAAAACCTGCTTCAATATGGGTTTCTTAAACCCTTCAAACTCCCTTCTAGCCCACCAACCAAGGGAGGGGAGAAAGATAGTTAATAGTTCAAGGGGATATAGGCAACCAATCTTTGTTGTCAGGATATCAGCAGCTCAGTCAAAAATGTCAAACATAAATCAATAGTGATAATCCAGTCCAATCAAAAACACCAAACACACATCAGTAGCAGTGGCTCAATCCAGAAGAAACCACCAGGCTCCTCAAATTGGCACAAGTCCTAGGAAGTGGCAGGAAGCAGCTGCAATTTGAGATGCTCCCTGGCACATTTCTCTCAAAGAAGTCACAACAAGCAAACATCACAGAAGACCAGCGAAGAGTTGCAAGGCAAGCCAATGCTAAAGCATTCCTCTTCATTGTATGTGAGGTTCTATTAATATTTTTTTCTAAACATCACACGCCCTCTCAAGTGCTTGTTTCAGCAAAATATCACATGGCCTTTTTCTAGGCAGCTTCCAGAAGAACATCACATGTCTGTTCTCAGCAAAACATGCTCTCACATATCTGCTTCTGCGAAATATCCTCTCATCAGATAGTTTCCAGAAAAACATCACAAGACACAATTGTGTCTAGAAGTAATTACAAATTGCTACTTTAACTTACCATCTCCATAGCCTCAAGAAAATATTTCAAACTATGCCTATGTTTTTAATCAAAAGACAGAATGCCGTAGGCTCCTGTCATAGGCTCTTCACGTCATGAGCTGGAAATCATGTGCAAAATCTGGTTGATATTATCTGCTTTAGTTCATAGCCAGATCACCTTTAAGATAAACAGATAGACAAGCAAAACCCAAGGGACTATGGAGGAGAGTCAGAAGAGAATCAGTCCCTTTATAATCTCATCCCCAAACTTTGTAGGGCTTCTTCCAGCTCACCACACATTTCAGGATTTGTTTGCCTTGAAACATTCAGAATAATTGTCACAATCTAAAAGATGGGCAGGCTAGATGGCTGAGAGGATAGCACCCCTTCCCCACAGTCAGATACCCTGAGTGAGAAACCCCAAACTAAAAGTGGAGAGAGAGAATGGTTTCATGAAAATCGTTCCCTAATCTTCATTCTCCATATGCATGCAGTGACACACACACACACACCACTAAAAATAATGAGCTAAAATAAAATGTTAAATGTCAATATGCCCAGTATGTTATATAGAACATTACTATCTACCCAGTCCTGGTCAATATGGCTATGGTCCTATTTACAAAGTGCAATAATTCATTTTGGGTAGCATATTTTCAATATATTTTCATAATCAAAGTCATTTTATTTAAATATTTATTGTAGATAATACTAAAAATCCAAACATAATGTCTGTAATTTCTCAAGTGTCCATGAGCCCTTTGTAGAAAAACGACGCAGTTATCCAGAAATAGTTTACCGTAGAACTTTACCCTTAAGAGAAACCCAAACTCTATAGATGGTGTCAGAGTTCAGAGGAAATAAAAGTAAGAAAATCGTGGCAGTCTCCCTTTGTGAAGGAAAAATGAAATGTCAATGGGACAAATCTTTATGGCTCTTAATCACAGTTATCAGACTGTGCCAAATGGAATTTCAACAGCGACCCCCACACTCTTGAGTGGCCCACACATGAGGCTGAACGGCACCTGAATACAAAGAAAGGCACATTATTTCACGATGCATTCCAGGTTTGTTTCAATGGTTATTCTGTTGAGGACATCTTCGTAAAGCTTGTCAAATAAAGGACTCACAATTTGATAAGCACCATGATCAAATGTCTGCAATCTCTTCCTAATCTTTTTTAACATTCAGCACCTACGATTTTATCTTAAGTAGAAAGCGCCTTGTTCCCCCACCACACAGATTCATTAGGCTCCATTCACTGCTCCTTACAAATTTGTTTGGATACAGCTCACTCCCCCGAGGACCTCATGCAGTGACTGTTTCCTTGCCTCTGATAGAAAACGTGCTCTTTAACACTACCGTGTCTTAAGACACATATTTGCACGTTTGCTTTCAGCTTCTCCTTTATTCTCATTTGTTCGGCTCCGCTGAAAGCTGAGCATCTGCTGCCTACAAACAACCTGGGCTAATTGACTCTGTTTCTTACACATTGTCCAAATTAAGTTTCCAGTTGCTCACTTTTTCATGCTTATAGTGTTAAGAGAACCCAACAACACCAACACTCTGGGGAAAATTACTGACACTCATGTTTGATGTAGGATGAGTCTTGAGGCTCCTTAGATGTATAGTGACTTTAGCTGCTATATAGTATCTGAGCAGACAAGAGAGAAGAATGTCAGACATGTAATATACATAAAGAAATACTCACAGAAAAACAAATCGTGGATGTTTTCTCCCCCTAATATTTTGGTTTCTTTTCAATCCTGTCAATCGAGAAATATCTTCAATGAAAGAAGATTTCTTCAATTGCTGCATAAAAAATTTTGTATGCTATCTTGGAGTTGTCTTCATACTTATGATTAAATAATCATTTGCATAAGGAAGTCTATAATTTAATGAAACATTATTAGTATGAAGAAATATATGCATAACAGGAAATGAAATGGGATTTGTATTTTGTGTCAGAATCCTGTATTGAATGATATATCCTTAATATCAAGGTGTATCATATTTTTAGAAGAGATCTTTTTGTGTTGAGATGCAATTACATTGTTCAGTGTTTTCCATTGACAAGATTATTTTCATGTTAGTGACTTTATGTTGACTTCCCTCCATTCTATCATTTCACCTGATTCAAAATATAAAATGTGCTGAGATAATTGTATCAAAGTTCAGGTGCAAGGTATAACTGATACTCTCTTTACATGCACAGATTGGAGAGAGGGGGAATGAGAGGGGAGAATAAGAGAGAGAAGGAGAAAGAGAGAGAGAGAGAGAGAGAGAGAGAGAGAGAGAGAGAGCATATGAGATAGCAAGAACACACTCAGGGTTTAGTGTCACATTCCTCAGATGCTGAGACAAATAGTGATTTGTATTTTTGTTGGCTCAATATCCCTTACTCCTCTCTAGTTGATCCCTGAGCCATTCCACTGTATATTTTTCCTAATTCTAGTTTCCCTTTATGTAGTCTTTTCATAGCAGTGCCTTCTGTTCCTTAACTGTTCACATTCTTCGGTCTCAGTGAGCAAAACAAATTCTGTTTTGAAACCAGAACAAGACATCAATCTAATTCACTCTTTGACTCTCTGCCTCCCCTTGGCCAGGCAGGATCTGTGGTATCTAGGCAACCACATCTCCAGGTCTTATCACTGACAGACGTGGCTCTGTATTATTGGATAAAAACCAGAGAGTGTCCCAAAAAGGAGAACAGTAACTGAGAGTCTCTGAACTGCTCCATATGGGTTGTGTTTCCATACTGAACAGATATGGCTGATTGTCTATGTATATATGGAGTCAGGCCTCACGTTGAGATTTGTACACAGAGAAATGGCCACTAAGTACCCTCTTATTATGTGGAAAGATGGATTTATTCCTATGTGAAATCAACTGGGAAGAATTCTATTTAAAATTGTATGCTTTCTGCAAGTATGAAACCCTCTCCCCCTCCCAAAAAATGAATGCTTCCACCATACTTTATATTTTAGTAAATGGCTAAGTATAGTTTAATTATATCCCTGCACACACATATGCATATAAAATGTTCTTATGTAGGTAGTTAATCTGTTATCCTGTTAGCAGATTTTTATCTCCCCCTATAGCTGGATTTTGGCAATGAAGAATACTCCCAAATTTCTGAAGTAGTCAAAAGAAGCTGGTGGTCATCTGGTTTTGTTTTCTATGGGAAATCTTTGCAATGACTTCTGTGCAATAGGTCATGGTCTACAGAGAAGGCATGCACTTATATAAAGGCAGTTGTATGAAGCAGTTTGGAGATGTAGGCTGGTCACAGGATACTTTTCCATGGGAAGCGATGTCTGACTTGAAACTTGCTTTATGAGAAGAAAACTTAAAGAAATAGGAAATGTATGAAAGTAAATACATAATTGGAGATGACTACATTATAATAAAGAGAAAGAAAGCCAGAGTTCCTAGCACGCTGGGAATGAGAAACAGCATGTGAGATGCAGTTAGACACCAAGGTCAGGAAGTCTTGTCCTCATGAGTTGAGAAAGTCCCAGGCATTGAGGAAGCCCAGGCTTCAGGGTGACCCTCTGCCTCACAGTATCCCGCTTGCTGTTCAAATTTCTGGCAGCCTTCATAACAATGGGAGTTAAAATTAAAACCACATAACCTGATTGAAATTGTGTGTCAGGAAATGCCCCTGACCCTGCTTTGCATTTAATTCCAGCAAGTGCGTGTTGATTGTTCACCCAATCTCAGGCATTTTACAAATAGACGGTGCTGGCCATGTGAGTATTCTTTCCGAGTTATTTTTAAATGGACTTCTTTGTTCTTTGTGTCATTGTTGGCGTTCAAAGACTTTTCTATTTAAAGCTCCACTTTCCTCCCCTGTTAAATCACTACATTAACTGGTGTTTCATCACCTGTTACATAAACCCTGGGCTATAATGTGTGTATTAGGTTAAATCTGTGGTTTGTGGATAGCTTATGATAGACACCCTTCAGCTACATAGAGTATTTGGTCATTGAGAAGGATTTTCCTTTTAAGATATGCTTAGCAGTGTACTTCTAGAAGTGGAATTAATACCCAGAGATTCAGATTTACTTATTTAGAAGCATTTGAACTTCTAGCACAGTTTTGTTTACAACAATAAAACTCAGTGGTCCCACATAGTAAAACCTGCCCAGGCCAAGTAGCTTTAAATGCAATAAGAAGCATTTTCCCCAAACATTTACAGAACAGATACCCTACATGTGTTCCATACTTTCCCCCAGCTTCAATGTTACCTTCATTAAGAATGCACTAACTACCCAATAATGGCCAACTAGTCTATCTTCTAATACATATGCAGCTAGAGACATGAGTTCTGGGGATTCTGATCAGTTCATATTGTTGTTCCATCTATAGGGTTGCAGACCCCTACAGCTCTTGGGTACTCTCTCTAGATCCTACATTGGTGACCCTGTGTTCCGCCCTATAAATGACTGTGAGCATCCACTTCTGTATTTGTCAGGGACTGTCAAAGCCTCACAGGAGACAGCTATATTAGGGACCTTTCAGCAATATCCTGCTGGTGTATGCAGTAGTGTCTGCATTTGGTGGCTGATTATGTGATGGACCACCTGGGTGGGGCAGTCTCTGGATGGTCCATCCTTTCATTTTAGGTCCAAACTTTGTCTCTGCAGCTCTTTCCATGGATATTTTATTCCCTATTTTAGGGAGGAATGAAGTATCCACACATTGTTCTTTCTTGATTTTCTTGTGTTTTGGAAATTGTATCTTGGGTATTCTAGGTTTCTGGGTTAATATCCATTTATCAGTGAGTGCATATCAAGTGACTTCTTTTGTGATTGGGTTACCTCATTCAGGATGATATCCTCCAGATACATCCATTTCCTCAAGAATTTCATAAATTCATTGTTTTTAATAGCTGAGTAGTACTCCATTGTGTAAATGTACCACATTTTCTGTATCCATTCCTCTGTTGAGGGACATCTGGGTTTTTTTCCAGCTTCTGGCTATTACAAATAAGGCTGCTATGAACATAGTGGAGCATGTGTCCTTGTTAAGGCCCCTTGGTCTAGCAATCTTTATGTGCCCCAGTACAGAGGAATGCCAGGGCCAAGAAGTGGGAGTGGGTGGGTAGGGGAGCAGGGCGGGGGGAGGGTATAGGGGACTTATGGGGTAGCACTTGAAATGTAAATGAAGAAAATATCTAATAAAAAATAAGAAAAAAAGAGAATTCATTCACTGAAGGAAAAAAAAAAAAGAATGCAGTAACTCCAGCTTTAGGGGATCCAACACCCTCTTCTGGCATCTGCAGGCACCTGCACTTACATATACATGCACATAGGCATAATTTCAATTAATAAAAATATTTTTCTAAAGAAAGGTGAGAATTAAGTAGACTTGGGGAAGGACTGTAAGTAAGGAAATAATATAAGTCTCTCAGAAAGAAGAAGGACAGACGCTTGATAATACTCATCCCCTGAGGTGCTCCTTCAAAATGCAGGGTATCCAGAGCCTCCCTCAGAGGTCTCGGCTGTTACTGTTCCTTTAGAGTTAGGCTTCCTTAACAATAATTTTTGATGCTAATGTAATAGTATACACTCTTCCAAAAAAGGTCAATATAGTAGGGAAAGCAAATATATTCTAAAGAGTAAATAATTGCAATTCACCAAAGCAGAGAATGAAGGATAGACCTATCACATTGAACCTCTAAGGAAACACTGAAAAATCTAATTAATGCAGTCAGGGACCCTGGGGGAAAATACCCAGAATCACTTGGAAAAGACTTATGAAGCTAGCCTTGGTACTTTGCAGGCACCAGTGTTCGGAGGTATCAATAACTCCTTTGAGAGATTTACAACTTCAGCCTCACTCACGGGGACAGAGCATTGGTCTGAACCCATATCTGAGTCATATTTCTCCCAGTGATAAAACCAAATGTTTCATTACTGAAGTAAACAGATCTGGGATGCTGGAATTGACATGATGAGAAGATTCCATCCGAGGAAGTTGCCCTCCTGCTTCTGGCTCAGCTAGGCTGTGAAATTCATGGGGCGGGCTGAATTTTGTGTTCTTTCCATAAAGAAGGCATGGGAGCCTTGGTGTTTGCTTTACTTGTGTTCTCAGGAGATTCCCAGACTCATGAGCCCAAAAGACGATGAGGACATTATGTCTCCAGGGTTTCCTTTGAGTTTTTTTTTTTCCAGTGTTGGTATGTGGTGTCCTATTTATCAAAGAGGTACTTCCCAATCTGCATATATTTATTCTTATTATTTAAGCCATACAGACATTTAGTGGGACAAGTTCTGTTTGTAACAAGACATGCCTCTTCTTGCAAACATTCCATTAACAAAAATACAGATTTAAAAAAAAAAAAAAAAAGGTCAGTGAACTTATGCCTCCAAAATGAGCATTCGGTTCTCCTTCTTCTTCTTCTTCTTCTTCTTCTTCTTCTTCTTCTTCTTCTTCTTCTTCTTCTTCTTCTTCTTCTTCTTCTTCTTCTTCTTCTTCTTTTCATTCTCGTGAATACGCTATGTATGATTATAGAGTTTTCCCCCTTTTTCTTTTTATAATTTTACACATATTTTCTGGACAGTACATGATCTCACTCATAATGAAAATGAACAAGTCATAAAATATCAACATATTAGATTGACCGCAACCAGAGAGTGATATTAACATCTCTCTCATTAGTACTAAATGCAAGTTTAGTATATGAAGTTAAAAATGTTGTATTTGAAATACAGGGCAGGGGAGGAGGAGGTAATTCAGTGATAGAATGTTGGCTTCTCTGTCCAAGGCTCTGGTTCTATCCCAGCACCACAAAAACAAGAAGTAAAATATCAGTTCAGAAAGTACTAAATAAACTTTCAAGCAGTTATGAAAAGAAAAACTCATCTGTCATTTACAATAAGAATTCATTTGTTCCCATTTGATATTTAATGAAATGAGACTCATAATATAATAAACATTACTAAAGTTTAAGTAGTATTCATAAAAACTGCAAATATAACATACCTCTTCTATACCAGCCCATACTTACTACATAACAAATAGCAGTTGATCAATAATTGTGTTTATATATGATTAATAAGTTTTTATATTCATGGGAGAGCTCTACTTAACAATAGCTTGCTAAAAGCACTATATAAGACCCAGATATGTAGGGTTGGAGAGATGACTTCCCTGTTAAGAATACTTTCTGCTCTTGAAGAGGACTGAATGTCAAGCACCCAAACCAAGAGTTACACCACTACCTGTAACTCTAGCTTCAGGGTATCTGACCCCATCTCATGACCTTTTCAGGCATTTGCATTCACATAAACACATATACATAATTAAAAATAAAAATAAAATATTTCAAAATATCGATCAGAATTTGTGTTTGTTATTAATAAAATATTTCTGATATTCTTATGAAAATCTTATTCTATAATAGTGTGTATAAAAAGAATCCTTAGTACAAAAATATCTAAATAATACTCTAATTCACTCCTATTAAGGCTCAAAGGTTCATAAGAAAAAGTTCTACAGCAAACATAGTTATTTCAAAGGTAGATCTAGTCACGAGTTATTTCTGAACAAATTAGTTTCCCTGAATAATCCAAACTTACTTAAGTATTTTTAACAGCTATTTGAGAACAATAAGAGTTCAGAATCAAAAGTTCATATGGATCATGGCTCTTGTTGGTGCCAAGGTTTAGAAACTCTAGTTCAAGGTTCTGTAAGTGCTGTGGTAAAAATAGTCTTTATTTCATTTGTCAAGGGAGTATATTTGTGGAGTATTCTTTATGTGTTCTTATAAAACTAAAAAAAAAAAAAAAAAAAAAAAAAAAAAAAAAAAAAAACCCAACCCAACAAACCTCAACTCTGCAATACTTACAAAACATTGCAATGAATGTTTCTGATCAAGGACTCCACTGATATTATCATTGCTAATATTAATGTGCTGTATCTCTCCTCAATCTGCATATCATCTGCCTCTGTGTATATCTATCTATTTATAATTTATGTATCCATCATTTATACTTTACACTTATCTCTCATCTCCTTTTATCTATCATCTATCATCAATATGTATGTATCATCCAACTGTCTGTCTGTCTTTCATCTTTTGTACAGCCCTATCAGGGACAAACTTATCCTTGTGTCTCTCAGCTTCATTTTTGCTAACTGTATCAAATTTTCTTTATTCAAGATATAAATGCTCGAGTGTATACAATTCTTATTGTTATGAAATATTAACACATTATACTCCAATGTATATATTTTCATTAAGTGCTTTCTAGAAAGGTTTATCAATAAATGTACTCCCAATATATTTTGTAAATAAACTTGGGAAGCACTAGCATTTTGATCTCTTATGAGGTCCTCCAGGACTCCAAAACATTATCTAGCTTACTCCTACTGCCTGGCCATTAGAGTTCCAGTAAACACTGAAGTTAATAGATTGATATGCTCATCTGTAGAACAGTAAATTATGGGATCGTCATTTCAAATTTTTATTTTTTTAAATATAAAGAACAATTTTCCAAAATTGCATGTAAAACTTAAATGATTTATTTTTATGAAAAATAATTTCATTGTGGCTCACTTTAATCAGCCTAAATAAAATTCATCTTAATTGAATATGCAACTCCTGTACCCAGAATTTTAACTTATATTTAAATATAATAATCAAATAATTCAATTTCAGATTTTCCATCTGTAGATGGTTTTAAAATTATTAAGCAATGTTGTACATATCAATGAAGCCATTCATGCCTGTAAACAGCTGTCTTAGTGAAGTGTTGTGAGCCCCTGTCTTCTTTATGTACTCTGGAGACTGGATTAACTTTGTCTATTAATTGAGGGCAAAAGGACATGGTCATATAAAGGTTTCAGAGCCATAAGTAGATTCTATAACGTCAGTGTTTTTCTGTGGGAAACTGGAATGCTTGTGACGAAGGCTCAGATCTTTGACCTTCAGTAGCACAATGAGTTGTTCTGTAGCTGAGGCCATTTGTTCTAGAATACTTTCGTGCTATCTTGGTTATCTGTACTACCAATAGCAAAGAAAAATCAATGATGTTCTCAAGAAATACAGAGACACCCAGGTATGTAGCATCACGCATAGGACGAGTTATGATAAAGACCACATTGAACATTCTGTAAACAGGAATGAGTAAGACTAGCAGGGTGTCCAGGGAAGGAGAAAGGATGAAATAGATTATAGTAAATGGAAAACTGTGCTTCCTGAAAACAGCAAAGAGTCAAAGATAAGGCATGGAGGACTTTATAGACCATTCATCAAGAAAGACTTAGATTTGGATACAGATTATTCATATAAATGTCTATATAAATTCGTGAAATTGTGGACGAAAAAAGCAAATAAAAATAGACAAAAGAAGATAGCATCTGCTAGAGGAGTAATCAATAAAGTCATATTGCAACCACTGTGAGATAAAATATGTAATTGTTAAGAGTGGCCATGTTTCCACAGACTGGGATTATAAACTGGGGGGAAGATATGGAGCACCTAGCTCATCCTAAGATGATAGATAACTCAGTGCAACCTCTTTGGCAGAACAACAGTCATCCTATCGATTAGACCACACACCCCTTCAGTCGCTTCATTCTTTAGTTTGACATGAGCCTATCCATATGTGTGAGCATTCAAGAGGGGCTAGTAGCATCATCTACAGCACCCTAGAATAAAAACATGCCAACTTGTGGGAACATAAATAAAGAGTGCTTGCTTATTCCTAAATTAACTATGTTATAAAGATTATGAGTTATTTTGAGCCTACATCTCACAGGCATTGATGACCTCATGAAGTGGGAAGAGACTTCATCCTGATATACAGTTTTCACTGCATATAAAATTAAAGACAGCTACCACCTGTTGGTGATGTTAGCAGATGGGTCATTTCAGATGGAAGGACATTTCAAGATCTGAGGCTCTGTCAGTACTGTCCATCTCAGTTGTGATCTCATGAATGAAATATAACTGCTTTAATCCATTGAATAGATAATAATTATCTAATAAGGTTTCTCACATTCAATGAAGAACATATTTTTTTAAAAACAGCTAATGTATTACACAGTCTTCTTTTACATGTGCCTCTGAGCATATTTTTCTTCTTCTCCTCCTCCTTCTCCTCCTACCCCATCTCTTCCTCCTCCTCTTCCTCCTCCTCCTCCTCTTCCTTCTCCTCCTTTTTCATTATTATTATTCTTTAATCTTTTTTTACAGTCAAGTCATCATTCCCCTCCCGGTCTATCCTCCAGACAGTTCCTCATCCCACTCCTCCTCCCGCACCCCATCTCAAAGAGGATGTTCCCACTGCACCTCCATCCCACCAGACCTGCCTTCTCCCTGGGCTTAATGTAGCTTTGTGGGAGCAAAGTTTCCTACTTAGTATAATCTATGTTATTATTTCCCTTTTCCCTGACACCCTCCTAGTTCTGCTGTACATATTCTGACCACCCATGATATACATGATAATTTTCTTACTTATTGCTGTTTACAGAATGCTCAATGTATTTTTATCATAACTTGTCACACGCTTGATGCTACATGCCTGTAGCATGTAGCATATACATCTGTGTATACTTTGAGAACATGATGAATGCCTCTTTCTTTTGCTATCTAGAGTACAAATAACCGAAGTAGCACCAAAGCATTCTAGAGTGAATGGCTTCTGCTGCAGAACATCTGTGTGTTCCTGGGGCACCACAGATCTGAGCCCTGCTCAGAAGTACTCCCGTTTTCCACATTAAAAAAGGACTGGAGTTATAGAATATACTTCTAATTTAAAGAACGTGCTTTTATTCTGAGCTTTATGCCCTTCAAACTTGCCATGGAGTGTCGGTTTTTCTAGAGTGTAATCTGCAACTTTCCTGTCGTCTTACCATACTATGCTTACTATTGGATCTATCTTTACTTAGTGCTGTTTTATTTGGCGAGCAAATACTTTTCAGGATTATTTAAATTATATATCCATGATGTGCACACACACACACACACACACACACACACACACACACACACACACACGGTACAATACTAATATGAAAGTCAGAGACAAAGCCGCGGAGCCAGGCTGCTCCTTCCGCCTTTATTTGGGTTCCAGGGTTTAAACTCGGGACCTTCGGCTTGTGCAGAAATCACTTTACCCACTGGGATAGCTAGCCTGTTATTTTAGTTATTTTTCTGCTGTTGAGTCAAGTACCTTTTCAAAATTTAAGAGAGAAAAGTTTTATTTTGACTCACGAGTTCAGAAGGCTTACGTTCATCAAGACGGGGAAGGGGGAGCATTCCAATAAGACCACAAAACAAACCCATCCTAGTGTATCAGAAGTCCAGAAACAGAGAGAACAGGAAGTGGTACCAGACCGTAATGCTCCAAGATCTACCTCCTAATGACTCAGTTCATTGAGTGAAACTACACTCCCTGAAGGATCGCCCATCTTTCCAAATATTGCTACCACCTAGGTACCTTGTTTGCATACCCATGAGACTATGCAGGGCACTTCATGGCAAAGCCCCAGTACCGAACCAGGACTTTCTAATTAACTTTTTAATTTTCTTTATTTCTTTATTTTCACCTACATTATCTTGAATCCATTTGAGTCTTTTTCTTATATTCATTTTTTTATCCATAAAAAAATATTTTGCCTTGTTTAGAATGTTGGTATCTAATATACTCATTAATGAATTGGCAACCAAAATGTCATCATTGCTGTTTATTAAAAAAAAATCTGTTTTCACTCACATATTTAGCATTTACGTTTACCTCACATATATCAATAAACTGATAAAACAGTGCATTTAAAATGGTATGCAAATAACTCTGGATCATGGCTTTAAGACACTAAGTGTACTTCATTCACCAAATTGTACATTGCACCTGATAATTCTAAGACTTTATTTTCTTGAAAACAAAATTTTAAAAATTATTAGTTATATATTTACTATCTGTGTATATGTGTTTATGTGAGTGTATGTATATGTGTGTATGTGGCTGTGTTTGTGTACATGTGTATATGTGTGTATGCTGGTGTGCTTGAGTATGTGTACAAATTTGTGTGTATGTGTATATGCAATATTACTTTTGTGTGTGCATGTGTGAATGCCTGATGTATGTACACTTGTATGCATGTGTATGTGTATGTGTGTGATTCTCATTCTCTCTTGCCATCCGATTTGAAAAAATGTGAACTTGACAGAGTAGGGGAACTACCCTAAAATTCTCACAAAATTACTGTTAACAAATAGGCCCCGAATGGAATTATTCTTTAATGATGAAGTCATCACAAGGACTCATCAGAAAGTGTACTCCATGAATCACAGCCACATACACACATATACATACACTCACATAAACACATAAAGTGCAACAAGTTAAAGCTGATGAACAACTTCTCCCAACCTTTTCTTTCCATTATCATAAGGAACGATTTTTGACTGCTTGCTGTCTCCCCTTCTTTCAACTTCAAAATTAGATGAGGAGTTCTCACCATCTTCTTGAGCATTCCTGCAATACAGCCTTGGAAGGTGGGGTAAGATACAGTATGCTCAGTCAGTCCCAAGGCTATAAGAAACAAAACAAGGGAAGCCATCAGAGAAGAGTGAGACTAGAGACATGGTTATGACAAACATATCTTGATCCTCTTCACAGTATCCATGTGATGGATGTCCTTGAACTGGACTATTTTCCATATTGATTCCTAGAAGCTAACCCATAGCTTTTGATTTGCAACAGTGCCTTGGGACTCTGTGGTGTGGACAGCATGATGTGAGCCCATGGGTTTCCTATTTGTGCTGTAGATTTTAGGGCCTACTGCTAAGAAATAATGAAGGGGTTGGAGATACACAGTGTCAGAGCCACAAACTTCAGAGGAAATAAATTGAAGAGGCAGAGATTCAAAGAAACATTCTGAAAGGTGGAATTTGGCAAAAAGTCCTCATATATGCTGCTGAAAGGCTATTCAAATGCAAATTTTGAAAGTGATTTCAATCTCTGTACATAAGGGAAGTATACGCCTGAGAGAAATTCAGGTGCATATCAGAATAAACCTGTTTAAATGTTGAAAGGGTCACGGAGTTCCATCATCAAGGCAGCAAAATGAAGGGGGATTTGTTGCTGTCATCCCAGTGAATTTTGATATTTGTCTGACTATAATATAAAATTCCAATGGCTCTGGAGGTATTGATATTATTTTCATGAGTCGTGCCCATTGACTTCTGCCCTGTGCTCTTGCACTGCTGTTCTAGGGAAGATAATGATCAGCATTGTTAGGAAGGCAGACAAGAGCCCGGTGTCTTTCATTAGGGAGTATATACATCTCACAGCTATATGTAAGGGTCCCATTTTTTAATAAGTCATGATAAAATCCTTCAATACAATCTATTTGCCTTTGTCACTCACCCCAAATAAATTTGCCTTTCAAAAATACACCAAAGGCAGAGAACATGGGACATTTTCTGATATCTTCTAAGCAATGTGTTGTTTCTACAACTGGCAAAAAGCAAAATAAAGCAAAATAAGCCAATAATAATGGTTGCTCAAGAGATCATGTAAGTCTATTTGTCTATATACAAATGTATGAAAGAACATGTTGAGTTTGATTATCATTTCTGTACACACACACACACACACACACACACACACACACACACACACATAAATAAATAAGCAAAGCTGTGAGAGAAAAATTCCAAAGACTTTTTGGAAAATACTGAATTTACAATACAATATAATATAGAAGGAGAATAATAATGCCCAAGACTTCCCTGTTGTACACTCTAAGCATTATTTTGTTGAAGGAATATATCATATCATTTTTAAATATTGTATTCTCATTGACATATACACACCATGGTATAGGTGCATTCACAAACAGTTCAAACATTTTTAATTTTTAAAAATTTGTATTAACATTTTAATTTACTTTATTTACTTATATCCCAAATGTTGCTAGAGTTCTTCCCCATCTCCCCTCCCCTTCAACACTGAGAGGATGTCCCCCCACCAACATCCATATATCCCAAGTAGGGCTAGTCACTAGATAGCCTTTCACTTCAGTCTCTGCTCCATTTGTCCCTGCATTTATTTTAGACAGGATCAATTCTGGGTCAAAAATTTTGAAGGTGTATTGGTGATTCCATCTCTCCACTAGGGGCCCTGTCCATCTACTAGAAGTGGTGTCTTCAGGTTCTGTCTCCCCACTGTTGGGCATTTCTCAATATATAATATCTATGAATGAAAATCAATGATTTTAATTAATTGATTTAATTAATTGGATCATTTGAGGTAGGAAGATCCACCTTAAGTCCAGTCTATAACATTGATCCAGATTCAAAGTTCCAGAAACATGTCTCAGATTAATTTATAAACACAAACAACAATAACAATAACGACAAACACAACAAATAAATAGGTAGATCATAAAGATACTTTTGCTTCTAGAAGGTATGCTATTTATTCTGTTTTTCTAATGAAAACACGTTTCAAACTAAAATGATAACTGTTCATAAAAACTTTATTTTTTAACAAAATTATCAACTAAATATAATTTTCAGTATTCTGTAATAATTAATTTTTTTTCAGATTTAAAGATAATGATTACATTGAGAGTTAATCTTCAATATTATATTTGCATACTCATTCAATTTACCTATTAGGTTCTCTAAAGAAACAGAATATATATATACACACATACATGTATGTATATAATAACACATTGTATTAGTGCTACATAATGAATATTATATGTATACATATTTATTAATACATATGTAATTTATCATATATATATATATATATATATATATATATATATATATATATATATATATATATATATATATATATATATATATATATATATTTTATTAGAGTGGTTCCCAGGCTGTGGTCCAGCTAGACTACCAATGGCTCTCTACTGTCCACTGATGGAAAGTCCAAGAATCCAGTACTTGTTCATACCACAAAGCTGTATATCTCAGCTGATCTTCAGTATATACAGGAATCCTGAAGAAGTACACTCTAAGACCAATGAAGGAATGAAGTTGTCAGAAGAAGTGAGGGCAAGCAGGCAAAGAGAGCAAGCTTCCTTCTTCAGTGTTCTTCATAAAGGTTGCCACAAGAAAGGATGACCCAGATATAGACTTCTGGATTAAAAAGGGATGGTCCTACCACAAATGATCCAATTATTTAAAAATTCCTCACAGGTATGCCCAGCCGCTTGGGTTTTTAGTTAGTTCCAGATGTAGTCAAGTTGACAAGGAATGATAGTCATCACATTTATGATCCTAGATTTTTCTGCCAAACTCTTGAATTATAGCAGATGAGAAATTTTCTCTCACTTAGTGTTGCATATAGTCTAGAGGATGAGAAGAAAATGTCAATCCTAATATTCCTAACAAGAGATTTAAAAACAGCACCCTTCCAAATGTTATAAAATAAATAAATAAATGAAACTTTTAATCTAGAGTATTTCTCTTTTCTTATTCTTTTTTGTTTTTTTGGTTGGTTTTTTTGTTTTGTTTTGTTTTGTTTTTTGTTTTTGTTTTTTGTTTTTCAAGACAGGGTTTCTCTGTGTAGTCCTGGCTGTCCTGGAACTCACTTTGTAGACCAGGCTGGCCTCGAACTCAGAAATCCGCCTGCCTCTGCCTCCCTAGTGCTGGGATTAAAGGTGTGGGCCACCATGCCTGGCTTCTTTTCTTATTCTTATTAGTGTTTTATTTCTTTATAATATAAAATAGTATAAGCAAGATAGTCACTTAGTCCAACAATACTGAATTATTCTAGGTAAAAAAAAAAATCTGTTTTCTGCTTTCAGATCAAGTCTCCTGAAGTGCTTACATTTTTTATTCTTCCAACGTCAAGTAAAGTAATTGTAAATCATATCCACATCGCCTTCACTTCCTCACTTTTTATTGTAGGATACTTATTACCAAGCAGTGATGCAAGATGTGGAATCTAATTAGCACTTCTCCGTCCCCACTGATTTTGTTTGCTATTTTCAGTTTTCTTATTGCTTATGTAACTTTAAATAATGTAATTAAATCCCCGTTGCTTATTTCAACGAGCCTAGATAATAATAAAAGTGGATTTTTAAATTGTATGATGAATTACCAAACCCAAAACATATCCTGGATTGATAGCTTGGCAGAGCTACACAAAGTAAGGGGAATAAAGTGGGTCATCAGAGTGCTGTTCATGTGAGGCCCCTTTACCTAACACTCCAAGATTCTAGTTTTTAAATACTGGTGGATAAGAAAAAGGGTTTTGTCTCTCCAATAGTCAGAAACAATCGAGAATTCCTGGGTAGGTGGAATAGATTTTAGAGGATCATAAGTTTTTAAATGCCTTCCTAGGTCTTCTAGAACGGCACTTAAGGAAGCTACTGGAAAATTAATCAGTGAAATAGAAGTAAAGTAATTAAATTATGAGTTAATTGTGATGCAATTTCTCTTCAGGTCTGACTAAAAGATGCTGTTCAAATACTAGCAAAGATAGATCCTTGGACTTTCTTCACTTTAGGGGAAACTATATTATTATATATAAACTGAGCTGACTCTTGTAAAGGGCTGGCGTGTAAGAGAGGGATGGGAAAAGAAACAGAGATTGAAAATTAAATATTGGGAGAGGAAAAATGGGATTGAAGGGGGAGTGAGGAAAAACAGTAAGAGAATCCTAGAAAAAATTTTTTCTGTATGTACGATAGAAAGAGAATAATCACTTGGGTGTAATAGGGCAGTTTTTATACTGAGGTGATATATCCATGGTTCTGAATTCAAATGAAGAAGAGATAAAATGTTACTAAACTATTGCTCACAATATCTCATTGTTTATTGGAAAATACAGGGATACCACTTAAAAGATATACAAACAACTGTATAGACCCTGAGATCTAAGTGAAGCAATAACCATTGGTCAATAATTATATTTGATCCCTATAATTTTTAATAAAAGAGTATTGCCTATGGTTATTTAATATGGTTGTGCATTTTTAAATATAAGCCACCACCCTGCAAGGCCCACTGAGAATTTAAATATCTGGATTTGCCTAAGAGTACATGGCATAGTTCAACATTCTTTGTTTCAGAATAAATTGCATAAAAGCATGGTGAAGTCCTCCCTCAGACACAGAGAAAAAAATATTATTTCCCTTTAGACTTACCATTTATATATTTTGGCTGAAAGTTGGAAACCCTAATGTTTCCTGAACCACGTTCTAAGAGCATTATTTCAAGGAGACATTAGTGAATGTTTACTGAATGCACATAAAACAAAATGCCATTTTTCTTGGAGTCACTCTAGGGCCAAGAAGTAGGAGTAGGTGGGTAGGGGAGTGGGGGAGGGGGACGGGGAGGGTAGAGGGGACTTTTGGGATAGCATTTGAAATGTAAATGAAGAAAATACCTAATTAAAAAAATTGGAAAAAGAAAAAGAAAAGAAAAGAAAAGCAGTGGAATTCATTAATTATCTGAGAAAACTTCCCAGAAATACTGTATTTTCAAAACGTTATCTAGTGTAGCATTTCTCAAGCTGATCTGTAGAGTGAGGTAGTAACTGTTCTCTCTACAGTACACCGTTTTCTCCTTTAACTGAGCTGTGTCCAATTGTGTATCTAAATATGAGTGACAGAGGTGAGAGGCTGCCACACAGCCCACTGACTGCCGGAACCAACTCTTATTGTTTGGTCCCTTTCAAAAATGAAGTGTTCACTTCCATTTTAAAAGATTTATTATTTTAGTGCTTATGTGTATTGAGTGCCTGCCTGCATGTGTATAACCACACAGTGTGTGTGTGTGTGTGTGTGTGTGTGTGTGTGTGTGTGTGTGTGTGTGTACAATGCCCATGGAATCCAGCAGAGGGTGCTGGAAGGCCTGTAACTGGAGTTACAGAGCATTATGAGCTGCCATGTGGGTTCTGGGAACCTCTGCAAGAGAAGTTGGTGCCTGTATATCTGATTAACTTACTATGCCCATTCCTTGCACCAGGACAGCAATCTTAATAGCTCAGTGGATACATCTGGACATCAAACTGAGGGACAGTGACTTAAAGGCACCTGCCAAAATCCTAAACAAAATCATTTCAAAACCACTATTAATTTAATAAACACAATTATAATATGTACTTTATTTTAATGACATGAAAATGAGTGGCATGCCTTTGATTTCTATTGAATTAAAATATGTTTTGAGTGTTTCCCCCTATTCTGCTGTAGTTATTTGGATAAAAATATTATTTAAGAAGGAAAGAGTACAGAGACTCAAATCTGCTCTAAACAGAGAACTCACATGAGGAGCTCTTTAATGCCTTTACATTTTTGCTTAAGTCCTCTAAGCAGCTTAACACTGTAATTTTCTTCCCTGGCTTCCTCCTGGGAGTATCCCTTAGATAAAGCTTTGCGCACATAACTACTACAGGCTTTCATTTTGAATGTGAGAGAGACTCATTTCCTCTTCATATTTAGAATTAGGGAGAGGAGGTATCAAATTATAAGTCTAAGCAATTGCATTTCAGTGCCTGAGTATGGGCTACCTAGCTGTCCAAATTCAAGCAAGCATACTGGTGTCAAGTTCCCCTGAAGTATGAGTGTGAAGCACAGCTAAACACTCTGAATTTTCTTCCAGGAAGAACTGAACCCTATTTTGGTGACACCACCTATCGAAGCCATTGATCAGGACCGAAACATCCAACCACCATCTGATCGACCAGGCATCCTCTACTCCATCCTTGTTGGTTTGTATTTGACAAAATTTTATCCTGTTAGAAATCTATGAAGAAATACTCTCAAATTGCATCAAGTTCTTTAATAACAACATTTTTTTCTTATTGGAATTAACATATACAAAATTAGATATAAAGCCAATTTTTCCTTTTTCCTGTTTCGGTAAGATGTTATAGAACAGACAATGTCACCTTTATAAAACAAACAAGATACAGATCAGCTAAAAAACGTTCTTCAGTGATTTTGAAATCAAAGGAAGTATGGGGTTTGTTGAAGCTTGTGGAAGAAGGAAAGAACTACAACCCAGAGGAACATGATATAGAAACCCACAGCCTGTTTCTCCTCTGAAAATGTTTAAGCCAACCAACCCATTTTTGTCCATGTTATCAGCTGCACAAGATGTAAAATATAAGACATTTGACAAAAACATTCTTAAATTCCCTTGATAAAATGTAGATGTTGCTGATTTGCATGACTGATCAGGACATGGGAAAAATGGGAACATGGGAGAGACCAGCATCTCTCAAGTAGAAAATGCTGACTTTGGAGTGTCCTCAGTAGAGCCTAAGATTATCTTCCAGTCCTAATCTCTGGCTTTGCCTTCAGCCTGTATGCTCACATACACAAACCACCATATTAGGCATATTCTGGACAATTTTATACTGTTATACTAAGAAGCAGTATTTTTAAAATTCTGGCCCTGTATTTCTATTCCAAGGTTTTTAGTCTTTAGAACCATGTGTAAAATACAAGCCAAATACAGAGGTCTGGCCATTAGATTATTATTTTTTAATCCTCATAATTTAAACATAGTCTTTTAAAGTCTATAGTTTTCTTGTTATAAATATCAAGGAATAATATACATTTGTTCCACTAATTAAATAACTATGAAATATGTCCATATGTACTGTAAATAGCAATGACAGGAGGTAAATGTTCCATATTAAAGAGGAGATAAGTGGGAGCAAAGGCATCAGAAAGGTAGAATCAAAATATACTAAGGGGGAAGAAATAAACACTTCTGAAAGAGCTGCCCAGCTATACCCAGGAGAGCGAGTGTCTGCAGATGGAAACCAGTAGATTTATTGCTGTTACAGTGAAAGTCATCACCCGAGCCAGCCTCTGGAACCTTGAACTATTATTGCCTATGGTGTCCTTATCATGACTTTCAGTAAAGGCAATAGAAAAATATTGATGAATTGACAGGAACCATGCCCCAGAAGATCATGAGACCATAAGCAGAGTCAATAACTAAAGACAAGCCCTTCATTAAAAACTAGAGCTTTATATGTAGCAGAAGATGGCTTAGTCGGCCATCATCGGGAAAAGAGGCCCCTTGGTATTGCAAACTTTATATGCCCCAATACAGGGGAATGCCAGGGCCAAGAAGTGGGAGTGTGTGGGTAGGGGAGCAGGTCAGAGGGAGGGTATAGGGAACTTTTGGGATAGCATTTAAAATGTAAATTAAGAAAATATCTAATAAAAAAAAAACTATAGCTTCACCACCAACCAAAGAGTACACATTGTGGGACTCATGGCTGCAGCTGTATATGTAGTAGAGGATGGCCTTGTAGGTCATCAATGGTAGGAGAGGCCCTTGGTCCTTTAAAGGCTCGATGTCCCAGTATAGGGGAATGCCAGGGCCAGGAAGCAGGAGTGGGTGGGTTGGTGAGCAGGGGGAGGGGGAAGGAGATAGTGGGTTTTTGGAGGGGAAGCAAGGAAAGGGGATAACATTTGAAAGGCAAATAAAGAAAATATCTAATTAAACATTAAAAAAAATTGGAACTTCATTGATCCTTAAATGAGTTAATAAATGTTTTTATGGATGTGAAACTCAAACAGATTGATTAATGGGTGGTCTTTCTGTGTATAACAATAGAAATATGAATTTTAGTCTCACTTTGAATTAGGGACTCCTGGAAAACATTCAAATTTAGAGTTCTGCAAATAAAGACAAAATAAGATTTTCTGCTGAACTGAATTTTTTCCTTAAGTTATGTGTATATTTAGATCTTTTGATGTGATTTGATTTTCTATTCATTATTTCAATAATTATGGAGTTTTATTTCTGGTTAAGGCCTTATTTTAGACTCTATGCTGAGTTGCAAGTTTAGATGAAAGAGTTAGTCCCTTATGGATAAAATTAGGAAGTACTGTCCTGTAACAACCTTTGAAAATTTACCCACTCCTGATTGGAAAGGGTTACATGGAAAGCCTTAGTGTCTGGGATGGTTGCACTGTGGGTGTGGTGTACCTGTATAAAGTGGCCCAATAGTGTCCTTTGGTCACCAGGGACATGCTCAGGAAGAAGACTGAGGGACCTTGTTTGTTTTCTCTTTCTGTCACTCACTCTGATTTGCAGTTCTCATCTGCCACTCCTTACAAGGGCTCCGAAGCAATGGACCTTTAGACTTGTAAATAAGTACTCTACCTCAGGTGTTTTACCATAGTGACACATAGCTAACTAATATACCCCTCCAAAACAGATAGGGAGAGGAAAGAAGAAAAAAAACAAGCAAAAGGAGAGTAAATGAATGGAAAAGAAAGCCCAAATCAACTTTATCAGAGATGAAAATTGATATATAGGCAAAGCAACTGAATCATGATAATGGCAGCGACATTTGTGCTCACCACACCTGTAGCAGCCTGATTCCTCAACATAACTTGTCAGCCCTTGCAATGAACACATTAAAGCTAGAGATCTCTCAGGGCCTCCTTTAACAAAATTGTCACACTCTGACCTTTCCAGGGCCTCCCTGGAAGCACCATTAGAAGTGGTCTCTCGTGTTACCATGGGGAAAATGATTTCTCCTCGTGGGTATCTAGCAAAACACTTGCTTCAAGTACCTTGGCTTTGTGACTGCCTAACACAATGGGGGACAGTTAAGGAAAATTGTAAATAAATAAAAAGGCTGAAGGTTAGAGAACAGAATCCATTGGAGACATAAGAACTTCCATGTGTCTCTTCTAAGCTAGAGCAACAGCAAGACTTAGGAAGTGTATACATACAGAAAAAAAAAAAAAAATTGGGAAGGGCTCTGACATCTTGCTGACTTGAAGACCCTCGAAAAACCAGCAACTAACATGATTTTCTTTTTTTTTTCCAATTTTTTATTAGATGTTTTCTTAATTTACATTTCAAATGCTATTCATTTGAAAAGGTTCTACAGAGAACAGACTTGAGGGGTAAGGATGCTACTCAGTCACAGAGGGTTCTCTGGAAGAGATAGAAAGTGTGTTGGGCACTGTGTGTAAAACAAAGCAAAACAGAACAAAGCCCCATGAAGTCCTGCAAGTGAACATGAAGAGCATAACCTTTATATTTTTAATTAAAAGACATATAAAGCAGATATAGCTACAACCAGCAGTACATCAACATAGAGCATTAACATGACATCTCCAGTTCCCACATAATCCAATTTACAATGCACAGATATGAGGGAATCAAATTAAACAAGAGAGAAACAGTAAGTATTGATGTTGTAGATAGAAAATTAAGTCAATTATTGTTTTCCCCAGGAAGACCAAGCCTTGGCCCACTGAACAAAGACTTTCAGTCTCCTATTTATGTCTCTAAATTGCTAAATGGAGGGGCATACAAAGACATAATGGAAAGCAGAGGGATGGTACCTGAACAAATACAAAATTGCAACAAAGAAACAGCCATGCTAATAGAAACTAGACAGAGATTGAGAAGTGTCACTGAAATTAAAGTTTCACTAGTGCTTATGAAGAGCACATTCAGTTGAAAAGAAAAATGTAGAAAGATGTAAAGAGAGATGAGTTGATGTTACAAAAATCTAAAGAAAATCATTATCTATAAACCACTCTTCTCTTGAGTTACAGGAAACAAAATGGTCTTCTAAAATTCAACTGGAGAGCCTGATCTCCAGTATAGATCATTCTGAACTTATAGTAAGGCTGATTAAGTAGAAGATTATTGGAATTATACAAACTATATTCTTTGGCTATAGATGGATTTTATTGTACTCTAGACAAAACCTCAAACACAAAACAAAAGAGAAACTAACAAATTACCATAAAACTGATGTGCAAGATGAATTAAATCAACTAGATCTATTTAAATTTCCTTTTATCTCACAGAATTTTTTAAAGAGTTATTTATTTATTTTATGTATATGAATACAGTATTGCTATCTTCAGACACACCAGAAGAGGGCATCAGTTCCTGTTGCAAATGGTTGTAAGCCACCATGTGGTTGCTGGGAATTGAACTCCAGACCTTTAGAAGAACATTCAGTGCTATTACCTGCTGAGCCATCTCTCCAGCCTCTACCATACAAGTTTTAACACCATATTAATGTCACCAGTTATCTTAGTCATGTCAAAAATATTTTCTACAAGTTATCTAAAATGAATGCTCATTGCAGGCCATGGACAGAGAGTAGATGTTCTGTCTTCCTGTATCACTGAGATTCCATATGACACAGGACATAGCATATGATCCTTAATCCTTGCACACAAACACACTGAATAGGAGTGTTGAATTGGTGTGTGAAGTTCATGTAAACGACTATCAAACACATTACCAGCAATGTCAGTAAGATCAGTGTCCTAGAATAATTACCACCAGGAAAAATAATTACCATCAGGATCAAAGGAAAACTAAAGTCTGTCCATTCTGCAAACATTCAGTCGGTATATAAGCAGGTGTCTAAAGATTATGTGATTTCCTTTAGATACAATTCTTTCTGTAGATGCTGAGTAACAATATCAGAATGCACCAGACCTGAGACAGCAGATTAATCATAAACGACAGTAAAGAGGGGCCTTCCAAACCTCATCCTAAGCAGAATAACCCACTAACTTGTATGGAAATACTGCATATAAGTTAGAGTTTCTTGCTTCAAATTGTGCTCCTAAGTTTTTCCAAATAGCAAGCACAGTTTTAACAGTGTCATTAACATGGGCATCATAGGCTAGAAGTTTACTTCTAAGTAGTGTGAAAAGTCCCTGATGTTTGCTATTGTATGAACAGTAATTATGACACAGTAATAATCAATGGTACTAAATACCACTTAGATATGTTATAATCTAAATTATAATGTTGTGAAATCTACTTTTCTGGCTGGTCACAAAATTATGACATATAATAATATTTTAAATACTATGGCAACTAAAAAGTTGGTTTCATGAACTAGTTAAGGACGAAAAGAGTAAAGCCAGAAACCTTATTTCAAATTTGTTAATAAACCTTCATGAACCCTAATAAGTATCCCTAAGCATTACTTTGTCACAGCAGGGTGTATGTACAATTACACAGGAGAAGTCACAGAAATGTGTGGATTGTCATGTATATGTCCATTAAAAAGTTGAAGAAAATGTCTCAAGAGACATCTTGTGTTATATTATAGAGTCCACATTTATGAATGGGAAAGGCCAGACTTTTCATTGTTTTTGCTTGCCTGCTTGCTTGCTTTCTTGCTTGTCTGCCTGCCTGCCTGCCTGCCTGCTGTCTTCCTGCTGCCTGCTGCCTGCTGTCTGCTTGCTTGCTTATTTTTCCTCTGTTGGTACATGGTGCAAGACACCTTAGGAATGAATTATCCTCTGTGTGTTGACCTTTCAAACATCACATAATTTGCACATCATCCATAAGCTGCATTTTTCCTTCTCTATCACACCTTTTTCCTTCTCTGCAGCATAGTTCATTGGGACAGGTAAGCAAAACGTTAGAGTCAATAGGTATCATAAGAACTGTAACACCAAGGGTAATTTGATGCAAATGCATATTTTTAAGTCCTACAAAAAATATTAAAATCCCAACTAATTTTATTTACTACAAAGGAGAACTTTGGAATTAAGAGGAACGTAATATTAAAGGAGAGCCTTTGAATTTAAAATCAGAAGAATGTGATATTACTTTTGCTTATTCCAAGATTAAACAAGACAAGATACACTGGAGAAAATGTAGAACTTTGGAGATGTCTGTGTCGTAGCATTTTCAGACAGATGGAGAGTTGTTTCTTGGACTGAATATTTTACAAATGTGATAGATCCCAGTGGTCCAAGTGGATCTTGTTTTTACAAATGCATTTGTGCCCTTGGATAATTTGATATGTCAATGCCCTCACTTCTCCAAGACACTCAACATTCATGCATCACTTAAAGGGCTTCACAGAGAACCAGTTGAAGATAAACTACATATTAAAGTTTTTTTTAGCTTGGGTGGTATTCATTAGTAATATTTGATTGGCACTTATAAAATGAATCATTACTTATCGATAATGTTAGCTTTGGGAAAATCATTAATTTTCATGTCTTCATGGAAGCAATAAATAAGACATATTTCTGCATATATCAATCAGAATTAGGCAGAATTTATACACACACACAGTCACACACACACACACACACACACACACACACACACACACACACACATATATATATATATATATATATATATATATATATATATATATATAGTCCCACATTAATATAATAGAAATACATCTTCAATATAATAAGCAATAATAGTAATGTTATTTTTCAATGGAAATCTGTTTGTTCAAACCCAGACAATTGAACTTCTGCTTGTCTTGGAACTAAGATTTTTGAACAGAATGTTCCTTCGGTTCAAGAAAATGTTGAGGACATGTGAGAGGCAGGCATGTCGATAAAGTGGATAAAAGGACCTTTGTTCCAGGCACTTTATGGAATCAGAAGGCCATTAGCTCTCTGCTCACAGTGAGGTGGTAGAGGCTCTTAGAAAGTTCCATTAAGGACCATAAGACACTGAGAAGGAACACAAAGCTCAAAGTGAGTTAATGGAGACACTGGAGATGGAGGTCTTACAAGCAGCTCATCTTTGCACCCAGTAATACCCAATGACTGGATCATCTAACATAACTAAGTACATAGAAATCCATAACCCTGTATGCAAATTGGCATGAAGGCCATTCCATCCCCATGTCTAATATATAAAGCTATATCCCTCACCTTGTAAACGATAGACATGAACGTTTTAATCGTCTTGGGGTTATCTCTTATTTCTCAAATTCAGCAAAATGCTAACACAGAAACAGAAAATTTTAAATTTGACAGTACGAAAATAAAAATTCATTTGATTTTCAAGTTGTTAACTGACTTACAAATACATGTGAAAGCAAAAGGTCTAGGTTAGCAAAATGTAAATATAATGAAAGACTTTCACTAGGAATTTATAGGATGAGAATGCCCTAAGAAAGAGTTCAATTATAATTTAACTAAAGTTTGAATAGATGATTTATCATAGAAAACATGTAAACTATATGTAAAAGGTAGGTGAAAGTTCTTTTACTTTATTTACCTTGAAAGGAAAGCTAATTAAGAACTCGTTGAACATTATTGCCCAGATGTGAAAACTGACCTCATCAGTTGCTAGAAAACACATGGAGAATACAAAACTGCCATACAGCGCTGGACTGGAGTGTCAATTGGTGCAGTCACTGTGGGAAAACTTACATTTTCCTCAAAAGAGAAGCATGGTTATAAATGAAAAGAAAAGTGGTATTCATGAACAGAGATACTTGGATACATTTCTAATGCTTCATAATAGGTTGAAGAAGCCTATGAATTGTATTATTTCATCTAAATGGGCCCTTAGGAAAAAAGACCCTAGAGGCCTAGTTGGCCATTATTGGGGAAGAAAGGCCCTTGGTCTAGCAATGTTTATATGCCCCAGTACAGGGGAATGCCAGGGCCAAATAGTGGGAGGGGGAGGGTAGGGGAGCACAGCGGGGGATGGATATAGGGGACTTTTGGGATAACACTTGAAATGTAAATGGAGGATTTCTCTTATAAAAAAAAAAGAAATATAGAATATTAAAGTGCTATTGCATTTCCTCTAGTTCTTTTTTTTTTTTTTTGATCTCTAGCCACACGTTTGTTTGTTACTATGCTGTAATAATTTCTACAATTCTACCTTCTACAACAGGCCAATAAACCCTGCTGTGTAATTCATTAGGGGGGACTTGAGGACCTGTTGGAGAGGGGTTGGGAATCGGGAAACAGATACGGTAGAATCATGCTTCATTCACTTACAAGCTGTGAAAGTTCAAATTGTTCTCCCCCTTAATCTCTCTGAGCATCCTGTTCTTCATAGATCCAATAACATCTTCCCCACAGGGCCATTTGGCACTTAGATGAAGAAGAAGATTTATAAATAAAAAGATTACAATGTTTCCCCCCACAGTAAACCCAGAGTTATCAGCTAATACATGTTCCTCTCAGGAAGCTAAACCCCTTTTCCCAGATCAGCTGAGTTTCATAATTCGTTTATGTTCTTGGCTAACCTTCCAGCCTATTCCCACTACATTCTGCTCTGATGAGATGGCTGGCGAGGCCAGCCGAGCCAACTCTGAATTATACCATGCTTTAAATAAGTTTCAATGGAAATATATAAAAACATAAGAGAATCAAATATTTTCCATTTGCTATTGCTTAAGAAATGATGAACAAAGTAAAGATTTTATGTCTATAATCTCTTCCATTTCTTCTATCTTATTACCTGAGAAAGGCTTCAAACATAGCTCGTTAATCCACGAGTATCTATTACAAATGTCCATAAAATAACTGCTTAAAATTCTGCTATTCATCATTATTTATTATAGATTTCTTGCAAATAGACTTACACTTTCCAGTTTTGATTTTCATCTTTTTCTTTTGAAGTACACCAGGCAGGATTACAGAGTTCCAAATAATGTCCATGTGTTGTAAATAATATTTCTATTGAACCATTTTTAACATACACTGATTTCCCTCCCATTGTTTTGTTTGTTTGTTTGTTTGTTTTGTTTTTTTCCTTAATTGTGTTTATTGGAAACATAAGTTGAAGTTTGTTGAGCTTCTCCACAGAACACATTGTGCTGTCTGTTGCCTGATTCCACCTGGCTGCCTCTTTGGTTTACTGTAAACAAATGATGTTCTGTTGTTGCTGACGTTGTCTATGGTGAAGCCATTTCATGGATGATGTGTAACCTATTTTGCGTTGTCTTCCCAGAACTCTCATGTAAATATCCATGGCACATAGATAAATGCAGACACATAGAAAGCGTTGCAGTATCAAAGGCCAAGATCAACATTCCCATCTTTAGCGCCTGACAAAGACCCCATCCTGTAAATGTGATGGGGTATCCTCTAGTCATTTTTGTTATTATTGGGTTGGGCTTTTTTTTTTTCATCACCAGTTTGAATAATTTCATTAAAATGAAGTGTGTGCTATCAGTTCTTTGGCTTCCCAGTATAGTTGAACATATTTTAAAAATGCTGATAATTTATCTGATTCTCCACTCTTCAAAGGGTGCCAACCACTCTCCGTAATGATCACTAGAGCATTATTGTCTTAAATTTGAAGAAATTAGGAACTTAAACATATTTGGTCTGTTTCAATTTTTCGATATCCATATTGTGTGGTGTTCAGGAGGGAAACCTTTCTTACTGGCTCTTGAAAAGTGGGTGGCAGCTTGGGACCCATGTAAATCATCCTTGACACCTGTAGGCAAAGAGTTCACAGTTCTTTTGAATTCATGCCATTGAACCAGAGAGGAAAACATCCTTGGAAATGTTAATTCCATCTGATAAAGGGGATATTCCACCCAATGACAACCTGATACCAAGGATGGTCACTGCTTCCAAGTGTGCTGCCATTTCAGAGTGCAAAGCCATGGAGTCTGTGTGTTGCTCCTAATGATAAACTGGAACGTGAGAGTATACATTTACTTCTAATTCAAGATTTAAGATAGAAATAGTCTTATTTGATGTTTAATCCTACATTCATGTCCTTTTGCTATTTCCATCAATTTTCAACACTTATAACAAGTGCTAGAATTCAACTGTCACATAATTAATTATTTAACTTATCCTAAAATACCCTCACAGTTATCTAAGAATAAAAGCATCAGCCCTGCCATTATGGTATAAGTACTGTACACATCTTAATTTAATCTATAATTTTCCTGTCATGGCCATATTCACTGGGATAAGATATCAAACTGTTTCCTTTTGAAGTTACTGAGATATGTCAGCAAATGTGTGCTATCTGTTCTCTGGCTTCCCAGTAGAGCTGACCACATAAAAAATTACTGATCTGTTATCTGATTCAATGGTGTCAACTACCCTCCGTTATGATCAGTAGATCACTATTGTCTTTAATATTATAAATTAGAAACTTAAACATATTTGGTCATATTTGTCAGCAAATGAGTTCATGTGTAGATCGACATCTTTGAGTTATTTTTAAAATCCAATCTGTTTTATAATTACATAGAACTTATTTATGGGCCCCAAAATAAAACATTAATCATCAATCAAGTCTGATTTCTGTACCACTCTGTCATTTAATGCTTCTCTCTCTCTCTCTGTCTCTCTCTCATGTCATCAATTTTTATTATTAAGATATTTCAATTTCAGTATATTATATATCCCTTGGTAGTGGGCAGGTTTTCTAAGTTCAATTTTACTTATCTAAAAATAACTACATTGAGAGTTAAAGACTACATATGTGTTATGTATGTATGTGAATATGTATGGGTGGGTATAGCATTTATTCAAAGATATATTACCATTTAACTAGCCAGATAATTTACTATAGGTTTTATATTGTTATTTATCATAATAATGGTGTTCCTATGGAGTTGAGCTGAGGATGCAGGCAGTGGCAGAGTACTGATCAGGAGGAAGGCTCTAGGTTCAATTCCCAGTGCTGTTACAAAGAAGGTAAACAAGGCTTTGGGACAGGTAAGTTATGCCAATTCCTTCATGGGTTTGGCAATATCCTTTATTCATACCACATGTGTCCAAACTGAGAGATGGAATCTCAATGCAACTGAATCTCTGCTTGTGTTCTGAAATTTACAGGACTCTGTCTATGAATACGACCAAACTACTGCACTTTCCTTCTCTGTGTTCTCTATATACTCTTCCACAGTCTATTTCTACTCAATGCTGTCAATTTTGCCTATAAATAAATCTCTCTATAGTATCAAGCATAATTCCTTACCATTGCTGAAATAAGTAAATATAAATTTCTCCTGGGAAGGAATATTTAATCTCTCCAATTTCCATGTCCCCATTACAAGTGTAAATCATTGCCTGAGTCACTGATAGTTACAAACATGCTTAATTATTAATGTAATATTATTTGACTTTTATATATGACAACTATGACCTGACATTTCTTTATTTTGGGAACAAGAATATTCTAAAATGACACAGGTAAAGTTAAGAAAAATTGTTACAACAAAAATATCTCAATGGACTAAAGTACCTGTATTTAAGAAATATCAGCACACTCCCCAAAACAACCTCCATTAAAATTTTAGTAGTTGGCATACTGAGCTGAACACTGATCTAAAAAAAAAAAAAAAAAAAAAAAACACTTCACGGCTGTAGTTCCTAGGCATCTTGATATTTAGTTTTATATCTCCATGTGATATAAGATATGTCAAAAACCCATGAAGAGTATAATTAAGATTTATGCAGGATTTAAAAGTAATTTTATAAGCCAAAATTTGATTTTCCTCTCCTTCATGTCTCCTTTCATATGATAAATTTCCAAAATAATTAAAGGGCTATCTTAATAAAAAGAAATTCAGAAAAATCCTCCAAACAAATATCTTCCCTTCTCTAACCCATAAAGTAATTAATTATATATCACAGTTGTATCTGCTATCTGTACACTGGGTAAATAATAAACTTAGTGTACTAATGAGATTGTAACTGTGCTGCTTAGTTAATGCAGGAAGGGGGCGAATCAGATCCGCACGTTTCTGTTCATTGTCAGTTCTGAACTGAGTCTCTTGTCTCACAGGCACCCCTGAGGATTATCCCCGCTTCTTCCATATGCATCCCAGGACTGCAGAACTCACTCTACTGGAGCCAGTAAACAGAGACTTCCATCAAAAATTTGATTTAGTTATTAAGGTAAATTAAACTAAAATCTTATTTCCTTTTGTTTATTAAATGTTAATCAGAGGAACATTAGGAGGCTACTGTAGACCTTTTACGTTTTAAAAATGAGAATATGGACCACAATAACTAATTTTTATCTATAAATATTGAATTTTTTCTCTGAAACTATATTTATAGTAGCATTTAGTGTATGAGTATTATATGTATATGTGAGTGTGTGTGTATGTGTGTGTGTGCGCACACGCACATGCTTGCATGCACATGCATGCATTGGTCAGAGGTGCATAAGTTTAAATCATACATTATATTTTAACATTTATTTATTGTAAAATAACTGCTGACATGAAAGATAAACAATAATGACATTAAAATATGATATACTTTATATATTATTTGCCTCAATATATTATTTTTGGTGCTGTTAACTTTTCTAGCATAAACATTGAAAATTTTGCTCTTCCTGGGATTTTTAAATGTATGCCTGGCTATTTTCTTTATATTGAAAGATGAATCTAGAATTGAAAGGAAATTTCAAGTTCAGGAACCTACTTGATATTAAAACAATATTATATTTTAACTGTAATATTAAGTAATTATTATTTAATAGTAATACTGATTATATGAAACCACAGAAGAACTGTGGAAATGGGCTAATCCTGATAGTCAGCATTAGACAGTTAAGACTTAAGATTTCAGTTAGAAGAAAGAATAAGAATTTGCTGAGTAAAAATAAATACTGAATGAGGATAATTGTGAGTAAAGGATAAACCCTGAATAAATATCACACATATTACATAGTATTTTCACACATAGATACATACATGCATGCCCCATAATTAGGTATAACATGAAGCTCACTGATATCTTCTTTTTTAAAAAAATAACTGAAAATATTAATATTGCATTGGCTCAATAGTAGAACATTTACCAGGTAGCCATGAAGCCCTTGTTCTAATCCCCAGAGCCACATAAATAAATTACCTAATTAAATACAAATTTTAAATACAAAGGAAACGAAGAAAGACTTGCTGAACAGATGCTCCAGGCATATTGGTTTTATAACTAGTCCTTGGCTGGGCGCCACCCCAGGCTGTCTTAGTCACACCCCTGTGTGTGGATATGAAGTTCAGAGTCTGTAAGTGTCATAGAAATATGCAGCTTATACTGAGCAGAAGAGTAACTGGGTTGGCTTTTATTTCATCTAAACTCGGGCTCTTTTCCCTGCACAGACTATGCAGTTGCTTAGAGATGCTTATCTGGATTAAATATACCTAAGTCCAACTTCCAATACTATTATACTAAACACATTTAATTTTAATTGATAGTAGATAATAGTCTCTTGCCTCCTGTTATAATATATGTGTAACAGGTAACATCTTTATTTAGTAATTTTGTGTCCTTGGAGAACTAATAGTGTTGAAATGGGTAAGTCTCCATCACTCTAGATCTTTATCTCTCTGACAGAGAGCAGATAAAAGAAGACCTAAAAAATTACCCAAAGAGGGTATTTCAATTATCTGGAGCCTCATAGATTTTTTTCTGAAGACTATTCCAAGCTTAGTGTTGATGGGTCTAGAGAATTATTATTATTATTATCATTATTATTATTATTATTATTATTATTATTATTATTATTATTATTTGCCAATGAATGAAAGCAGATGTGTTTTTGACAACAACAATTAGAAGCATAATGCAAGCAGTCAACAGAAAAGACAGGCAGAGAGAGCACCTTCTGGATACACAGAGAGGATACAGCCCCCTGGAATGCCCCTCAGCAAAGGCTTGTTATTGTCTCCCTTTGTACAAAGCACTCACATACCAAGGTCTCATTGAGCATTGATTTGTAACTGTTGTGGGACAGCACAGAAGTTAAGCACTATCCATCCCCTTCCTATGTCCATCTCTTTGGGCCCCATGATGCTTATCTTTGCGAGAATCTTGAAAGCTGTCTGCATATTGTTTCCAGATTGCTTCATTTTAAACATGAAACCTATTTCCTTTACCATGCACAGCAGTTGTCCTGAGATGTCCAAGGGCAGTGTAACTCAGTCCACCGATTACAGGGGGAAAAAAAATCCATTAGAAATGTGAACAGATAAGTGTTGATGTTCTAACACTTTATACTATCAATGCAAGTTTTTACAGACATGATTGGATCCAAACTGCCATAACTCAAAGGTGCCCTGATGGGACCACGAGTAAAGATTATCAATTGCAAAACTAACAATGGGCGAAAGAAAATAGTGGCTGCAAACCTTGGCATTCTTTGAAATGCCACAATCACACACAGTTCTCCTCAGTAATAAATATTTCATTTTCTTTATTTTTTTTCCTACATGAGTGTTTTGCTTTTCATTGACTATAGAAGGTTGTCTGTTGTGATTGAATTGGATCCAAATTTGTTTGGGAAGCTGAGAAGAGTCAACTAGGACGACATCTGCCCATGGACCGAAGAGGCATTTTTCCTTAAAGAGGGACATGGCACACTTGGCACACTAACAGATGGTTTGTGTCACAAACCAGGGATTTCTCAACTTTATTTCTTGCTGCTTCTGCCAGTGGTTTATTCTGCTGACAAATAAAAAACATAAAAGTGAAACCTTGAAGGTGAAATTAGGTAGTTAGAAATTTCAGCCTCCCTAGGAAACAACCAAGCACACGCAACAAAGAAGAAAGCGACACCCCACTGCAAAACAGGTTTCCAGGCTTTAGTTGGCTGCTCTCATGTGAGGATACTGACAACATGGGACACATTGAGGATGGGAATCAGTCATTTTCTCTGTCCAGAGAGATTCTATTTATGGACCTTGGTCTTTGAATCATTATCCATGACATATACCCACTATTCAATGGCATCACAGTTTGGATTGTGAACAATCTTATCCTTCCACATGATCCTCCTGAAAGCAACGACCACTCACTTCTCATGAGATAGAAATACAAAAACATATTTCAGATGTCAGATGACCATGGGTTTAGCGCATGTGCTGAGAATCTTGAACAAGTCACAGAAAATTCACTGTCATTACTATAGCATACTCAAAGGGGTATTTATATGGTAGGCATACAGTACAAAGCAAATATCTTGAATTATTAACAGAGATCAAATGAATAAATTGTTAATAATTCAGTGTTGTCTCTTGGCTCCTTAAAGAATAATTGCACTTTATCTAAATCCTTTTGATTAAAAGCTTTTATTAAAATCTGATTAAGCAAGGGCCACAGCAAAACTGTTAACACTACATTACAGTATCTTGAGCTTCCTTCCTGCTGCCACTTTGTGGCTTCTCATGTGCCTGGAAGGAGCATCTTAATTTAATTCAGATCCACAGGCATTATATAATACACATACATACATATATGTATGTATATATTCTGTCTTAGTCAGAGTTTCTATTCCTGCACAAACATCATGACCAAGAAGCAAGTTGGGAGGAAAGGGTTTATCCAGCTTACACTTCCTCATTGCTGTTTATTACTAAAGGAAGTCAGGACTGTAATTCAAGCAGGTCAGGAAGCAGGAGCTGATGCAGAGGCCATGGAGGGATATTACTTACTGGCTTGCTTCCCCTGGCTTGCTCAGCTTGCTTTCTAATAGAACCCAAGAGTATCAACAAAGGGATGGTTCCACCCACAAGGGGCCGTTCCACCCTTGATTACTAATTGAGAAAATGCCTTACAGCTGGATCTCATGAAGGCATTTTCTCACCTGAAACTCCTTTCTATGTGATAACTCCAGCTTGTGTCAAGTTGACACAAAACCAGCCAGTACATATACATACATATATATGTATATATATTGTATATGATATGTACACATATAGTATTATTATACAATATTATATATTGTATATATAGCACTATCCTAAGCACTACCATATGATATATAATATGTACATAATATATAATATGTATATGATATATAATATGTACACATATAGTATTATTATATAATATTATATATTGTATATATAGCACTATCCTAAGCACTACCAGCCACTTTGCATCAGGCTACTCTCAGATCCCTCTCCTTGAACTTTATCTCCTTCTTCAGGCTAGAGGTCTAAGTCACAGTATTAAACAATTGCTTAGGAAATGTATCCTCATGGAGGAAGGGCCCTCATAGCCTGTTTGCCTGTAGCATGGCAAAGTTCTCTTAAATGTATCTCATTAATTTATCTTGATCTTTGCAGATGGTGATGGCAATACATTTCTTTTTAAATTGTATTTTTTAATCACTTTTAATTATGTGGGGAGGTTGTTTGTTTGTGCACATGTGAGTTCAGGTGGCTGCAGAGGCTAGAGGTGTCAGACATCAAGCAGCTAGAGTTAGAAGTGTTGGTAGGCCAGTTGATATCAGTTCTGGTAATTGAACTAGGGAACTCTGAAAGAACATTATCTGTCCTTGGCCACTGAGCCATCTCTCCATCCCTACTAATCTATACTTTATATTGTGTCCCTGCCTAACATCTACATAGAACCTTTAGTAAAAGTCGAGTGGATGTTGATGCATAGTTTAAGCTTTTTATGACTGTTACAGACAGCTACATTTCTTCTAAAGAAAATGGAAGTATCTTAAGGAGTGATCCAGAAATTTAAATTAATGATGTTTTAGTTTCCACCTAACAGCAGTCCTGGTCAGATGTTTACCTTGAACACAGAGAGAGGCAGACGTGGGAAATGGCTGTGTTTACAAGCACAGCCGCTTTAACTCCTGACCCTCAACCCATCACCAATGCCATACAGAACAGATTCAGTACTTTTAAAACACACAGTGTTTGTTAGCTTTCAGTTCTCCATATCCTTTCTGAGTGCTGATCAATCTACCAGACATAAAGGATCAAGACAATCACAACAGCATTTTCCTACTGATGATTACAATGATATTTCTAATTTCCACCTGGAAATCTACTTCCAGGCGACATAATTGTGCCAAGTGAATGGTGCAACAAACTGTCAACATTAGCTTGAACAGCTAAGCCTTTGCTTGATTCTTCTTTGAACTGCTGTTTTATCAAGAGTCCTCTAAGTCAGACATTTTCACCTCCTCACAAGTTTTCTGTCCTTATGCATGCAGTCCCTTGCATAATCTACCCTGATGCTTAAATAATTCCATCTGCCTATTTCTCTGCCTGGTGTGCTCTGGATGTCTGTTCACATCTCACATACAGGCTCTCTCTCTCTCTCTCTCTCTCTCTCTCTCTCTCTCTCTGCTTTCCCATGTGCCCTGTGAAACTTGTCATATTGTCAACCAAGTCTCTTTAAAGTCACCACAGACATGCCTCTCTGCATGTTGCCTCCCAACCTCTCTACCATCTGCTCTGCCTGCCTGGCCTCATGTTTTTTTTTTTTTTTTTTTTTTTTTTTTTTTTTTTTTTTTTTTTTTTTTTTTTTTTTTTTTTTTTTTTTTTTTTTTTTTTTTAACACAGACTTTGTCATGTTGAAGGATTGCAGGCTTCAGGGTCACAGAAAGCAGCCTGTCACCCATCATCCATCATTGTTTTACAATATACAAAGATGGGAATCTCCTATGGATAGTGAATGAACTGTCAGAATTCATTAGATGAATTTAAGAGAGTTGTACCTTACCAGCTATTATGTTTTCCCTCTGTAATGTGTAATGTTGTCTACGTATATAGAAGAGGGAGGAGAGGGGCAGGAGGAGAGAGAGGAACATGAACCTTTGCTTTGGAGAAGAATAAACCAGATCCTTCAGTAATAAAAATGTTAGAGCAAAACAAACAAATAAAATATTGCATTTGGCTGCTTTTCCCCAGCTACAGGTGAGTCATGTACCTTAAAGTAGAAATGTCATGCCTTCAGAGTTCTGGAAATATGCTATATGATCTTAGATCTATTCTCCTTGTCCCCTCCTCCCCATACTCTTGTCTTGTCCTTTCTTCCCTTCTTTCTCTTTCAATTTATCAAGAGACTTTTATTAGCCAATTGCATAATCAAACTACATAGTGAAGATATTTGTCTCAGACTCCTGACTTTCTACCTCCTTCCCCAGTGCTGGCATCAGAGGTGTGTGTGGCCCCAGCTGGTTAGTGTTCTTAGCCTTCTATATCCCCTTTTAAACAATGGATACACAAAGTATGTTCTAGGAAGTGGCTCTAACCACTGTTTAACCCAAACCCCCACAATCCAATGATCATGAACACTATTTTTCTCATTCTGAGTGACATGAGGTGAGCCCTGACGATTTTGCTGTTTCGTGAGTGATTTGCAACATCTCCTTGTGTCTTCACATATTTAAGAGAGCATAATAGGATAACTTAGGGTCCTCTTCTCAAGAGTCATTATCAGTATGTATGCCACCTGTGTAGGAGAATTCATACTATCTTAGGGTTTGCATTGCTGTGAAGAAACACCATGAGCAAGATAACTCTTATAAGGACAACATTTAATTGGGCCTGGGTTTCAGGTTCAGAAGTTTAGTCCATTATCATCAAGGTGGGAGCATGGCAATGTCCAGGCATGGTGCAGGAGGAGCTGAGAGTTCTACATCTTCCATCTTCGTCTGAAGGTCAGTAGAAGACTGGTTTCCAGGCAGCTAAGAGGAGGGTTTTAAAGTCCATGTCCACAGTAACACACTGCCTCTACCAAGGCCACACTCACTTCCACAAGTTCACACCTCCTAATGGTGCCACTTGCTGGACCAAGCTTGGATACCAAACGAGGCTGCCAGACCCACGCTGCTAGAATCACAGGTAACTGTGAGTTTCATAGCACTGTTGTGGGAACCAAACACAAATCCTCCAAAATCAAGGAAGCTCTCTTCACCACTGAACCAACTCTGTGGTCCTGAGGAGATGCATTCTAAAGAACACTAACTCCATCTGTGAACACTCAACCCTTATAAAATAATATCTCACATGGACCCATCTCCAGACACCTTCCCATTAGAGGCTAGGAGCACATGGACTCTGGAAAACAAAGACCCATCCTTCACACCATCAAATTAGTAAAGAATGAAATCCAGCACCCTGCTCCTGTCAAGGTCTCTAAGGTGACATGAATTTATTTCTCAATTTCCCACAGAAATTTTAAGTCTAAGCTACCATTCAGAATACATTATAATCCTTCCTTTCTTCAAAAGCAGCCTACTTTCTTAAGTCCATTGAACCCTTTGACACAGTGGTAAAAAAAAAATCATCTTATTTTGAATGTTTGTATTTAGTATACTACCACATAAAACATGTTCTTTGCTTCTTCAACAATAATTTTTATATTTTCATATTGACCTGAAATATGCGTAATTATTCTAAGTTACAGGACAATGAATTGACTCCTTCTAATTCTATGTATTGGTAAGAGGAATGGGTGTGTGGCATGTCAACCTCACACCACTGTTAACTCAGGAGGGAGGCGAATGCAGCGACTCCCCAAATAGATGTTGACAAAATATACACAGAGGCAAGAGTCTGCTTGGTCACTTGCCTTTCACACAAGTTGACCTGCCACTTCTAGGTGAATTAGAGGAAGTTTATTCAGCTCCTTTACAGAAACAGTTTTGGTAAGCGCCTTTTACTTGAGCCCAAAACTCTGAAGATTAAACTGCAAGTAGTTTAAGTCCCCTGGCATGTTCAGATGAAAGCAACATCTCAGCTCTATCTAAAGCCTTCCAACCTCTCCACTCAAGCCACAAGAACCATCCATCTACCACTCCACATTCTACCCCATCCACCACTCCATGCCTGACATGAACCTTCCCACCTCCCACTCCCTGCCCACATGAACCTTCCCAGTCTCCACTCCGTACCTGTAGGAGCTGCTACAGTCCTCATTCCATGCCCCACGTGAGTCCCTCAGCCCCACACCACATCCTCACAAGAACCTTACCAACCCTGACTCCATTCCCAACAGGAACCACCCAACACCCATCTCTACACTCTACATGAGCTCGAAAAAGCCCCTGCCTTGCTTTTCTACATGAACTACCCCAGCCCTCACTTTGATCCTTCACATAAACTACCCCATCTCCATGCTATTCTTCTACAAGATCCACATTACTGTCTGCTGTTCTCCCAAATGAGCCACCTCCACTCTAGTCTGCACAGGAGCTACCTCTGCTCCTGTTCCTCTTCCCTCACAGCCACACCCATCTCCCTCCTCTCACCCAAGGCCCACACTCCACTTCTTACTCATGAATTTTGCCATCACCCACTGTATTGTACCAAAGCAGTGTTTTCTTTCTCGTGTAATTCTTGAATTTTCCATAGAAATATTAAAACAAATAGTGGAAAGCCTTTCTTGGCCAAGTAAAACTTTGGGTTTTTTTCTCAAGAACAGAGAAGAGGAGTAGTACTTCTGCAGCACACCTTCCAGTCCATTTTTTACATCAATTTTTTTTACATTGTTAGTCTTTGACATTCATAAAATGCAAAGTGGATTGTTTCTCAGTGAGTTCAGAAAGGGCATTTCAGTGGTGTTTTGCAAAAGTTGAGGCTACTTTGGGAATGGGAACAGCCACTTCCCAGAGCTCCCCTGTCATAGTAGTAGGAGGAAATGTTCAGAACTACCTCAAGTTGGATAAAACCCTTTCCAAAGCTATCACCCTCACAGGAGTGAGCACATCTATCTTCAAATTGTTGAAAATTGCTGGCCTCCTCGTATTCTAAAGTCTAAACAAAAAGAAATGAGAAGAGCATAAGGCCTTTGAAGAGTTCCTTTTCTGTTGTAATAAGTTCCAAACAGATGAGCAACTTGAAACAAAAGTAAAATATATTTCATTCTATTAAAAATAATCCCTAGCTGGAAACTCTGTTGATTTTATCATGTTGTCATAATATAAAACCTTTTGAGAGTGTGCTTCCTGTATTCTATGTGGGGAAGATATCTTTCTTTGTCAAATGGAAATATATTTATTCCTATGAGAAAAGAGTTCCTTGGATTTATGACCTTGAAGACAAATCAATTCTACGGTGCACAACATAATTCTGTGTATTTTGTTTGTGCTATCTATTACGTATTTTGTGAGCTATAGACAATTTCTAGTAACTTTGCTTCCAAACTTCTGGATGTGGCCTTTAAGCTTTAGCCCACTGGATGATAGTCTGTAGATTTGAATGCAGGATAATTTTATAAGTAATAAAAATCAGTACACCATTAATTAGTTATTAATATTATTATGGTCTTTGACCAGGGAAGCATAGAGTTGTTTTAAGATGTTATAAGATGTCCAAATTTAAGGCCAAATTGAAATAGGGGACATTGCTCAAATGAGAGAGAATACCAGGGTACAAGAAATTTGCATGGAACATATGTAGAAAGGAGTGGGGAGGGCACTTAAAATCAGGTAGAAGAGGAGCTATCAATACAAAAGGAGAGGAAGGACAGAGGGTAAGATAACACTAAGGATAGCTGAAAAATCCATAAAAAATCATAATATTTAATTACCTAAAATTGTGTATAGTATATATAAGTCAGTATATTGCATACACATGCTTGTATGCACACACACACGTGCACACACACACACACACACACACACACACACTACTTAGGCAAAATGCCAGGCATAACAAACCACCTTTCCAATTGTTGGTAGGTGTCAAAGCCCCTCAACCCCCCCAAATATAGACTATTGCTATTATTCTTGTTTGCTTCCCAGAGGTTTAAAGTTAAGTAAGTTCCTATAAATGAAGATACCATATATATCCAACACAAAACCTGGAGGATCTGAGCTAGCTCTAACTTGAAAACCTCGAACCAGGCGTGGTGGCGCATGCCTTTAATCCCAGCACTCAGGAAGCAGAGGCAGGCGAATTTCTGAGTTCGAGGCCAGCCTGGTCTACAAAGGGAATTTCATGACAGCCAGGACTATACAGAGAAACCCTGTCTCGAAAAACCAAAAAAAGAAAACCTCTCCCCTGAGGGAGGACCAGCTCTCCTGATACAGAAGATGCTATACAGAAAATATTATACTTCTTCATGTCTTGGTTAGATAGTCATGTGGTTGCGGTATCACAGACGTATCTTCCCCAAACTTTCTAGGAAACACATTTTCCCAGATGATTTCCTAGTCCTGTGACTTCAATATCATTCTGATCCCTCTACTAAGAAGTTCCTTGAGCCTAAGGTAGGCAGGAGGGTATGCTTATATCTTATAGATGTCTACAAGAAGCCCGGGCTCTCCACTATCACACGTTCTCTGCTTCTGGACAAGTGTAGTTTTCTGTAATCCCCATCTATTACAAAGAGAAGCTTCTCTGGTGAGGTTGACAGCTACATCTATCCGTGTGTATGAGGATATATATTTAGAATGCTGTTAGGTAGTATGCTGACTTAGTAAAGTAGTAGTTGTAGGTTAATCTCTAAGATCCATGACTGCACTAGTCCCAGGTGAGTTGTCTATGTTTCTAGTACCAGGCATGCTTTTCTGCCTATTAAGCAGGACTTAAGTCCAGCGAGAGAGCTGTTGGCAGAGGCAACTGCCAACACATGAGTGCCACTAGTGCACCCTTAGGGTTTTCATGCATGCTGTTGTTTGTTGTGTTTCATGGGAATGACAATGACAGTTGGGTAGATATATTGGTTGCTTCCCTCCTTCAGAAACCTGTATAGAATCCTCTCTCTCTCTCTCTCTCTCTCTCTCTCTCTCTCTCTCTCTCTCTCTTCCCCTCCGTACCTCCCTCCTTCCCTCCTTCCCTCCCTCTTTCCTTCCCTCCTTCCCTCCCTCACTTCTTCCCTCCCTCCCTTCTTCCCTCCCTCCCTACGGGTCTTTTGTGCTTTCATTATGGATTCCAGTTTAATGATTTTTTTTAATGGAATTCCTGATTTGAACATACAAGCAAGTGGGTTCTTTTCTTTCTGTTTGGTTGTTTTGTCCTGATTTTCTCATCTTACTGTATTTTATTATTATTCCATAGAAGCCCTTTGTTTTCCAATGAGAGGCAGAAAGAAAGTTAGATCTAGAAATCAGGGGTATGGGGAGGAACCAGAAGGCATAGAAGGAATGGAAACCAGAATCAGGATATATTATTTAAAATCTGTTTTCTGTTTTTAATAAAAGAACAAAACATTAGTTTAGAAATGTAAAAAAAAAATATTTTTATCAGAAGAGTTATCACTTCACCAATCTTTTTGTAGATGCTATAAATATAGTCCCTTTCTGGTTAATGAGTCATTTGATTGTTCATACATAAAAAAGAAACAGAAAAGTTATTGTAAGAAAAAATTTTGTTGGGCACCACACACCAAATGAATATTAAAGAAAAATCAAACCCCTTAGCATCCTAGGAAGAGATCTATTGTCCTTTCTATGGAGCATATGTAAATGCTTTCTTATATGCTCAGCATACCCTCTTAATGCTCAGCATACCCGCTTGTTAAATCACTCACCAGCAGGCAGCATGCAAAGACTTTGAAAACCATTGGTGGCACCACAAGCCTGTGGCCCCAGCGATTTAGTGGCTGAGGCAGAAGGATTTCCCAGAGTTCACAGCCAGCCTAGCCCAAAAGTAAGAGTCCTCAAAAGGGGAGAATAAAAATTATTCTGTGTTTCTAGTACTTGGATGCAAGAAGCCCAGAACTCATAACTACTTCCTTATCATAATTTGACAACTGGAATGCTTTCAGCATTTTGTCCTTGACATATCTAAATAGTGTGAGGCTAACCCACAGGCATTTTCAACTTTAGTTCTGCTTCAGTCTTTTTTCTAAGACTGATGCTTATACCCAAAATTTTACAAACAAACATGGGTCTTTAATTTGTGTGTTGCGTGTGCATGCTCACTTGTATGTGGATACATATGTAAGTGGGTGATCCTTTGTGTGTGTGTGTGTGTGTGTATTGAGGGCAGAGATTATTATGAAGTGTTTTCTTCAATCTTCATCATACATTTTGAACCAAAGCCCTTCACTGAAACTTGAACTTCCTGATTCTGCAGCACTAGCAGAGCAGTGAGCTCTGGACATCCTGTTTCCCCTTTCCCTGTGCTGAGATTTGAGATGCACCCCACTGTGCCTGGCTTTTTTTTTAGGTGGATGCTGGGACTCCTGCCTGTTCCTCACACTGGCACAGCAAGCACTTTACTCACTGAGCTGTCCCCCCCACCCCCAGCACCCCAAATCTGGCTTCCAAATACACTTTTCTACTTCCATCCACACACTTGCCAATGTTAATAGCATTATTTTATGAGAGTAAATGGCTTTAAATGCTACCGTTTTCACTCAGTCTCTTTCCTAAACCTCTCACCCTTTCTAGAAGATTGCTGCTGAAAAGCAGAAGTCAGAGTCCTCAGAACACCTGGGCCCAATGAAGAACAAAAGTGCAACATTGTTGCCTTTCCATGTAACATTTTAAATCTAACTCAATAGGAAGTGTTTGTCTTCCTATTCCATCCTGGACCAATTTCTTCCATCTGTCTTTCTTTCATTATTGTTCTGTAAATTTAAAGAACTCCCAGGAAATTTCCTTGTGTGGTCTCTCATGCATCTGGAGACATCTCAGCTCAACCTGACTGCGTCTTAATCACCACATGGCACTGAACATGAATGAACATTCTTAGTTTTCCCCAGTACAGAAGTCTATCTAGTTTTATATCTAGAGAGGCAAATAGCATAAGAATAAAAATGTGGGCTTGGACACAGATCACTAGACATGGATCTGCCCTGTTTCCAACAGATCTGAAGATGCAATCGCATCCAAAAGCATTAGTCATTGTTACAACAAATCACTATCTATATAACGACTGCTAAAATGTTCATGTTTTTCAAAGCTATTGGGAAAGTGGGAATTCGGTTGTTCTGAAAATCTAATTTGAGTTTCATTTCTCCTCCCACTGAATCACTTTGTTTTCATGGAGCGAATAATACATGTTTTCTAGGCTTCGCAGCTGGTAGTAAAAACTAATGGCACAATCTGAATATGGAATACAAGCCTCTTGCATTACTATACAATTGTGTTGCCTCCCTCATCCCTGCGCCCCCCCTACCCCACCACACACATAAAAATATGTATGTATTTGTTGGATGAGAGGAAATAGATTATACAATTTGCACATTGCCATACCATTGTCCATATCTCTGGACAGCAATTAGTAGCTTTAAGAACAAAAAGAGTCAAGCAGAGAGAACGAAATCCTTTTCACAACAACTTATGTGTGCAAACTGTTCAGTGTCCACAGGCCTGGCACAGAGCAGTCCTGCCTTCAGTGGGCCGTGAAGTCAGGTGGGAACCCCGTGTCTGCGGTGTTTGTTTCTGTAGTGGGGTTCTGTCTCCTGGTGGGGCACTGCAGCTGCTTTCCTTGTCAGTGGTCTCCATAAGACATCACAGAAGCCATTAGAATGCCCATGGCTCAGCACAAATTAATCCCCATCCCTGAGAGTACAGTGACTCCTGGACTGATGATGTCAGGGCCACCCACATCTGTATGAAGAAGCTACAGGTTGATTCTCGGGCCATCTTCATTGTGGAGTGGCGCTCAGAACACCTTACACCACAGACTGCTTTTGCATTCTCTGGCTAGGTGATGATGTAAAAGCATAAAATAACAGTACAAAAGAAAATCTAACATCAAAGTAGGGATGACAAGATATGTTAAACTATGCATGGACGTTTCTCAAGGTATTATATAGAAGTTTGTTGTCCATGAACGAATATCATGCTTTAAAATTGGTAATTAGGACATTCATCTTAAATGGGAGCAATAGTTGTATATAGTAATAAATCCTGGGAATTTTTTTGGTGCAAAGTTATCAAGTCTATATAATGTTGGTGGGGAGTATTGTTCACCCTCTTATTTAATGATGGAAATATTATATGAGAAGAGCGAAGTGAATATTTTAGAAGCCTAGGTTTAGGATTTGAGGGCAATGACTAAGACAGGTGAGCCCATTGACTGCCAAGATGGATTCTAATGGCCTGCAGGCTCAGAGCGTGTTCCCTTCTTCCTTACCACTCCAAGTCCTTCAGACATGAAGCAGAAAGAGCCAAGAAAAAAATAAATGGAAAAATAAGCATATACATTAGTAGTTGGTACAGTTTTATTCAAATACATTGGGGTAATGTATTTCTGATAAATTACATTAGAGATGACTTTACTGTTAAAAATTATGATGAGATTTTTTTCTCACTTATAGCTGTGACTTTTTCCCTTTCTGAATTATAAATGCAGCTTTAATCTATTAATTTATGCAAAAACAATGACTTGGGTCTGTGCCAGGACAAAATGCATAGTACCAGTGACTTGCCAATGACACACATCTCTCACAGTCCTGGCCTCTGGAGTCTGAGGAGGCTCTGGCAGGTTCGTTCTGGCAAGGGTGCATCCTCTCATATTTGGCACTTCTATGCTGTGCCCTTATGAGCTGGCAGAAGCCCAAGTTTCTTCTAGAGCTTTTGAATGTTTCTGTGGGTTTGAAGATGGTTCCTCTTGTGCAGCCGAGGCTGTCCTAGAACTCTTATCCTCCTGAGTCTATCTAGCAGTGCTGAGATGACAGGCCAGCATTTTCATAGCCATTTGTGTCCTCTTTATTAAGGACAAAAATCTCTCCTTTATCAAGGCACTAGTCCCAAAGCCATACACATTATTACTTTTGGCTTAGGATTTTTATATATGGCCTTGGGTATACACATATTCACAGCATGGCAGGCAGTTGGTCTCTAGTTTGGAGTAAGAAGACATTAAAAAGAAAAAAATAATATATAGACTCAGCCCAATTGTATTCACCTTCTGTATTTCTAATCACGTATCAATAGTTTCATCTCTTTTCTGCACATAACGTTGCAATCATGTATTGTAGTTATTTTCCTGAAATGAGCACTAGATTTGAAGAAAGGAGATTAAGCTCTAAAGGCTCTCTACTTCTGTAAGGACATGAGGGTAAAGAAAGAACATGCCTATGTGCCTATGCCATGTCAAGTGTCACTCCAGAAGACATCATAGCTAATTTTTCTTTCATTTTTCAGGCTGAGCAGGACAATGGCCACCCGCTTCCTGCCTTTGCTAGTCTACACATCGAAATACTAGACGAAAACAATCAGAGTCCGTACTTTACAATGCCCAGCTATCAAGGATACATCCTGGAATCTGCACCAGTGGGAGCCACCATTTCCGAGAGCCTAAACTTAACCACTCCTCTGAGAATTGTAGCTCTGGACAAAGACATAGAAGACGTAAGTTCCATGACTATCTTGGCAGTTACTTGGTGATATTAATCTTCCTAAGTAGTACGAAATAATTAACCACACAAAGCACAAAGTAAAGATAAAACAAAGTCACTGTAGAGAATCTTAGCGCTATAGTTTAATTCCACGTCAGAGGTATTTTTTTTAAGGGTGTTTAGTTTAATAGTTGTTCTTCAGTATAGCTGTTCTGCCCATGAAAGCCAATGAATTGTTCACTTGGTACTTACTAAATCACTAGGGTGGTCTTTTGTGTTGATATAAATTGAAAACTTTTGATATGTGATAGGGGAAAATAATAGCATCACAAAGTGAATATGAAATCATGTAAGCAGGACTAAAGAGGGAGATGCTTCCTGGCAATTGTGAAGATCTCAGATCAGATTCTGATTACCCATATTAAGAAAGTCTAGCCAGTAAGTAGCTCCAGACCAGCTATAAGGTATAGCACACATACCAGATTTTGACCTCTGTCCTCTGTGTGTGACTGCATACCCATACACAGGCATGTGTTCATGTGTACCCCACATACACAGAAGCAAGTGTATTTCCATACTACACATATGCATCACCCCACATACACACATCACTCACACATGCCACACATACACACACACATATGACATATACATGCATACAGATACAAATGAATAAAAACAACAAAAAAGTAAAAATAAACAAACAAAAAACCAAAACAGGAATTAATCATTTAAAAATAAAACTATTCCTGAAAGCATTCCCCTATATCATCTTGGGATTTTCCTCCATTGTAGTGTCATGCTACTAAAGTAGACACCTTGGGGGTCATAGACCCATGCATACTTCTTCAGCTAGTGGCTGGTGAGGTTTCTATCCCTGTAGGTCACATATGAATGACTTCTGGTCTTCTAGTATTGACCCTGTTGTTATAAGTGGAAAACAGTCCAGCTAGGCAAAATGAGAGTGATTTATTCCATTGGCCACAGAGATTTGCTATGAAGACTGGACAGAAAATCTATGCCAGTCAACCCTGAGTCCTTTGGGAACTTATGGGGTGGGGGTGGCAGAGCAAGGACATCATATTTTATAGCAGAAATGAATGTGACACCTTGGTAGCCAAAAGTCTAATATAATACTAACAGTGACAGCATGCTGCTGGTGAAGTCAGGGAGCACAACATAGTCCTGAGGAGGCATAAGGCCCCAGAGCTTTCCTGATTCCCTAATCCACTTTGGGCTTTCCATCCTTCTGTTTCTACCTCACAAGCCCTGGGTGACAGGCCTGGACCACAACACCTGACTTGAATTTCTAAAACCTTTAATTGATAAATATATATACCACGGTTTTGGCTAAATGGACAGCACTGCTCTAGAATGTCCTTAAAATTTTTCCATTGCACCAGAGGTGTGTCACTGCGGTCACAAGAAAACACACCCAGGTTCCCTGGAGAATGAGACTGACAACTCCTGTGACCGACCTCCCTCCATACACTTCTTCCTGCTAAGTGTTCTCTTCTGTTGTTTGTCTTTATAATTGTCTTTCTGATACTTGTCTAGATTTTTGGTCTTCTTGGTCTTCTTGGTTTCTTCTCTCTCTCTCTCTCTCTCTCTCTCTCTCTCTCTCTCTCTCTCTCTCTCTCTCTCTCTCTTTCTCTCTCTGTCTCTCCCCTTCCCTTCTTCCTCTCTGCTCTGTCTCCCCCTCCCCTCCCCCTTCTCTTTCTTTGTTTCCCAAACACTGGCACCCTCCCAGCCTCCCTCACATAGTCACCCCCCCATCTTCCCTCCCCCTTTCCTCTGAGAAGGCAGCAGCCTGTCCTGGGTATTCCCAGGACATCAAGTCTTTGCAGGGTTAGGTACATCCTCTCCAACTGAAGCAAGACAAGGCAGCCCTGTTGGGAACTTATCTGCATTTATGGGAACAAAGATTAAATAAATCACAAAATAGCCATTAATATGTTTGAAGATAACTATTTGTCTTCTTGAATCATTTGGTTCTTTTCTTCTAAATATCTCTTTTTTATTTTTTTATTCTTTAATCAATTTTTTACAATCTAGTCATTACCCCCCTCCCAGCTTACCCTCTGACTATTCCTCATTCCATACCTCCTTCCCCTCCCTGCCACACACCCCACTTCTTAAAGACAATATCCCCAATACCCCACCCCACTAGACCTCCCCAGACCTCCCCACTCCCTGGGACCTCAAGTCCCTCCAGGGTTAGGTAGAACTTCTCTCACTAAGGCCAGACCAGGCAGTCCTCTGCTGTATATGTGTCCGGGCCTCATATCAGCTAGTGTATGCTGCCTGGTTGGTGGCTCAGTATCCAAGAAATCTAGAGGGGCCAGGTTGGTTGAGACTGCTGGTCTTCCTATAAGGTTGCCCTCCTCCTCAGCTTCTTCCAGCTTTTCCCTAATTCAACCAGAAGTCCCCAGCTTCTGTCCATTTGGTTGGGTATAAGCATCTGCATCTCACTCTTTCATCTGCTTATTGGGCCACTTGGAAGGCAGTCATGCTATGTTCCTGTCTATAAGCACACCATAGCATGAGAAATAGTGTCAGGCCTTGGAGCCTCCCCTTGAGCTGGATCCCAATTTGGTGTGGTCACTGGACCTCATTTCCCTCAGGCTTTCTCCATTTTTGTTCCTGCAGTCCAAATATCTTTTTTAAACAAGAAATTAGTTTTGCTAGCAGTTTCTAAATATCTATACTAAATATATATAGTTTCGTGTGTGTGTGTGTGTGTGTGTGTGTGTGTGTGTGTGTGTGTGCGCGCGCGCGCGCGCGCGCGCTAGTTCAAATTACCACCAAAGTCTTTACCACCCAGTAAGATATTGCTCTGAGAGTAGCTAGAGTTAATGAGTATAGCCAGCACAGGGCCAGGGTCTAATAAGACCTACAGAAATGAGTGACCTCAAGCAGATGCTACCAATATAAACAGAGATTGACCTCAAGCAAGAGAAGCCAGAGCACCATGCAGGAGTAGATTCCTTTGGGCTGTTTCAGAAATAGTCAAGACTAAGAGCACAAGCACCTACATGAAATTCTTACTTGTATAATTTAACAGTACTCTTGCCAGTATAGTTTTAAAATGGTTCTTTCTGTAAGAACATCGTGAAATGCACACAGTGTACAGCAAACAAACTGAGACCACCATGCTTCAAGGGGCAGAGCCAGGGAAAAGCCAGGCATTGGATTTCTCTGCATGTGAGAATCAACAGATATTATTCATTGGCTTGTTTAAGGATAGTGAATCGCCAAACATTCAATATATGATGTTGATGTTCTAAGATATTAGGCAATATATTTTAAGGTGCCTTGTACTTATAATAGATACTTATAAAATATAATTCTATCATAGATATGTCAACGGTCTAAGAAAAAGTGATTATGTATATATCTTATGCACAATATTGTTAGTTCATCTCTCTGCTTTACTCTTGTGTATTTACATGCATTTGCTGGGCACGTTGACCTTTATGTTTTACCTTGTTAATTTCATGTTTAATTCACATACAGGTGCCACCTGGTGGAGTTCCTGTAGGTACCTGGTTGTTGGTTTTGTGGTTACCAATTGCTGTGGCTCATGTCTAGTTCTTTCTCTTTCCCAACACAACTTCATTATCACTTACTAATATAAGTGATAATTCAGTCAACAAGTAATCTGTTAAATCTTATTTAAATATTAGTGGTTCTTAGTCTCAGACAGACATTGGAAACTCACCATGGCATTTCTTTGTTAAAAGGTCCTAAAGTTGAGATGGAGTGGTATTGGTCTAAGTACTTTAGAACTCTACCACACATTTATTCAAATTGACAAATTAGATTTGATTTTATCATTTCATGTCATCCTTTGTCATGTGCCTATATGTACATGAATATGCATACATGTATATGGGCACAAACATATACAGATATGTTTTATGTGCATATATGTAAACATGCATATCATCTTGCATGCCTGTGATGATGTTGTTATTCATTTAGATGTCTGTTTTCAAATCTTATGAACCAACATGTGAACATAGGTCTATATACAATGAAGGTTTATTTGACATTTTATTTACATTCTAATACTTATTTACCATTTTTGTATATATATATTTGCTTTTGTATTGATTTTTCTTGTTTTGTGAATGAATTGGGGTTTATTTTACCCTATACCAAACAGTCTACAGTAATAAATCACTTATTGATGTATATATACTGCAAGGGTATTTTGAGGTAAAATAAATTGTATATTGTGTGATAGAAGAAGATATTATTCATTAATAAATTCTCTATATTGAACAAACTGAAGCTCATTTTAGAGTCATGACTGCTCCATGATCTCTACTAGCCTTTTGGAAAAATAAGGTCAGGGTATCATATGTCTATGCCTAAAATCTCCTGGCTATGTGGGAAAATATGTCCTCACATTTTACTTTGTGAAGTAAGAGTCAAGACTCTTATATGGTCCAAGGAGTTGCAAATACACAAATATTCCCTGAACTTGCCTCTGTTACTATGAGAAAATGCAATTATACTTATAAAATCAAAACTGTGACATCATAGTTCAGATTATCAAAGGAAGATCTGAATTTTATGAGAAAGGGGGTATTTGATTTAAAGAAGAAATTATTTCTTGGCATATTTAAAATGTTGCTGATTAAGAAAGATGAAGCTTGTATAAACTTCCTAAAGCACTAGTGCTGTTTCTGTTGACACACACACACAGAAATCTGTCACTGAAATCATATGATGTTTTTATTCAAGACATCAAAAGTATAACTTATTATATAATTCAGCATTCACCTTAAAATCAAAATAAAAAGTTAATGCGTAAGTGACAGTTTTCTCAGTATTTCCAAATCTGTCCTGTTTATTTCTAAAGGTATTTAACAATGGTATTTAAACACCTTTTATAGAGATATAAAAGATTTGTGTTGTAAATAAACATAAATATTGAGGAAACTCTATATTAGAAAGAGAGTAACTGAGAAACAGGCATAGGTCAATCTCCATAGCACTCCTCCTTTATTGTTCTGAAATGAAAATATAAAAACAACCTGAGGAGGCTAGAGAGATGGCTCAGCAGTTAAGAGCACTGACTGCTCTTCCAGAGGTCCTGAGTTCAATTCCCAGTAACCACATGGTGGCTCACAACCATCTGTAATGGGACCTGATGCCCTCTTCTGGGGTGTCTGAAGACAGTGACAGTGTAGTCATATACAAATAATTATTTGAGAGAGAGGGAGAGAAAAGAGGGAGGGAGGGAAGGAGGGAGGAAGGGAGGAAGGAAGGAAGGGAGGAAGGAAGGAAGGAAGGAAGGAAGGAAGGAAGGAAGGAAGGAAGGAAGGAAGGAAGGAAGGAAATCTGAACCCCCCAAAAATAAAAACAGGGGCATAGAAGTGAACACAGACATACTTAAACGTGCACAGTGGTGCAATATCAAATGAACAGCATTCATTTCAAAGGTATTAGAGATACAAATAAATTACTACACCTGGGAAAATTCTACTGAAGAAAGTGTGTTGCTATTCAAAGTGTGCCCACTTTTACATAGTAGTTATTTTCTCTTTCTACATAGAAAATTTAAAATGCAAGGTCTTACCTTTGCAACCTAGAAAAGTGTTCTCAAGACACATTTCACATTGTACTGACATTATTTCAAAGGGAGTGACATTCTGTAAACATACTTTGTCTCCCATATCACCCATAATTTAAGTGGGCAGAGCAGTGGACTCTCCAGGTCTCCTTTGATTCTCCCCAGCTGCCTCCAGTTCCCTGGGCAGAGCAGCAACACACGTTTCTTACCTCATGCCAACCTCTTCTCCAAACAGCAGTGAATAATGCCTTACCCTTGAGGGGGGAATGAGCAAAACCGTGAAGGTTTTTCAATGCTATGTTTATTATCTTCGTTCTGAATTTTAAAAATACATTGTCCCCCATAGTGTAACTTCCCTTGGCTCTTTGACAGGAACGAGTGTTAAGTTTATATATATATTTTCTAGCAAATCATCTGAAATCTTTTAATTAGAATATTGTGTTTTTCTTTGAAGAACTTTACAGTATTTGAAGGAGACCAGAAAAAAAAAGCAGACCTAATATTTATGGGTAATGAATAATTCATCACCAATTTTATTCCTGTTTTACATTAAAAGTGAGAGGAATACAGTACTGTGCATATGTTCAGTTTATTACTACAAATGAAGTGACTATAAGATTTTAAAGCTGAGATTCGAGGCTCCAATTTTCCTTTCTTTCTATTATTTCTTACATCTTGGATCCAATAAAGAATAGAAAATTTGATACTAAATGATCAGCAGAAGTACATTCAATTAGCTTGTTTCCTTGTCTTTCTTCCTGTTGTCTCTCCATTGGCACCTTAATTGTGCTAACATTCTTTGGTTGCTTGTATTTAAATGCTACTTGAATATCTCTTCCTTTAAGGAATTTTCATATAATGACAAGTCTTTATAATAAATTTCAAAACTTAAGTTTCAGACAATAAACTAAAAATTCATTATACGTTAGTCCTTCTTAAGTGATGCATTATTTTTTTCTTTCAAAGACAAAAGATCCAGAGCTCCACCTCTTCCTGAATGATTATACCTCGGTCTTCACTGTGACACCCACTGGTATCACCCGCTACCTCACCCTGCTTCAACCTGTGGACAGGGAGGAGCAGCAAACCTACACCTTTCTGGTAAAATATTTAATTTATGTGTATATTATTGATATACAACATAGCTGAATCTGACATTGAAGTGAACAAGGTGAGGGTTAAGACATGCCATGCCAGGAAGAAGAGAAAATGTCAATATATTCATTTCATCTTTTACTCTTTATAAATTTTATATTAATTTATATTTATGAACAATATTGATATTTACTCCAGGGAGAAAAATATTTTCCCCAAATATTTACCCGATAAGAGTGAATAATATAAAGTAAAACCCATTATTTTTACCTTTCAAGTTATGGATGACTTTTCAATCTCACTGCTCAAATAGCAATGATCTTCCTGTCAGAGAGAACCTGGTGGTGTAGAGGGTGCTGCTGACATACACTGCTGGAAATAATGAATGTTGTTGGACATTGCACAGTGCACCCAGGAGCCTCAGAGAGTGTCCACACCAGCATGTCAGTAATATTGACCTTGGCTTTAATTCATTGAAGGAAGAAGGAAGGTCACTAGAGTTGTGGTTTGTTCCTATATATCATGAGAGAATATAAATGCACCAAACATTTATACATAATCCTTAGCCTCATAGAGATAGAACCAAGTTCAATTGTATCTCAATTCCCAAATGAAGGAAAGCAGAAAAGTAGATCATACAAAGGCACATGTTACAGGGCCTCCTTAGGAGTTTATTCTCAAAGAGCCCACATAACAGGGAGTGAAGCTTCTATAATGCTTCATATGACCACCGCAATTTAGATATATAGTAGACCGTAGAAGTCATTATGGCAAGATGGCCTACAAAGGGCTACAATACTGAAGCCTGTTAAGTACTTCTTAATTTTCAATGAAAATTAACTTATTATGATGAATCACTTATGTCACCATTTTACACATTAATAGAATAAATCTTACATCACATATCTAGGGTCTTCAGTTTGTTCACCAGTCTAAGAGTGTCGATTCAGAACAGGTGTCTTATATGCAAATTTTATAATCATGAAGAAAAATTCTTCAGTTATACATTAGGCATTGTATAGAAACTGGGCCGAGGGATATAGCTCAGTTGATGGAGTACTTCCCCAGTGTGCATGAGGTCTTAGGTTTAGTTCCCATCACTGCATAAAGCAAATATGGTAGCACATGCATGCCTATAATTCCAGCCCTTACAAGGTAGAAACAGGAGTATGAGAAGATCAAATTCAGAGTCATCATCTATATAGAGTTTGAGATCTACTGGAACTATAGGAATCCTGTCTCAAAATCAGCATCAACAAGAACCAAAATGTAGCTGACTTCTAAATGACAGCAATGTCATTGGTCCACCGTAAGCTTCTAAACCCTTCTCAGACCTCATTGTTTAAAAGCTATTGTAACTACATGTGGGGTCCTCAGTAATTGGTTCCTTACCATATTAAAACATATTTGTAATTCACATCTCACTGGTTTGCTTTGATGACAACCTAGCTTAGTGTGCTTTTAAATCACATTAAAAATGTGTTTGCTTGTCAGAGTAGATTCTTAGCTATTGTATTTATGCAGCCTCTCTACCACATTCTGTTTCTCTGCAGATAACAGCATTTGATGGCGTGCAAGAGAGTGAGCCAGTCGTGGTCAATATCCGAGTGATGGATGCAAATGATAACACGCCAACCTTCCCCGAAATCTCCTATGATGTCTATGTTTACACAGACATGAGTCCTGGGGACAGTGTCATTCAGGTAAGACCACTGGATGACAGACGTGTTTGCAGCAGGCATTTCCAGAGCATCCTTTTCTGTTCTCCCTAGGAAATAATAAATGGACTCCAGACACAGAGATGGCACAGCATTACAAATTTCCAAATTATGCTAGTGTTTCAAATGCAAATAAATATCTTGGGCTGGTAGATTTGCTCAGTGGGTAAAAGCCACATGACCTGTGTTAGATACCCAGAAACCAAAGTAGAAGGGCTGAACTACATCAAGAAATCTGCCTGCATGCACAAATGCACATGTGCATACACAGATGCACACATACATAGATGTACACATGCACTCACACTAACAGTGAACATACACACACACACACACACACACAGATAGATAGATAGATAGATAGATAGATAGATAGATAGATAGATAGAATTTGAAGTAGCTACTACATATAAACAACTGTGTGACCTGCTGACACTTGGTATTTTTAAGTTTAGAATACTAAATACAATTAATTAGTGTTTCACCACATAATTTAAATATTCCACTTACCTTTTTCCTGTTGTGGAAATGGGATAAATGCCCTTTGTTGACATATATAAAAGATTACATTAATAAATTGGTAGATTTACCTATTAGATATTGTATACATCAATAAAATCAAATCATTACATCAGAGTAATTTTAGGTTAGAGGGTAAATTGGTTCTTTTGAAACCTTTTGAATCAGACAAAATTTTGTTCTTGATTTGTTTTATTTTCTGCATTTTCTATGTTTACATTTAAATAATTACAAGCCCTTGCAAACTTCTTTAGTGTTCTGACTATTTAGGACAGAAATGAAAAGGACTTGATAATATCAATATACTGGGATTTTTAAGACTAGGACAGACAGTTGATTCTACTATTTTCCAAGGCATCATCCCCCCACCCAAGCTCATTTCACTTTGGAGTTTCTGGATGTGTAACTCAAAGGGCAAAACACTGGTAATTAGCACTGCACACTCAATTTATTGCATTCTGATGTGCAGCCATGAAGAGGTCACTGACCTAGACCTTCCCCAACCCTGAGGGTTAAACCTATCAGATTAAGTCGCTTTTAGGTCAGGGAGGTCATGGTCCTGTATAGCATTTTAGCATCTGGCAAGAGAGTACTGTACATTATTCATATGCACTAAATAATGACAAAATAAGTAGGTGGTAAATGTTGGCACATAGCTTGTCATGAGGTATACAGATCAGCAGGTTTTGAGATGCCTCCCCTATGGTGTTGTCCCTGGCTCCTCATCTAACTCCATCTCTGGCCTCCATGCCCCAGTTTCCCATTTTCATTTTCTTGAATTATCTCTTCCTCCTGATCTCTTTCTCTCTATGCATGATTTTTTGTTTTTGAGGGTTTTGTTTTATTTTGTTTTTATTTGTAATTCCTTCTTTATACTCCATATTGCCTTCCCTGCCCCTCCCCATCCACCCTCCAACTGCTCCACATCCCACACCTCCTCCCCACCCCACCCCATCTCCACGTGGATGCCCCCACCCCCTACCCCACCTGACCTCTAAACTCCCTGGGGCCTCCAGTCTCTTGAGGGTTAGGTGCATCATCTCTGAATGAACACAGATGCTGAAGTCCTCTACTGTATGCGTGTTGTAGGCCTCATATCAGCTGGTGAAAGCTGTCTGTTTGGTGGTCCAGTGTTTGATAGCTGGTGTGTGCTGTCTGTTTGGTGGTCCAGTGTTTGAATATGCATGGGTTTTGTGCTTTGCTATCTTCTCTGTGCCCTTTGGTGTTTTCCTTCTAAGCTAGCACCCTTTAGTTCAGAGGTCAGTAGTTTGCTCTAAGAATTAAGTATCTCCCTGCTTGCATCTCAGAAGCAAAGAAGTTTGTTGACAACAGTGTGATGTGCTGAAAAAAAATGTTTCTAACATGATACCAGGTGACTCTATGAATGCACAAGCACATACAAAGGCATGTATATGTTTACAAACATTCATGCATAAAGGCACACACATACACGTATACACATGAACTTGAAAGACAAGCACATATATGAACATATGCATGCTGATACGTTCACTCACATACTTATGCATATACACATATGCCTGTGCATGTATACTCACACACCTATGCATGTACATACATCTACTCATACATGGGAATGGTCACCGACACTCAAACACCTGTGAGTGCACACACACACACACACACACACACACACATACACAAATCTCTCCACGATCACACAAATAGACACACACATTTGTGTATGTTCACATACAAATACACACAACACACCTGTGCATGTATACACATATATAGATACACACCAGTGAATTTTTATACACATACATGTACATATTTGAATGTACATACATACACACACCTGTGTATATATGCACATACACATACAACTGTGCATGTACACACACATCTGTACATTATCTCATGTACATGCATATACACATATACCTGCCCATGTACACAACCACATATATTATGCCTACCTACACACACATACACACATATACTCACACTCTCTATATATTTTACCTTCTATTTAATGGCTAAACCCCTTATAAAAATCTGAAATGTCTTCATTTTCCTCTTCCAAACTTTCAGAGTTCATTATCTCTTTCTCTATATTTGCTGGGGTAATGCCAGCATGTTCCAAGAAGACTTCCTGTGCAAGGAATGTATGGTCTGAGGAAATGTCATTACCTACTTAAACTATTCAGAATGAGCAGGAAGCCATATAGTCCTTCTTCTATGCAATCTGGTGGTTTCTTGAGTCTTATGAAAAGAAATAATGCAAATAGGGTGTGAGAATCTTTCTGCAGGTTCTCTGCTCTGTGAGTGATCATAATGGGAAGGCTTCCTGTTCTTCAAGTCCTCGTATGGCACTTCTTCTACTGAGGGATTAGTTCTGGCTCATTTATTTTGAAAGGAGATCTGTAATCAGTCCATTTGCATATCCATAGTACCTGTGTGTGGTAGTTGATTAACAGGGTAGGCACTGAATGTGTATGTATTTGAGACTGATGGAAACCAGCATCTGGGAAAGGAGATGCAAGATGAGGATGTGTAAGTCCACTTAATGTCTATTCAATCCATGGACGAGGCACAGTTTTCTTTAAAGAGGCATCTTTCATCTTTCAAAGGTAGCAGATAAGGGAATGACAATTATTTTCATGTTTTTATTTAATTAGACCTGATTCTCATCTCTATAATGATGTAATTAGGAATAAAAGTAAGTTTATATAGAAAACCAGCCAGCAGGGACCAGGAGAGTTTAACTAAGAAAACGATAGTAATTATATGGTGAAGCATAGCTCAAAAATGTTTGCCCTCAGGGATCAAAAGCTTATTTCTGGCATTTGAGATCTACAAAAGTTAATTTCCCTTATGTGTCTGTTTCTAAAACAGATCTTGCTTTGCATTCAAAGATTTATATTGTGTGTATTTCCCAGAACTGTGGAGATTACAAAGACAGACTTGTTTGTGTCTGTATGCCTTCAAGTTTTTTTTTAATTATTTAAAAGCCAGGAATTTAAGGTTCATAATTAGTATTTGTAATGTTACTCCTGGTGTGCACTGAAAGAACTGTGTAAATCATCCAGCAAGAGGCCAGAGATACAAATGAAATTGATTTCCTAGGGAGACAAATGCTGAAAATAAAACAAAGAGATTCAGAACTCCAATCTGTGAATGCCGTGTGGGGTTCTTTCTGATTCATTTCTATAGCCCTCTTGTCATTGACACCCCTGACCTGCCAAAGATCAGCCAGATGGCTTGTGGCTTAATAACATGTTGTTGATTGAATGGCAGTCTAAAAAATAAAAGGCGACAGCAAGCACCTTCCCAAAAATGTGAGTCTTTGTAACAAGTTCTGTTATTGTGATGTCAGTGTTCCTATATTTCAGCCTGTTATAGGAAACCAGGTCTACTGTTGAGTACAATGTCTTTTTATTAGGTGATAGCTATTTCCACCTGTAGGAAGTGGATAGGTTGTACATGAGGAGGGAAAGCAGAACCATCTCAATGCATTCAGTTATATACTACCCCTATGTGTATATAGTGTCTGCCTTCTTGATTGTTGTAAACAGGGCAGAATGAATCTTGGATGAATGAACAACGAGGCAAACTTTGGGGACTATTATCTTGAAGTAGCTCTTTAGCCTTCTGTATCTAGACTGGAATATAAACATTAAACCCAGATATAATTCTTTTGGTCTTTAGTCTAGGCTGGCCATGGACTCACTGAATAGCAGACCATGCCATTGAATTCCTGATCCTCCTGGCTCCATATAGCAGATGCTGGGATTCTAGGCAGGTGCCACCATGTTAATTTTATGCTGTGCTGAAAGGTAACCCAGCACTTTGGCCATGCTAGGCACTCTATGAGCTAATATATATATATATATATATATATATATATATATATATATATATATATATATATATATATCTTTATTCCATGTCCTTAGTCTATTCATTCACCTCATTGACAAAATTATCTGGAGGTATCCATCAATGCACATGTCTACATGGCTATAGTGATCTGTCTGATCTCTGTCTGTCTTTATCTCTGATCTGTATGAACCAAACCTCACTGGTAGACACTGCCATAATCACATGGAACCACACATGCCTCATCAGGCTACCATCAAATGTCAAACTCGAAAGCCTGTCTTTTAGTCCTATATCTGTGTGACACATGTTACTGATACAGTAGACAGTACATCTTCCTGGCTGATTAGAACTTTATGACTCTCTCAGGATAGTTAGCACTCAGAAAGGTGGGTACAAATATATGCTTTTGAGAGATCGATATTATGAGCTCTTTCATAATAATTGTGTAATGCATGCAGACACTGGTTCTACTTGGAGAGAGGGTCAAAACAGTAGATATGTGAAACATTTGCTTTCATTTTACAATTATCAAAAAAAATGTTGCCATGTTCTATTAACACTGTTAATGTGAAAGGCTTTTCTATGCTTTTGCGTATTTGGTTCTTGTGTGACAACATTTCTGTTAGAGATTTACCCTTTCCTGGGGTACCGGCTTTTGGAACAAAAGTCGTGATTATAGCTTTTGAATCTGCATGTGTCAGAGTGCAATACCCGGTACAAGTTCAGACTGCAGTATGCATGTCACTTTTCTGTCAATTGCTCAGGGAAGAATTATCCTGGATAGAAAAGAAGTTTAGATTTGGCTTTGCGAATCTTAGGTTTCCTCAAAATAATAGGAAGAGATCCTGGTATAGGCAAGCTGTTGATGCTTGTGAGAAGGTTAGATGATAGCTTCCTTTGACAACTCCTTATCTTAAACAATAGAAGTGGGGGCTGAATGTGAGAGAATTACAAAGCATCAGAGCACTTTGGGTCTCTGACTCCCATCTCAGAATCTGACTTTGTGAATCAACGAAACTCTAAGACATGATGTTGAAATCGCCAGAGAAAATGAAGCACACACTTCAAACATCCCCATGGCGTAATGTCTTCTCATAGTCTCATTCCTTGCTTTTCTTTCCCCTGACAGTTCCTAAGAGATAAACACACACACTACTGATGCTTAGCCATCTAACTCACAATAGATCGAATACATGATAGATCATGTATAACTCATGATAACTGAGAGTTATACGTTGTTAAACACGTACTCTATTGTGGGACCCATCACCTTCTACTGTTTGACTTCCATTGATTGAGACACAGTTAGTAGCCTGTTACACTTTTAAGCTTCAAAGACACAGTTTGTCTGATCAACATAAAAGATGCTGGGTCCAAAGACTCCAACTGTGATAATCTTGGTATATCAGACCCAGGCCCAAGTTTACATAGCTTCAAGAAAGGACTCAACACTGGAAATCTCACATTATACAGCAGTAGGACCTCTAGGGTTCACTCTTTAGATCTTCTAAGATATATAAGCACAGAACGTGTTCTCTAAGGTATTTCTTATCGTTTTTATCACCATAAAGTTAAGTCTGAGATTTCTGGAGCATAAGAGTAGCCAGCAAA
>LR749693.1:757924-795010 GCA_902729485.2 Mus minutoides | reverse complement strand
CATGGAATACTTTGGTTTCTCTGTCTATGGTAAATGAGAGTTTTGCTGGGTATAGTAGCCTGGGCTGGCATTTGTGTTCTCTTAGTGTCTGTATAATCTCTGTCCATGATCTTCTGGCTTTCATAGTCTCTGGTGAGAAGTCTGGAGTAATTCTGATAGGCCTGCCCTTATATGTTACTTGACCTTTTTCCCTTGCTGCATTTAATATTCTGTCTTTATTTAGTGCGTTTGTTGTTCTGATTATTATGTGTCGGGAGGAATTTCTTTTCTGGTCCAGCCTATTTGGAGTTCTATAGGCTTCTTGTATGTTAATGAGAATCTCATTCTTTAGGTATGGAAAGTTTTCTTCTATGATTTTGTTGAAGATATTTGCTGGCCCTTTAGTTTGATAGTCTTCTTTCTCATCTACTCCTATTATCCTTAAGTTTGGTCTTCTCATTGTGTTTTGGATTTCCTGGATATTTTGTGTTAGGATCTTTTTGCATTTAGCCTTTTCTTTGATTGTCTTGTCTATGCTCCCTATAGAATCTTCTGTGCCTGAGATTCTCTCTTCTATCTCTTGTATTCTGTTGCTGATGCTCATATCTATGGTTCCTGATTTTTTTCCTATGGTTTCTATCTCCAGGGTTATATCCTTTTGGTTTTTCTTAATTGTTTCTACTTCCATTTTTAGGTCCTCAATGGTTTTGTTCAATTCCATCACCTGTTTGGTATTGTTTTCCTGTAACTCTCTAAGTATTTCCTCTTTAAATGCTTCTAGTTGCTTATCTGTGTTTTCCTGTAACTCTCTAAGTTTTTCCTCTTTAAATGCTTCTAGTTGTTTATCTGTGTTTTCCTGTATTTCCTTCTTATGGTCCTCCATCATCATCATGACCAGTGACTTTATATCCTTGTCCTGCTTTTCTGGTATGCTGTTATATCTAGGACTTGATGTGGTGGGTGAGTTTGGATCTGGTGATGCCAAGTACCCTTGGATTCTGTTGCTTCTGTTCTTACACTTGCCTCCTGCCATCTCTGCCCGAGGAGACCTGGCGTTGGTGCAGACCAGAAAGGACCCGCTGTTCTGCCCTGGGCCTTTATCAATCTCCTGGCTGATGTCTCAAGTTCCACGAGATTGGGCCGGAACAGAGGCTGTGTTCCCCTGCTTATCTCAGGTCCCAAGATAGCTTGGGGAGTCCTGAAAGAGCCTAGGAGAGTGCACAGCACCTGTGGCCGGAGACCCGAGCTGGTGCTGGGTGGGCAGGACCAGACCGGAAAGGAGGGGCTGTTCTGCCCTGGGCCACTATCAATCTCCTGGTTGGTGTCTCAGGTTCCATGATATTGGGCTAGAACAGAGGCTGTGTTCTCCTGCTCACTTGAGGTCACCAGATAGCTTGGAGGGTCCCGAAAGAGCCTAAGAGAGTGCACAGCGCCTGAGGCCTGAGCCCTGAGCTCCTGATGTGATCTTAAAGTCCTGGGAGTTGCTGGGCTCAGAGGAAAGATGGCGGGGTGGAGGGTGCTCTGGCTGGGAGAGGCCCAGCCTCCGGTGGGGCAGAGTTCTCGGATCCTGCCCCTGCGGGCAACTGCTGACCCACTGCTCCCAACACCACCTCTGTACTCCACTCAAGAGTAACCCCGATGTGATCTTAAAGTCCTGGGGTGTGTGAAGCGCAGGACAGGCCCTAGCTGTGTCCGCGTGATGTTGATTCTTAATTATGTATCTTACAACTCAAAATGAAGATACTGAGAAGATGAAGATTGTTTAAAGGTATTTAAGTATTTAAACATAGACTCATTACTGTAAAAACTATTTTTAGAAAAATCCTGGCATGGGATGATTCCTTCCCACCTTAAACCATTTATATTCCAAGATGAAAGACAGACACATAGCCTTATATTTTAGATATGCCTTAGGCAGCGCAATAGTTGGACAGCTGCCTACCCTCTGTGCTGATAGAATCCACTTTCCTACCGATAACTCCAAGTTACAGCTTACTAATATCTATGTTCCATCTGGGCTGCTCTTAACTCTAGTTGCCTGCCAGCATGGCCATGGTTCTATGGCTCAGCTATCTCATTGTGCCTCTTCTTCTCCCTCTTGTATGCTTTTTCCTCTTTCTTGGCATCTCCTTCCTTTCTCCTTGTGGTCTGAAGCCCAAGAAACTGAAATCCTGACTCTGTCTCTTCTCCCCAGCTATTGGCTGCTGGCATCTTTATTTACCAATCAGAATTAACTGGGAGGCAGGGTCCCTCAGTGTCTTATGTGCAGACTTTGGGGGGAGGGCATAAATTAGCATTAGAATACAAGCAGCATTAGGTCAACCCATTTCATTTCCTGCTCTTGTCCAATTAAAAAGGCTCTTTTTTTTCTCTGATATAAATTTAACACAATTATAATTATGGAAATTTTAAGGCATGATATATACTTATAGTATCCAGTCTATCAGATTTGGCAGTTTAGATAAAGTATTCTATTTTTTACAATACTCATTACTTTCATTCAGTTCTTAAGCTTTCCACAAGCTGATAGAGTAGAGGGGTAGCTGCAGCATTTGCAGAATAGGATAGCTCCTCTGTGCTAAGCTGACTGTAGACATTCTTACCACTTATGTTTCTGTACCCTGTTTGGTATTTATAGCACCTCCCATATGGGTGCCTAGTTCAAATTAATTATCATCTATCACTGACTCCTTTCAAAACTCATTTATAAAAATATTAAATAAAACCATCAATAATACCTGTGTCCCCAAAGCTCACTCCGTGGCTCCTCTTCTTAAATGGATACACTGCCATTTATCATTAAATCTCTTTAGCCAATTTAATTCCTAAGAAAAATGTTAATATTGAATCCTCTCTGAGCTGAGCTTTAATTAAGATTTCCTAAGACATTTTGCATAAGTGATTTACTATAATCAAAACTGCTATCTCCTCTTCAGTCCCCATCAGTCCCTACACTTTATCTTCATACTAAAGATCGAGACTTTGTATTACAGGACCATTTCCCCCCAAATACACATCATCCATTTGACTGTTTCTGAAAATAGAGCCCTTCTCTTTTGCCTTTAGGTCTATGTCTGTCATGCCCACATAAGTCCCCAAACTATTTCAGGAAATGTCTTTCCCGGTGGCAGCCACATCTGCCTACCTGAAATACTAACCTTTATATGTAACATGCTTAATGCCAGTCTCTAAATTTCCTTTTATCTTCTCTATTTTGGTTGCTGCTATTTCTGTGCCCACCACCACCCCAAATTCAGGGAATAATTAAAAATGTAATTAGAGCAATGGCAAGATGGATGAATCAAGTAAAGTTACTCTCTGTCAAGCCTGACAGCCTGAATTTCATCCCAGAATCCTTGTGAAAGAAAGAGAAAAACAATTCCTGAAAACTGTCCTCTAACTTACACACACACAGTTATAAAAGAAATAGAAAACCAACTCTTAAAAGTTGCCCTCTAACCTATACATACTACAAGCATGCATACACACACACACACACACACACACTAAACACACAGTTATAAAAGAAATAGAAAACCAACTCCTAAAAGTTACCCTCTAAACTATACATACTACACACATACACACACTACACACACGCAAACGCATACACACTAAACACATACTTATAAAAGAAATAGAGTAACTCCTAAAAGTTACCCTCTAATCTATGCATACTACACACACACACACAACTACATTCACATACTACACACACACACACACACACACACAAAACACACACAGAGTTATAAAATAGAATCAGAACTAGAACATGCCACATGCCTCCTCAGTCATGGATGGGTATATGAATATTTGATTGGCATTTTCCTGGTGATATTAAATGAGAACCATTTGTTAACATTGCCTCCCTGAGTCCTGCATTTGAAGTTTCAAGTTCAATCTACAACATTCACATCTTCTCAAACAATATTACCTAATTCCACCAAAGGACTCTAAACACTGAAGATCTGGGGTTTCAGAGCAATAGATATTAGCAAAAAAACAAAGAAAAATGGCCAAAGAAGACAAACATGGGCTAAATGGTTAAAGCAGTGTGCTCTCCTTATCCTAAGACAATTTTTGCTTTCCTTTCTGGGTAAAGTGAGGGAAAGCTCTTCTTCCCTTCCTATACTACTTTAGCAAAAAACAGAAACAGGATTCTGTGAGAGCTTATGAAGCAGTTGTTAATAACATCTCCTTCAAGGATCACTCTTTCCCCTCTATGTAAACATATATCTATCAAGAAGTGGAAAAGCCTTGTTTAACACAGTAAACCACCATCTCTTTAATATCACTTTATGGAAATGAATAATGGCCAATCTCCTCCCGCAGTCAGCAACTATTGCCTGCAAGTGATCTGGGATGTGTGCACATCAAGTCTACAGGCACTTATCTGCTGTCATCTCAATGGCTCCAAAACCAACACTCTTTTCTTAAAAGAAAATGGTTTTTGTAGTGTGGACTTTATCAGTCCATCATACACCTGTAGGGGAGGAGGTGGTTATGAGGCAGAAGAACACGGCAGATGAGAGAACAAGGTAACAGATGCACAGGGGAAATAAAGCTAACTTTGATCTTTCATTTTGTCCTGGTCTCAGACTACAGTATTATATGTTTATGTGTAAAGAATGAAAGGTAAGATAGAAAACTGATCCCATATAGGAATATTAGATTTTATGTTAAGCTTTCTTCCCCCCTCCCCATTTGATTAAATTAGAATACAGACAGTCTTCAATAGTTTAAAAAAAATGTTCTAAACACGGACACAAAGGGACAAAATTGACAATATTGGTCCCTGTGGTGACTCAGTGCCATAACAAAACACAAAAAAGTGGAAACATTTGCATACCAATTACATTGTACAGTAGCCTCAGTTTGAAATCAGTTCCTTGTGTTTGGGAGTGCAGGCAGCAGCAACAAAGTGAAATTCTAACAAGATTTGTATTGTGCCTTTTCAATTCCAGCTGACAGCGGTAGATGCTGATGAAGGCTCTAATGGGGAGATCTCCTATGAAATACTTGTGGGGGGCAAGGGAGACTTCGTGATCAACAAGACCACAGGGCTGGTGAGCATTGCACCAGGAGTGGAGCTGATCGTGGGGCAGACGTATGCGCTCACAGTACAGGCCTCGGACAACGCCCCGCCTGCAGAGAGAAGGTGACTCCACCAGGCCCTGTAGTTCTGTAGAAAAACTACTATATTTATACACTATCATTACTGAGGGGCAATTATAAAAAAAATCACCTCTTGTTATGTTCAGCTAAGATTTTATTTTTTAAAAAGCCTTCAATTTTCTTCAGTTTATATTATAATATACATTTTTAATTGAACACATTGTATTTATAGTTAATAGATCTGGCCTGATTTATCATATTTAAATATAGTCAATATAATATAGTTACCATAATACAAGGGGTTTAAATCAGCCATGGATTGTAACGTTAGCCATCTCTTTGTGAGGAATCGGCTAAAGAACTCCCATGAGCAACCAGAGCATCACTCACAAAGGGATTATTGATGTGCTAATTTTGTGTGTATATACATGTATATATGTATGTATGTATGTATGTATGTATGTATGTATGTGTGTGTGTCGTGTTTTCTTACTGTGCTCCCATTATGTATACTATACATTATAAAAGAAAAGCAGTAACAGTACTGATAAAATCCAATTATTATAGCAATACAGTAGTACAACATGCCCAGCATCACACACTTACACCTCGAGGTCTTTATTAAGTAAAATAAGGGCTTCACAAAACAGAGTCCCATCAAACAGAAGGCTGTTCGGTTGATGAGGAGATGCACTATATGAGTATCCGGGATGCAGCGAGAATGGCTGGATGATAGTCAAGGCAGGACAGAGGAGGCAAGAAGTAGACCACATTGTGATGACCAGACTAGTACATGACTCAAAGCTTAGCAAGTCTCTATTCCAAATTTTCCTTTTAATACTGTGGGACCACAATCTACCATGAGTGACTGAAAATTCAGAGAGCGGACCTCAGATTGGCACAACTTACTACTGCTACACTGAATGATTCATAGCAGAGACTTCTCAGGTTGATCATTGCCTGTGCGTAGATTGCTCAACTCTGCCTGAGCAGGCTAGGTCACTAATTGGTTTTTACTCAAGTAAAATGGCATTGTTCAAACAGTGTTATTCTTAGAAGGGAATATCCAACCTCTCAGTGGTATCTGTTTTGTTTTTATTTTAAAACGAGTTGGATGCTATAGAATTGCCTTATAATGTGTCTTCAGACATACCGTGGAAGGCAGCCTGCTTCCCACTGTATCACTAGCACATTCTTCATACATGCCTTGTGGTCGTCAGAGAATAAAAGCCACACACTCCCTTTATACCTGAGGGGCTCAGGCAATGTTTGCTGCTGGATAATGATAGCCAACTGTTTTCTGCAAGGGAATGATGCCTTCAGATTGAGTTGGTAAATGAGCTGAGGCATTGGGAGGCTTTGCTTGCATTCTGGATCTCCTTGAAAAGGAAGATGGCATTTGAAAGTTACCAGCATAAAAGTATCAATAGTTATGGATCAGCACCACCAGCAAAAATAAAAGTAGTATTCATGTCATGGAGAGATAGCAGTGAAAACCTTGACAGCAACAATCACAATTGGGGAGGTTTCCCATCTTGGTTTTTGTTGGTTCGACCACTTGAGTTTGTAAATTCGAATGTCATTGAACCTCGGAGTAAATTAAAAAATAAAAATAAAAAACTTCAGGTTTATGTTGTTTCAGCCTAGTGAAGTGTCCACAAGTTCATAGAGTCCTTTGTCAGATTCTTGGGTCTTTTTTTTTTTTTTGGGGGGGGGGGGGCTTCAATAAGGGCAAACAGATAGACAGAAGTTAAAGGGTTAAAAATGTCCTAAGATTAAAGCATCATTCAGTCTAGGGCTATGTGTTCATTAATATGTTTACTTGTTTCAACTTAACTGAGTAAATATTGTTTAATCCTGGAATGAAGTATTACTACTATCAGGTTTGAAACCAATCTCTGATCCCAGTCATTCCTCATTAAATGACCGTAAAAATGATTGACGCAATATGGCATCATCCCATATCCCTATTGTCATGGAATCCAAGTTAGTACTTAGCCCATAACTANTTAATATGTTTACTTGTTTCAACTTAACTGAGTAAATATTGTTTAATCCTGGAATGAAGTATTACTACTATCAGGTTTGAAACCAATCTCTGATCCCAGTCATTCCTCATTAAATGACCGTAAAAATGATTGACGCAATATGGCATCATCCCATATCCCTATTGTCATGGAATCCAAGTTAGTACTTAGCCCATAACTAAATAATGCCCTTTAATAGGAAATTTTCCATTGTAAATATATATGTGTGTGTACACATATACATAGTAATTATACATGGTGATAAATACATTAAAATATTCATTTGTTCTAACAAAACTATACTGTATTCCTAAAACCCCTTGTGTCTGGGGAAAACACTGGAACTAAAGTAAAGGGAAAGAGAGGCCTGATGGGCTTCGAGTCTTGCAGTGGCTATACATACATGCACACATGTCGTAGAAAATCTCAAGAGAGGGGAGGAAACAAGGGGAAGGATGGGGGCTGAGCAGGGGACACAGGTGAAGGCAGGACAGGATGAGAAAACTTGGAACATTTGATCATTATCAGTGATCTTCTTTAAACATATTGACTATCCCACTGTCAAGATGAAGTTTAACTTGATGGTATTATGTGATCATACACTCCAGCTTCAATAGCTCCTGCTGTCCCTTGTATGCTCCTTTTCTCTCTCATGCAAGATTTACAGTTTTCTTCTTTATTCTTCTATGAAGTCACATCAATGCTCATTCTGTCCGCGAAGCCTTGTGTGTTGCATGTATAATTATGTTTTCCATCTGAAAGTTATGCCCTCATCTTATAATAAGAACTTCTTGTCTTTGACTAAAGTACGAACTCTCTGCTTCTGTAGATATCTGCATTTTCTGCCAAGATAGTAGAATGGAATTCGTGAACAAAGAACTATAAATATAGATTTTGTAGCAAGTTATTAATGGGAGACAAAGGAAAACTCATTGTGATGTCTCTGTTTTAAGTCTTCTCAAAAAAATATGAGTACTAGTCACCTTTATCACAGAAACACATAGTAATGTAGCACACAATATAGCAATAAGCACATTATACAAGTTGACATGCATACTGATTATTATTTAAAGTATTAGAAAGTTGGACTCTTTTATCTTTTTATAAGTTATGACTTTCCCAAGGTCAAAATACATTAGGTCTATCATTCTGGCTCTTCCTTATGCATATTTTATTTGCTCCTTAAAATAAAGAAATACACTTACATCATGGGTGAAGTTTCAGTTACAACATAAGTAATTAAATATTAGAATTTTGTAATCTGAGGTTAAGACTTGCTTGGTACTAGGATTTGGTACAAGACCGCATCCTTTATAACAATACAAGGACCTTTCATATTCACAACCATCAGATGAAAAACAAAACAAATACACAAAGGAAAAACTCCAATATACTTCACAAATATCTGTTCTTATGAGATCTAAAAAGTTCAGAAACTTTTGGCTGCATTTGAAGTTGTTAATGATCTTGGTAACTTTAATTCAGACATTTAGTCTTTGTAATTATTTAAAATTATAAACCTAGCTATTCAAATGGGGTGACTCAATTTGACGTTTTAAGTCCTAAGACTGTCTTAGAAATGCAGTGCCTCTTTTGTACTGCTTTGACCTTTCTTCTACAACATGAGAATAATAAGGCCTCATGATTTCCAGTTTTATAAATGGAAAGTTATTTGCATCATACTTGCCCTATTACAAAAATAAAATATGAATAGGAAGAAACTTGGGTTTATGCATTTAGGACCGGCTATAAATGTAAATATGAGATACTCACATAAAATATTATTTACCTAGCAACTGCCCTGTTTTACTATGTGCTTAAACTATGCTGCTGAATTACTGCTGTTTATTACAGCATTAAGTCATCATTTTATTGTTAATGCTGTAGGCATTCAATTGCAGGAAAGCTTACCCTGACACTGTGCTGACATCAGGGATAAAGAGGAGATCTCATTTTAAAAGGCAGCAACCCTCAAAAAGACTGGTACTTATTAAACACGCCACAGCAAAGGGCCAAGATGGGAAAGATGAAAGATGAACCATGATCTTCCCCAAGCAACCCTGAGAGACAAGTCCTGAAGGGGGTGTTGGAGGCATGACTAGCAATCCCACCCCTTGGATTATGACAGAAAGGACTAGAGAAAGAAACAGGGGAGAGCAAATCAAAAAAGAAGTCACACTGCACCAGGGTTGCCCTCTGTCTCAGACCAAAGTAACAGAGTGGAAGGGGTAACAAATGCCTAAATAAGCAACATCTGGCTACAAACCTGACAGTGTGTCTGGGCATGGTAGATTACAGCTATAACCCAATACTCAAGAGATTGAAACAGGATCGCATGAACTCATGACTCTCATCGATAAAAGGTCCAACCGGACCTGGGTTAAGTAGTCAGCCTCATAGTCAAAAACAAATCAGATTTCTGAGACTTGCCTTAACTACTGGCAAGCATGCTGTGAGGTACATGAACCCAGGATGGGGATAAAAATCTCTTCATTGATGCCACAGAAATGGGACTCATTAGCACTAAAACCACCTTTCTGTAACTTGGGTTCTGTATGAATACTGACAAGCCTATAAAGAATGATTTGTTATGATGTTAACTGAGTGGCTCTCACCCTTCCTAATGCTGCGACCCTTTAATACACATTCACATCTAGTGCTGACCCCCAACTATAAAATCATTTTTGTTGCTCCCTCATAGCTACAATTTTGCTGCTGTGTTGAGTCATAATGTAAATATTTTTCAAAATAAGGACTTTACCAGGGTGGAGTGGCCCACAGGTTGAGAGCTAAATTTTAAATGATGAAGTCATCTAATTATTTCGCTATTGTGTCCATATCTCCGTGTGAATATATATCAATAGAAGACATAAGGAAAAACCAAAGATCAGAATGAATTCAGACACTTTGACTGATTATAAAAATCTGATGTATTTTAATTTCAAATGAGTTTACTTTGGGACAGTATTGCAGTAAATGCAAGTTATAAATCTCTTAAAGCGTCTCCCAATTTAATATAAATGCTTAATAGCGTATGTGATCTGTCTACACAGAACTCAGTAGCCTGCACCATGCATATTACAAATGGAGGAGCTGCCGGCACGTCTCAGTGATTGCGGTCTGCACTGAAAAATTCTAAAAAGAAAAATGAGTTAGCTATCCTAAAAAATACGGAATACGTTATAAAGACTACATTGGTACAAGTATATAAATACATTGGAATAAATTATAAAAAGGATTCTGTATTACTTTAAGAAAAATCTAGCCCCTAAGTAGCAATTTCCACTGAAACCTTTCACATTTAAAAAATACATATTTTTAAAAAGTAATTTATAAAAATCTCTATTTTAGAGCACACATAACATTCCATTAAAATATTGTATGCATTTCGAGGTAGAAGACCAGCTCTGTAAACTCATGCCTCTCATTTATCCATTTTAACAATATTTTTATTAGCCTCGAACACCTGCAGCTTCAGTTTTCATTGTCAAAAAAAAAAAAATCCAGAGTTCAAAGATGCTAAAATAATTGATATGAAATAGTAAAAAAAATCTTACTTGTGATAATAAAGTGACTTTATTTCTTTCAAGAAAACTCCCCCTCATTAAGGGCTTTAACTAAAAGCAATTTTTGGCTTTTCATTTTACACTCAAAAATGTAAAACATCTCCAGTTTTATTACCACAAATTCACCCACGGATTACTTTGATTTTGACATACAACAAAAATTCATAGTATGTGATATCAGAGCAGAAATATATATACACACACACATACATACATACTGTATATATACATATATATATATACATATATACTATATTTACACATATATACATATATATAGTTATATATACATGTGTGTATGCATGCATATGTGTATGTGTATATATATATATACATATAAACATACACATACATATACATATACACATATCATATGTATGTGTTTAATGTATGTCTCTATGTGTGTCTATGTATATATGCACATGGGTGTGTATGTATCTATATGCATGCATTTGTATGCACATACGTATGTTCATATGTGCAGCTATATGTTGAATTAATAAATATTAATTTACCAGGTCTAATTGGAAGAGAGCCTAGAAAGCAAGTTTTACTACCAGGTGTTTACAGAAAGATTTTGTTTGTTTGCTTGCTTGCTTGCTTTTCTTCGCTATTAAAGACAAATAGGACTATCAGTTCAGGCAAGTTAATTTCTTAGCTGTCCTTTGCAGCCTCTACTTCTTAACTTAATGCTATTAATCTAAGTTGCAGAAACAGGTACTAGAGACATTTTTTTTTCTTTTACTAAGCTAATTTCACGAAGGCATTCTATTTTGGTGGTAACTTTTACTGTTTTGTTCATTCCTGACTTTACTGCTTCCTATAAAAGCTGGATTTTTCTTGTCCTGTAAACCCAGCAAACAAATAAATAAAAATGCATTCTAACCCTCAGAATAGTGTGGATCATTAAACACCCATCTCTCTTCTCTCTGTGTAGGCACTCCATCTGCACAGTGTACATCGAGGTGCTACCTCCCAACAACCAGAGCCCTCCCCGCTTCCCACAGCTTATGTACAGTCTGGAAGTCAGCGAAGCCATGAGGATCGGTGCTGTCTTATTAAATCTACAGGTGTGCCTGGGATATGGATTTGTGGGTCTGTGTTTGTAATATGCTGAAAGGCCACAGGCTATGGCTCGTGAGGTTACACAGTGCAGGGTGGGAGCCCTTTTATATCTGTTTACATTCCAGTGAGCAACATTTCCTTCCAGGAAGAAAGGGACAGAGGCTAGTGGCATGGCTTGTGGAGAGGAGACTTCCACAGCTGATCTATTCCATAGATCGCATGGTTGAAAAGCTAACAGGCTGGCATGGATTAGTTGCAATGAACATGGGAGAAAAATGAACAAATTTTAAGCATGAACATGAATATTTTTGTGCTTTGCAACCAAAGATTACAGCCAATCATTTTCCTTGCTTCTCTGGTATGGGTTCATTTTTCCTGCCCTGCTGTACCAGAAACGACTCGGGTAAACAGTAGCACACAGTACCTGATGTGAACTTCCTTTTCCCAGTGGCCACAGATATGTTAGTATGGTGGTGTTTCAATGTACTCATTGACATGAAAGGATTCTTTGATATGCTATTTCTATTCACAGTGCAAGGTTCCTGGCATACGGGGTTCTTATAAGAGAATAGCTTGGTTTTTAATATTTACATGTCACTGACCAAAGCATTCAAAATGAAGTGACTTTAGGTTTACCATTGACTGGATTTGTGGCTTCAATTTTTTTTTTGTTTGTTTGTTTTATTTTTTTTTTTTTCGAGACAGGGTTTCTCTGTATAGCTCTGGCTGTCCTGGAACTCACTTTGTAGACCAGGCTGGCCTCAAACTCAGAAATCTGCCTGCCTCTGCCTCCTGAGTGCTGGGATTAAAGGCATGCGCCACCACGGCCGGTGTGGCTTCAATTTGTTTCGCATATGCTGTCAATAATTGTCTCTGGTTTAAGCAATAATGTAAGTGATATCAGGGGAAGAACTGTAGGAGGAGTAAGTGCTATAAAGAAGGGGGCTCAAGAAACAAAAAATAAAATATCATCTTTTCTCTCATAGACAGACTCAGATATAAATATATATATTCTTCCATCTCAGTCTTACATTCTTCATCTTCATCTTTTACTTTTTTTTATTAGATATATGGCATGGAAGTAGAATGTGCTGTTTAGTGAAGGGTATCAGTATGATCAGTAATTGTGTGTGTGTGTGTGTGTGTGTTTTGTGTGTGTGTGTGTGTGTGTCTGAGCTAGTGTATGTACATGTGTGTGCACATGTCATGTGTGCTTATGTGTCTATGTTTATGTGTCAATGTGTGTAGGTGTATATGTATCAACGTGTGTCTGTATGGGTGTATATGTGTGTATGTGTTTTATCTAAGTTAGTGTATCTCTCTGTGTATATGTATGTGTGTGTTTGTATGTTGTGTTGAAAATGTCATAATATATATATACCTACCTAAAAATTTTTTTCATGTGTTTAGACTTTTACTTTTTTATTAGATATTTTCTTAATTTACATTTCAAACGCTATCCCAAAAGTTTCCTATACCTTCCCCCTGCCCTGCTCCCCTACCCACCCACTCCCACTTCTTGGTCCTAATGCCACACATACATATACACAGAGAGATACACTAACTTAGATAAAACACATACACACATATACACCCATACAGACACACGTTGATACATATACACCTACACACATTGACACATAAACATAGACACATAAGCACACATGACATGTGCACACACATGTACATACACTAAGATCAAAATTAATCATAAGATACCACATTACCATTCATAGGACAGACTTCATGTTTCTGGGTATTGTTTGGAAAAGGTAGTTTCTGATATAAGTACTCAGGAACCCGGACGTGAAATTAAGAGGCATTTATTAAAGTAACATGTTAAGGAAAACTCCAGCCTCAACTTTTACCCTTGACTGCAGTAACACAGGACAGAGCTACTTTTTGCTCAAAGTTCCTAAGTCTTTATACCCTCTGACCTCCTACCTCAAAAAGGCAGGGTCACTCTATGGGTGGCCAAATTCCAGAAATTTGTGGGCATTCCCAAGCCCTTCTGGCATTTCCCTTTAATATTTATTTTACTGCTTTTCTCTAGGTGACTTGATGTTTTCCTTTTTATTATTTAATTTTTAATAGAATGTATGGCAACAAATTATGAACAAGTAGAAGTATCTGTGATAATGAAATATCAAGAATTCTAATAGGCAATTAAAGAAAATATAGCATTTATTCATTTAGATAAAATAGCTAACCATATCATTATAATGGTATAGGAGGAAATAAAATATTAATACTAATTCATTTAAATAAAAAATAGTGAAGAATTTACATATATGAGGAATGATTTATCAAAACAAAAAGAAATAAAAATTACACTATATCTTAAATTTTAAAATCACTGTCATGAAATCATCCATGGTTTACAATTAAATCCTCACTAACTCTGTTCCCGTTTGCAAAATGCCTTATAGAAGATGAGCCATAATGTTTGCTTATAAGGCAGCCTGGTTTCTATGTCAATAAACCTCAGAAAGATCTGAGAAACTTATTGTGGGAGAATAACACTATCTGGGTATTTAAGATAAATCCAGTTTGCCTTTCTCATTTCTCACATTTCTTTGGCACAAAGGCTGGGTGCGTGGGGGTGGGGGAGGGGGGGTAATTGTGATGACGATTCTATTCTCCTTTGTGTCTCTAGGAGAAGCAAGGGAAAGAGCACAATCTTGGCAGCAGAATGGACAGGAAGGAGCAAGGGTGTTACCATCAAGGGTGGCTTATAGACCGCCAGCCTCTTTTGCTAGTAATCCACTGAGACACAGTTTAAACTCACGACCTCTAAGTTAAAAAGCATCCATCAAATTACTCCTCCAAAGTCTTGCGATAAGAGGATGCATAAGAGGCACTGTAGTGCCTGCAGCTCTCCGCCAGTATCTTTTCTTCTCATCCAGATGCCAACCAACATGAAAAGAAAGGATAAAATCCTGGATACTGAGGAACCTGCTTCAGGACCATGCCTCAAATGTAGGGACTTTAGTGATCCTCGATTTCAATAACACACCTGATCTTTCTTTCTTCTTTCTTTCTTCTTTCTTTCTTTCTTTCTTTCTTTCTTTCTTTCTTTCTTTCTTTCTTTCTCTCTCTCTCTTTCTTTCTTTCCTTCTTTCTTTCTTTCTTTCTTTCTTTCTAGATATTTATTTACATTTCAAATTCTATCCCCTTTCCTCATTTCCTCTCCAAAAATCCCCCTATCCCATCCCCCCTCCCCCTGTTCACTAACCCACCCACTCTGGCTTCCCTGCCCTGGTATTCCCCTGTGCTGGGGTATTGAGCCTTCACTAGGCCAAGGGCTTCTTCTCTCATTGATGTTCCACAAGGTCATCCTCTGCTACATATGCGGCTGAAGTCTTGAGTCCCTCCTTATGTACACTTTGGTTGATGGTTTAGTCCCTGAGAGCTCTGGGGAGCATCAACTGCTGTTAAGAATGCCCCCTTTCAGGAACAAAATACTGTAGCAAATACAGACACAAAGTGTGGAGCAGAGACTGAAGGAAAGGCTATCCAAAGACTGTCCCACCTGGGGATCCATCCTGTATAAAGTCACCAAACCCAGACACTATGGTGGATGCCAACAAGTGCTTGCTAACAGGAGCCTGATATAGCTGTCTGCTGAGAGGCTGTGCCATATCCTGACAAATACAGAGGAGATACTCACAGCCAACCATTGGACTGAGCACAGGGTTCTCAATGGAGGAGTTAAAGAAAGGACTGAAGGAGCTGAAGGGGTTTGCAACCACACAAGAGGAACAACAATATCAACCAACCAGATCCCCCCCCCCCCTCCAGAGCACTCAGGGACTAAACCACCAACCAAAGAGTACACATGGAACAACCCATGGCTCTAGTCGTATATGTAGCAGAGGATGGCCTTGTGGGGCATTAGTTGGACAAGAGACCATTGGTCCTGTGAAGGCTTGATGCCCCAGTGTAGGGGAACACCAGGACAGGGAAGCAGGATTGGTTTTGTGGGTAGGGTAACACCGTCAGAGAAGCAGGGGGAGAGAGGATGGGATGGGGGTGGGGGGTTGGAGGAGAAACCAGGAAAGGGGGATAACATCTGAAATGTAAATAAAGAATTTATTTAATAAAAAACATTAAATAAAAAATAGAATGCCCCCTTTCATTCTTCCTAAGGGTGTTTGGGAAGCTGGTTTCCTCTTTGTGTGAATACTAATTTGAAGACTGTTGTAGGGATGGCATTCCAGAGAGGAAAACCAGCCTTAGACATCTGTTTCTCTCCCTCTCACAGATCATGGTTAACCTGGGGTAGGACTTTCTTCTCTCCACAATTGCTATGTGGGTTTGCGGTGTGTTCTCCATTCATCTTTATCCATATTTAATGTCTTTGATAATCATTTCAAAATGCTGTGGAATTTAACCTGCATGCCTGGCTGCAGTTTTATTTTTAGTCTTGAAGAGAAATGTCTTGCTGCCTTGACCTCACTACAGAATTGATTCTTTCCCATAACGGTTTGAATTAAATGCAAGCTGTCCTACACGTGCCTCTCCACAGCTCAGGGCCCGGCAGAGGTGGTAATTTGTTTTTTTGTGGCGTTTGAAATGCTCTTAGAAGTTTAAGGCTCCTGCTCTCCTCTTTCCTTGTCTTCTCCTTTGTTTGATAAGTATATCTTATACAATAGGTTGTACTTTTGTCCTGAAGATGACACAGTGGGGTTGTGATTCATCAACACTGGACCAGGTGCAGGTTCACACCAGAAAATTGACAGAATTGTGTTCAATGCTTTCCTCTAATAGTTTTTCTTTCATGATCAAATATTTCCCCTAAGTATTCAAGTTCCTTCGTGTGCTACTCTCCTGATGAAAACTGGAGATAGGCTTGAAGATGCCATTTCCCCATAAGTGACAGTTGCCATTTATCCCAGTTGGCAGGCTGCCCTGCTTCTCCTATATGTATGGAGGTGGGGAACCTTCATTGACTTTCCTTTATTTTCAGTTCCTGTGGTGGAAATTTTTTTTGGGGGGGGGATTTTTTTTTATTAGAGAAATTCTTCATTTACATTTCAAGTGTTATCCCAAAAGTCCCCGATACCCACCCTCCGTCCTGCTCCCCTACCCTCCCCCTCCCACTATTTGGCCCTGGCATTCCCCTGTACTGGGGCATATAAACATTGCTAGACCAGGGGCCTTTCCTCCCAAATAATGGCCAACTAGGCCATCTTCTAGTACATATGCAGCTATAGACATGATCTCTGGGGGTTCTGATTAGTTCATATTGTTGTTCCATCTATAGGGTTGCAGACCCCTACAGCTCTTGGGTACTCTCTAGCTCCTACATTGGGGACCCTGTGTTCTGCCCTATAGATGGTTGTGAGCATCCACTTCTGTATTTGAGTACCCCAATTATCACTAAGTTTCAGATTGGAATGGCTCTCTCACTATTAGCTTTCTCTCAAAAGAATAATGTCAGGAGTGTACAAGACATGGCTGAAATGCGTGAGATACTAATATTGATTGACTAATTCCAGGCATAAATTTTAGTTTATGTAAAACTAGACCTATGGTAGGAAAATAATAGATAGATAAAAGAGATATAATCCCATGTTAGATGATAGATAGATAAATGATAAATAATGAAGATAGATGATGATAGATGACAGATGAAGATAAATGATAGATGACAAAGATAGATGATAGATAGGTGATAGATACATGATAGATAGATAGATAGATAGATAGATAGATAGATAGATAGATAGATAGATAGATAGGATAGAGGGGAGATGGAAAAGGATGGAGCAAAAGAAGGAGAACAGGCTGTTTCATAATATCAGTTGGCTGCTTCTTGAGAAAAATCAACTGAGATTCATAGAAAAAAATTCATTCTTGGGTAGAATGGAATTTAAATACACATACACAAGCATGCACACACACAAACATGCACCCACATACATGTTACATGTATGAGTGTTTACCTGCATGTTTTTTCCATGCATCAAGTGCATGCTGGTACCCATGGAGACTAGGAGAGGTTGTCAGGTCACTGGAACTAGTTACAGATGGTTTTAAGCTACCACGTGGGTGCTAAGAATTGAACCTAATCCTCTGGAAGAGTAGCCATTGCTCTTGGCAATTAAGCATCTCTCCTGATCCTCAGGACGAGGCCTCTTTTAAAAACATCTTTGTGGGGACAAAGAGCAGGATGCAGGAATATTAGAATTTTGGAGATGCTGAGATTCATCAGTTTAGCAGACTGAAGCCAGAGCTGAGGTGGTACCTGCACCTTGTAAGATTAAACAGAGAGGAGAATGCAGGAAGTATCAGCTTGGCCTTAAGCAAGGCATCTGCCTTTGAAAGACCCAATTCCTGCAGGAGGTGGCAGAGAAAGCCATTCAGTGGGCAACATTTCCATCACACAAGGAATATGCTTCTCAGTTCTTTAAAGGAGTTATGGGATGGCTGCCATAGCGCTGTTACTGTCTCAGAATTAATTTACTTTAGACTGAGCACTTGAAACAATCTTTCCTCCTTCCAAGGAAAACAAGGACCCTGCTGTGTTTACCAGACTCACTAAATAATGTCTTCACTTCACAAATTCTCAAGCCTCCTTTCAAGTCACCCCAGAACTTCCATTTTCTTTGTAGCCCTCACTTCCAGTCAACCAAACTTGTTGGTCCCAAGTTAACTCAGTTTCACTGCTTCTCCCTAGTGCCACAGCCTTCAAGTGACCTTACCAGCTGTTGTCTCTTGTCTCAGTAGCTCTTGACTAACTCTGAAATACTTAAAATTGACCCTACCAACACTCAGTTTCTTAAGGAGTCAGAATTAAGTCTCTTAGTACATGTTATTAGGAACAGAGGCATCTTTTTTAAGACTCCCTGATAGTCTAGACACAGAAAACCCAGTTCTACTTTATATTGCTTTATTAAAATTTGATCTTAGAAAAAAATGCACATTTTGAAACATTTTATTTACAATTAAGAAAAAAATGACATCAATGCTCACAAGTAGCTTGATTCCCTGGTGTAAAAGCAAGCTAACCACACTCGTCCAGACTGTTATCATGAAGATTTTAGTTGAAATAGAACTTAAATGAGTCCCGATGCTTCTACTGCCAAAGATAACAGCAAAGAATATTAATTTCATATTTGATAGTAGAGAATTTTAAATTTTACTAAATAGATCAATATTCTAAGGAAGTATAAAGGCTTTGAATATAAAAAGTTAAATGAAACATGGTCAGCCCTGAAGTTATGTGCACATAAGCCACACCAAATGGACTTAGCAGGATTTATATATTTATGTATTTGCTTCTATGTGTGTAACAACAACAATAATAAAGAAGCCACCAATTTGAGTGGGAGATGGAGTAGCATGGGAAGGGATGGATGAGGGCACATAGGAGGGAATAGAGAAAGGACAGATAAGTCATGGAATCATGTTTAGAAATGAGGTCACTCTATGTTCATTATAACTTAGCATATTTAAAATCACACAGAGAGTAAAATGTCTTGTTTAAAACTTTTATTGATGATTGATTGATTGTGTGTGTGTGTGTGTGTGTGTGTGTGTGTGTGTGTGTGTGTGTGTGTGCCTGCATATGTATATGTGTACCATTAGCATGGAGAAGCCAACAGAAGTCAGGAGACAATCAGACCCTTGGATTTATAGTTACACATCCTTGTGAGTCACCTCATGGGGGCTGGGAACTGAACTCATGTCCTTTGCAAGAGCAATAAACACTTTTAAACTCTGAGCCTTCACTGTGCCCCTAAAGGAACAAATTTCCAATGATACTTTCACTATTTTGTCTCTGTTACAAATTCCTGATACTTACATGACAAGTTTCCAGGCACATTTTCTGTTATAGACATAAAATTGAATCTCTGATTGAAACAGCATGCAAGAGACCTGCACAGACCTGCACCAGGTCCTCTGTGTGTATCTTATGGCTTCCAGCTTAGGTTTTTGAAGGGATTCCTGAGTGTGTGGACAAATGGATCTCTTATTCTTGTGCCATATCTTTAACTTGCTTTTTTTCTTTCTGTTGCTTTGCCTTATCCAACTTTGACATGATAGTTTCTTTTTTTTTCTTTTCTCTAAAAACAATTTTTATTAGATATTTTCTTCATTTACATTTCAAATGCTGTCCCAAAAGTCCCCTATACCCTCCCCCCACCCTGCTCCCCAGTCCACCCATTCCTGCTTCCTGGCCATGGCATTCCCCTGTACTGGGGCATATAATTTTTGCAAGACCAATGGTCTCTCCTCCCAATGATGGCCGACTAGGCCATCTTCTGCTCCATATACAGCTAGAGACACATGCTCTGGGGGTACTGGTTAGTACATATTGTTGTTCCTCCTATAGGGTTGCAGACCCCTTTAGCTCCTTAGGTACTTTCTCTACCTCCTCCATTAGGGGCCCTGTGTTCCATCCAATAGATGACTGTGAGCATCCACTTTTGTATTTGCCAGGCACTGGCATACTTCACAAGAGACAGGTATATCAGGGTCCTTTCAGCAAAATCTTGCTGGCATATGCAATACTGTCTGGGTTTGGTGGCTGTTTATGGGATGGATCCCAGGGTGGGGCAATCTCTGGATAGTCCTTCCTTCCATCATGGCTCCAAACTTTGTCTCTGCAACTCCTTCCATGGGTATTTTGTTCCCCATTCTAAGGAGAAAGTATCCACACTTTGGTTTTTCTTCTTCTTCATTTTCATGTGTTTTGCAAATTGTATCTTGGGTGTTCTAAGTTTCTAGGCTAATATCCACTTATCAGTGAGAGCATATCATGTGAGTTCTTTTGTGATTGGATTACTTCACTAAGGATGATATCCTCCAGGTCCACCCACTTGCCTAAGAATTTCATAAATTCATTGTTTTTAATAGCTGAGTAGTGCTCCATTGTGTAAATGTACCACATTTTCTGTATCCATTCCTCTGTTGAGGGACATCTGGGTTCTTTCCAGCTTCGGGCTATTATAAATAAGGCTACTATGAACATAGTGGAGCCTGTGCCCTTATTACCAGTTGGAACATCTTCTGGGTATATGCCCAGGAGAGGTATTGCTGGATCTTCCGGTAGTACTATGTCCGGTTTTCTGAGGAAATGCCAGACTGATTTCCAGAGATGTTGTACCAGCTTGCAATCCCACCAGCAATGGAGGAGTGTTCCTCTTTCTCCGCATCCTCACCAGCATCTGCTGTCACCTGAATTTTTGACCTTAGACACTCTGATTTGTGTGAGGTGGAATCTTAGGATTATTTTGATTTGCATTTTCCTGATGATTCAGGTTGTTGAACATTTTTTCAGGTGCTTCTCAGCCATTCAGTATTCCTCAGTTGGGAATTCTTTGTTTAGCTCTGTATCCCATTTTTTAATGGGGTTATTTGATTTTCTGGAGTCCAGCTTCTTGAGTTCTTTGTATATATTAGATATTAGTCCCCTATCTGATTTATGATTGGTAAAGATCCTTTCTGAATCTGTTGGTGGCCTTTTTGTCTCATTGACAGTGTCTTTTGCCTTACAGAAACTTTGCAATTTCATGAGATCTCATTTATCAGTTCTGAATCTTACAGCAGAAGCCATTGCTGTTCTGTTCAGGAATTTTTCCCCCTGTGCCCATATCTTTGAGACTTTTGTGCACTTTCTCCTCTATAACTTTCAGTATCTCTGGTTGTATGTGGAATTCCTTGATCCACTTAGACTTGACCTTAGCACAAGGAGATAGGAATGGATCAATTCGTATTCTTCTACATGCTAATCGACAGTTGAGCCAGCACTATTTGTTGAAAATGCTGTCTTTTTTCCACTGGATAGTTTTAGCTCCTTTTGTGTGTTCATTTCTGGGTCTTCTATTGATCCTGTCTGTAGCTGTACCAGTACTATGCAGATTTTATCACAATTGCTCTGTAGTACAGCTTGAGATCAGGCATAGTGAATCCACCAGAGGTTCTTTTATTGTTGAGAATAGTTTTTGCTAGACATGATAGTTTCTTGTTTTATCTTATTGTATTGTCTTCTGTCATATTTTTAAAAATATATGAATTATTAGAAAGAATTGAACTTCTGATCCAAGGAACATAGAGACACAAAATATGCCACCTCTTTGTGATTGATACTAGGGTTCTATCGATAGCCTCTTAAATACTAATATATACAAATTTATATATTTCAATATCTCATTATATAGAATTAATGGTAGCAAGATATGTTCTCTGTGGCCACTAAATTAATGTCAAGTAACAGCAGTACTATCCTAATAACATTGACAAAACACACATTTATTTTATATGAAGCAAAGCCAGAAAAATGTAGAAGTATCTCTACATATAGATCAGTCTTAAAAGTATTCTTTTAAATTTACGTTTGAAGCTAATCCAGCTAACAACGTTCAAACTTTTCAGAGCATTTTAAAAAGATCATACTTTAACAATTCAGTCATCCTCTAATAGCATACACTAGTTCCATGCTTTTTGGGAACACTTGAAGCAGATATGTCCCATCCCATGCCTTTTGGAAACATTTGAAACACACATATTCCACCACTTGCAAAGTAATCTAATTCATATCCTGAATGTCGCATTTTTTTTTACATCATATCTCCTGCTATTTTGTTTTTGAAAATGCAATTTAACATAAAGATTTTCGTGAAACATATCTATCATTGTATATGTTTCACAGCCTTAAGGGAAAAAAATCTCATACTTATGGCTTAATTTTTAAGGACATTCCTGAGAGGGAAATCCATAATAATCATCTCATACAAGGTAATTTAATGACTATCTCTTGAAGGTATTTTGATCCATATAGAGCATTGACATCTGCATAGCACCAGAGGTAGCCTGGAGCTGCTGTTCCATACACTGTGGAATAACTTGAGGCAGATGAGGGCCTGAAGCCCACAGTATTCCAGCCCTTCCATCAAGATCACATGCAGCAAGAGCAGAAGGAAGGGAAGGCTGGAATCCCAAGTGAGATCTCATTAGTCAGTGCTCTTTCTGCTCTCTAGTGGCTCTGTCCTGTTTGCTTCCATGACTACAACACCATACTTTCTCTAAGTAACTACAGCTTCCTGGTGTGATGGGGATGGTCATGGCTGACCCCGAGGGAATTCCTTTGTTCCAACACAATCTCATCTTTAACAAAACATTACAGGCAATCCTGGAGAGCTTGCATTGAGCAGAGACATTGTACCTTTTAGGTACTGGAGCAAAAGCCATTTTGAATTTACCTTTGGTGTGTGTAAAATGCCTTGTTTTACAGGTTTTGCCTGTCTAGGTTGAAGGCAAGACACTTTCCAGTGCTCTGGGGACACTGCTGGTTCTATCTTTGTGCACTCTGATCTTCAGAAATCACTTGACTGACTTATACCTGTAAATGAGAGTGTGAGATCTCATTTGCGTTATGCCAGGAGACTATTGTGGGATTCAAAGAAGAATGTGCATTGTCTAGTGTAGGTGGCATAAGGAGTTTTGTTGTTTGTTGGTTTGAGTTTTGTTGTTTGTTTGTTTTATTAGGCATAGTTTAAACCATTTTGCTCCTTTAAGAGTTAACTGGAAAACAGAACTAGTTTGAAATCTGGGTTGAAGGTAGAACACCTACAGAGGCAACTTCTTCTGCCTGAGATTTCTTGCAGAACTCTCCAATCCCATCTTTAATAATCTTGCTGTGTTGTGTTTTCTGTCTTAAATAAATCTCAGAGTGTGTTTGGACATCTCGAGCTGTTTACAGCTTCCTGTACTGCCAGATCTTGCTGATTAAAGCTTAAGGACATAAATAGCATTATTTCCCTGAGATTTCCATAGGTGGAAAGAAACAAAAACGGTATTTCCCAAGAAACACTCAACAAGCAGCAATCAGGAGTCTGCTTTCCCTTGAAATTCACGCGGGCCCCATTGACCTGGAGACAAGCCTGTGGTGTTGCCACGCTAATCGGCTATGATTGCATCTGAGAAAATAATTTAAGTTTTAAAGAAATCAGAGATTATTTACATGAGAAGATTTCGATTTACTCAAGAAACCTAAAGAATTCAATTACACGCCTCTTGTTCTTATTGCAAATATATTTTTAAGATACAGATTCAAAGAAATCCAGTAGTTTGAAAAATCATAAAGCCAAATATGTCTGCTTCTGTTTCCCCAACACACACACACACACACACACACACACACACACACACACACACATGACCCAACTGCACAGCGTGTGACCCAGTCACAGGCAGGAGCAGAGTTGTTTTCTAAGTGCTGCAGCTTAAGGAAACAAACCTCAGAGAAGGAAGCAGAATTATCTTGCAATAAAATTTGACTCAGCTCTTCAATAGAGCTGGTCCCTCCCTTCCTCCAAAATAAAAGTAGTTTATTTTGATGCGGGTAATCAAATGCTTAGAAAGCACTAGCACACTTGATTGCTACACTTGATTGTCCCTGATTGAACACTGCTGGGTGATTTGGACCCAAAAGCTGCCTGTATGAGGCAGGATGGAAAAATGCAAAACCAGGGACCAAACGCCGCATACTAAAATGACCCATAGTTTACACTTTGTCTACCTCCCTCTTTTTTTTTCTTAACTTTTGTACTTAAAAGCCTGTCATGTATTCACAAACCTAATCACTTCCACATTATTTATTTCATCAAATAGATTTTTAAAACCTTCTTATTTTTGCTCTTTCCTTCTTTCCTCTCGCTGGCTAGCTAACCCAACAGGTCCTCAGCTCTTCATTTCCTCACCCCCCCCCCCAGTCATCCATATGTGATTACCTATGGCATATGTGTGTCTATGTGAATATTTGCATATAGTTGACACGTGTGCAACATAAATACACCATTCTGCCAAGCCATAAACATTCATGGGATATTCTAATCATATTTTTTTTTTGTAGCAACATAGAAAAGTTCAGAAAAGATTGCTCCAGAAATCTCTTGGAAATAATTTGTCAGCATGGTGTCTCTCCTTATCAACAAAAGCTACAACTTACCATTCGTATGAAAAGAATATTTTTTTTACAGAGCTATAACTCAACCATTAAAATCAGGAAATAATTTGACACCCGCCTACAGTCTAATAGCCCATTGAGTACTTTCAGCTCTCACAAGTCCTCTAATAGAACCCTAGTGACATGGTCTGCAGTCCAGGTGCCATGCTAACAGAGAACCCTTGTTAGCACATATCCAGAGTCCAGGACTCCACGCTGGCATAATTGCCATTTCTTTGGGTTCTTCAAGCTGAAACATCCTTGGCTTTTATGGCTCTAACATTTTTTTTTTCCAAGATTGCAGGACTGTTATTTAATACATGTTCTCCAAAATGAGGATCCATGAGTCACTGTTTTCTGGCAAGAACAACTGGAGTGATGCCATCTCTGGGGGACAGAGAGATTTCTTGATTTCATTCAAGCAAGCTTTACTATGGATCCTTGAAGCTGTTCCTTCATTAAAGACAGCTCAGCTCTTGTAGAGGACCTGTGTCCAGTACCTAGCATCCACATTGAGTGGCTGGAAGCTGCCTATAACTCCATTTCTAAGATATCAAAGGCCCTCTTCATGCCTCTGCATTTTACACACACACACACACACACACACACACACACACACACACATATACACATGCATCAATAAAAAGCAAATTTTAAAAAGAACCTTTCTGAACTACTTGAAAATGTGTGTGTGTGTGTGTGTGTGTGTATGTGTGTGTATACAATTTCCTCATCATTTCAACTATTTATTTTTAACATTTCTGATAATGTATGGATAAACTAACAATATTGTTCCCAAGTGGCAATTTACTAACATAGTACATTTTGCATCAATCTGCTGCTATAAAGAAAACCTCCCACTCATAGATTTATTTGTGCATTGCTTTATATTAATATGAAGTATATATTCCAACTTTATACACAGGGTTATTAGCCTTTAGTGTTAATGGAGCACACCATAATACATGCTCGACTGATAAAGCTCAGTCCTCTTCAAAAGTACAGATAGTTTAGGTCACATGACAGATGGTTCTCTAAGTTCTTCTGCTGGGGAAGTGTGAGGTGAGATTGTCACCAAAGTCAGGGTCCAGAAGACCCTCATTGTATCTTTATCTGCAGGGGGTAGGGGTGGGGTAAAGAAGATCTCACTCCTCATCTACTTCATGCAGGATGCAAATACACCCATGATGCTTCCCTTTTATAGACAGCCTATTCACCATAGAACATAGAGCTTCGTGTGTGGGGCTGTCCCCCACACATGAAGGATCATGTCCTCGTGCTTGTCCTTTAGCCTTGGGATTAGTCTCGTGACTCTGTTCAAGGAGGACCTGTGAACCTTTAACACACTCTCACCATTCTCTGAACACTATTATTTCCTGTTTTAACAAGATGTTTCACATTCATTTTATATTTTCTTATGTCAGCCATAGATTAAGTGATTTGAAAAGCTCTGGCTTCTATGATTATATGATGTTATTTACACAAACACACACATGATATACACATAAAAACATTCATTCATACACATAAGCACACATGTAAATACACACAAATGCCTATACACATAAACACACTATAAATGCTAACCCAATATATATACTAACCATATATATATGTGTGTGTGTGTGTGTGTGTGTGTGTCTGTGTGTGTGTGTCTGTGTGTGTGTTTCTGTGTGTGTACACATATATACAAACATGTTTTATGTATAATATGTAATATATAATATAATATATATGGAGAGAGAGAGAGAAGGAGAAACATAAAAATAACAAATATACCATAAGCCACACAACCATGCATACACACAAGCACACAAATGCACATACACATAGATATCCACATATTTCATACACACGTGTACAAACAGACACAAACACATCCCCTACACAGTCATCTGAGGACTCTACACATCAAACCCTCTTAAAGGCAGTGCTACCTTACATGTACAGCAATGACATGTGAATGGGCTTCACTCAAATTTACTACAGGAACTTGCTTTTATTTTTGCGCTGAGTAGTAACAATCAGAGCAGCCTGAATGTGGACGCTATGACGTGTGACTCTCGAGTCCGCACCTGTTCGTATACCAGTTGACGTTTTCTGTTTACTGCTGTGAGAAGTGTCTAGTCACATCCTTTGTCCAATTTTAATCAAATCAGAAGCATTGGTAGTTGTTTGACTTCTGTCCACAATCTGCATGTTACTTCTCTGGCATGTGAATGGATGGCTACACTTCCTCTCGCCCATGACAGACTCTGATTATGCAAAAGAGTCTTAGGTTGATACATTTGTATTTGCTGATTTTGCTTTTGTACTTGTGTTTTTGAAATATTGTCACTCATATTTATTACTGGTACAGACTTCCGTGGGAAGCGTGCCATGTGTTTTCTGCTAGTAGCCATGTAGTCTCAAGTGCTACATCTGAGTCTTTAAGCCATGCTGGGATCCTGTGGGGGTTTGTGTCAGATTCTATCTTCTGTGTATTGAAACTCGGTGTCCCCAGTACCATTTATTGAAGAGGCAATCCTTCCTGAAGCACTGTTTATTGGCAGTACTACAGAGAATCTCTTGGCTGTAGATGTGTGGGCTTGTTTCTGCATTCTCCATGACCTTCCACAGATCTCAATGACAGGATTTTTTTGATGTTGTTTTTTATTAGATATTTTCTTTATTTAAATTTCAAATGCCATCCCCTTTCCTGGTTTTCCTACTGAAAAACACCTTCCCCCTATCTCTGCCCCCTGCTCACCAACCCACCTACTCTTGCTTCCTGGCCCTGGCATTCCCCCACACTGGGGCATAGAGCCTTCATAGGACAAAGAGCCTCTCTTCCAATTGATGTCCAACTAGGCCATCCTCTGCTGCATATGCAGCTGGAGACATGAGTTCCATGATGTGTGCTCTTTGGTTGGTGGCTTAGTCCCTGGGAGCTCTGGGGGTACTGGCAAGTTCATATTCTTGTTCCTCCTGTGGGGCTGCAAACCCCTTCAGCTCCTTAGGTTCTTTCTCTAGCTCCTTCATTGGGGACACTGTGCTCTGTCCAATGGATGGCTGTGAGCATTCACTTCTGTATGTTAGGTTTTAACCTGTGAAAAGCTGTTGCTCCAACTCTGCATCAGGGCCATGAGTCCATAAGACCACGGTATTATGAAGACTTCTCTGGTTTTTTAAAGCCCGTTAGAATTCCCGTATGAATTTTAAAATGTTTTTTTTCTATTTCTGTGAGTAATACCATAAATATTTTAATGGAAAATGCAATTGAATATGTAAATCACCCTCTATAATAAGAATACAATAGATAAAACATTTTTCTTAAAATAGCAAAATAGTGATAGTGTGTGTGTGCGCGCGCGCGCGCGCGCGCGTGTGTGTGTGTGTGTGTGTGTGTGTGTGTGTGTGTGTGTATGTGTAACTTATCTGTATCTTGTATTCTTTATTATAGAGGGAGCATCTGTATCCTTGGTTAAGTTTATTCCTAAGAATTACTATAACCATTATAAATGGGACAGTCCATCTCTAATGTCAATGTTGGTTTGTGCAAAGTCTGCTGATAGTATCCTGAAGCTTTTATCAATTTGTGTAGCAGTGATTTAGTTAACCCATGTTGGCTCTCAGCAGAGTGAGTGCACCCTGTACCTGCCCAAGAGCTCTCTGGATTCAGGAATGAAGCACACACACACACACACACACACACACACACACACACACACACACACTTTTTATATGCCTTGACTAGCTCAATGGCTGAGCACTTCTAAACTTTCCAGTGGCTAGTACACAAATTCCCCTTCAGCATTCCTGACTTAACAGCTTCTAGATCTATATTTTATCTTTGCTGCCCTCTTACCTTCTGGGCAACCCCCTCCTGCCTCCCTTTTGCCTCTCATCAGGCTGCTTTCCCTTTCCATCTACATTGCTGGATAATTGTTTTTTCTCCTGCAGCTCTTAAATCTGATCCCTCTCCCTCTGAGTCATAGAGATTCTTCTCTTCTCGTCTCTTCTCTTCTCTTCTCTTCTCTTCTCTTCTCTTCTCTTCTCTTCTCTTTTCTTCTCTCTTGCTCTCACTCTCTTTCTCTGTCCCTTGCCCTTGCAAACTAAAAGTCCCACCTCCATCTCCCTGCCCAGCCAATTGAAGCCAGCTGAGGGCAGGAACCCTAAGGTCTGGAGATAAGGCTTTTGGGAGCTGAATTAAGACAAAGCATTAGAACCAATTCTCTCTCTTATTTTTTAATTTAATTTTATTTGTAATTCATTTTTTCTACACTCCATATTCCCTTCCCCACCCCCTCCATCCACCCTCTGACTGCTCCACATCCCACACCTCCTCTCCACCCCACCCCATCTCCACAGGGATGCCTCCATCCCCCCCCCCCACCTGACCTCTAAACTCCCTGGGGCCTCCAGTCTCTTCAGGGGTAGGTGCTTCATCACTGAATGAACACAAGTCTGGAAGTCCTCTACTGTATGTGTATTAGGGGCCTCATATCAGCTGGTGTATGCTGTCTGTTTGGTGGTCCGGTGTTTGAGTGATCTCAGTGGTCCAGATTAATTAAGACTGCTTGCTGGTCCTTCTACAGAATCACCCTTCTCCTCAGCTTCTTCCAGCCCTTCCTAATTCAACAACAGGGGTCAGCTATTTCTGTCTATTGGTTGGGGGCAAATATCTGCATCTGACTCTTTCGGCTGTTTGTTGGATCTTTTGGAGGGCAGTCATGATAGATCCCTTTTTGTGAGCTCTTCATAGCCTCAGTAATAGTGTCAGGCCTTGGGACCTCCCCTTGAGCTGGATCCCACTTTGGACCTGTTGCTGGAACTTCTTTTCCTCAGGCTCCTCTCCATTTCCATCCCTGTATTTCTTTTAGACAGAAACAATTATGGGTCAGAGATGTGACTGTGGGATGGCAACCCCATCCCTCACTTGATGCTCTGTCTTCCTGCTGGAGGTGGGCTCTGTAAGTTTCCTCTCCCTACTGTTGGGCATTTCATCTAAGGTTCCTCACTGTGAGTCCTGGGAGTCTCTCACCTCCCAGGTCTCTGATGCATTCTGAGGGGTCCCCCCAACCTCCTATTTCCTGAAATTGCCTGTTTACATTCTTTCTGCTGGCCCTCAGGACTTCAGTCCTTTTCCCTCATCCAATACCAGATCAGGTTCCCCTCTACTCCCCTCTTCCTGCCCCCAAGCCTTTCCTGGGTCTTTCACTGCACTTTCCCTCCCAAGTACCTCCCTCCCTCCCAAATTGTGATTGCTTTCTTCTCTCTCCCAAATGGGACTGAGGTGTGCTCACTTGGGAACTTCAGCTTGTTGAGCATTTTGAATTCTGTGGACTGTATCTTGTGTATTCTGTATGGGTTTTTCTTTTCTTTTTCTTTTTTTTTTTCTTGCTAATATTGACTTATTAGTGAGTACATACCATGCATGTCCTTTTGGATATGAGTTACCTCACTCAGGATATTTTTCAGTTCCATCCATTTGCCTGAAAAACTCAGGATGTCCTCATTCTTAATAGCTGAGTAGTATTTCATTGTGTAAATGAACCACATTTTCTGAATCCATTCTTCTGTCATGGGACATCTAGGTTGTTTCCAACTTGTGGCTATCACAAAGAAGGCCGCTATGAACATAGTGGAACAGGGGCCCCTGTGGCATGGTGGAGCATCTTTTGGATATATTCCTAAGACTGGTACAGCTGGGTCTTCAAGCAGATCTATTTCCAACTTTCTGAGGAACCTCCAGATTGATTTCCCTCACGAAATTTGTTAAACACAATAATCTTTTGTTGGGGCCATTATATTTTCTACATGTAAAATCATTTCATCTGCAAATGAAAATAATTTGACCTCCCAGTTTCCCATTTGTACATCCTTCTGTCTTTCCCATTATAATCATGCTGGCTAAGACTCCATGGAACATGTTGATTAGAGTGGACATCTGTGTTCTTCCTAACTGTACAGAAAACATTTTCAGCTTTCATTAAGTGTGATGCTGGCTATGAATTTTTGATATGCAGTGTACTATATTCCAGAGGTGTTATATATATATATATATATATATATATATATATATATATATATATATACACATCATTTGATTAGAGTTTTATCATGAAAATGTTAAATTTCATTAAATGATTTTCTTGCATCTATTGACTTGAACATGCCATTTTTTTTTTTATCAAATTGCTAAGATGTGTAACATTTATTGATTTGTTTGTTATTAATCCAAACTTCAAGCCCTGAGATAAATCCCACTGGGTCATGATAAACTGTCTTTTTCATGTGCTTACAGAATCTATTTATGGGTATCTTTTGATAAGTATTTGTTTAGTTTTCATCAAGTTTCTCTGCCTTAATTTGTGTGGGGGGGGAGGGTGTGTGTCTGTCTGTATCTGTGTGTGTCTGTATGTGTATCTGTCTGTGTGTGTGTCTGTGTGTGTCTGTGTATGTCTCTGTGTGTTTTTGTGTGTGTCTGTGTGTGTATCGGTGTGTGTCTGTGTCTATGTGTGTGTCTGTCTGTGTGTGTTTGAGTGTGTGTCTGTGTGTATATCGGTGTGTGTGTCTGTGTATGTCTATGTATGTCTCTGTGTGTGTCTGTTTATGTCTCTCTGTGTGTCTGTATGTCTCTGTGTGTTTTTGTGTGTGTCTGTATGTGTGTGTGTGTTTATGGTTGTTTGACGTTGTCATCAGAATAAAGTCAGCTTCAGAATGAGTATTAAGAAATACTCATCAAGTTTTGTTTTGTTTTTTTATAAAGTATTTTTTTATTTTTAATCATCCAAAAGAACAACCGAAGATTCAACCCATTTTCAGTTGATACTTATGTAGACCTAAGACCAGTAAAGAAGGTACTCTTTTAAGAACAAAGACTATGTTGGAAAAAACGATAACAACTTGATTGACAAGGACAACATATACAGAAACGAGGTAAACACAACCAATGTACGTGTAGCTTCACATAATACAGTAGAGTTTTCAGGCAGTTGTTCTTTATGGCTCCTAGTGATGCGTTGTGTTTCTGTGTATCAATGACATTCGTGTATTTGGACATTTGCTGAGCTTCATTGTTCATTTCTCATTTTATTCCATTGTGGCCAGAGATGATGTCTGATATGACTTTGATTTTTTTTAATTGATACTTAGTTCGTGGATGAAAATGTGGTCAATCCTAGAGAGCTGTCTATGTAATCCTGAAGAGAAAATATATCCACCAACTGTCATGTGAAGTAATGTGGTCTGTCTGTGACACTAGGGTCAAATGTTTCATGCTGCCAGTTTCGGTCTGAATGTCCTGTGTTTAAAGTGAAGGTATAATCTATCCTTTCATCAACCGCCATCCCTCTCCCGGACCTAATAATGTTGACTTTGTAAGGTTGGGGCCTTGTGGAACATATGCAGTACAGTTGTTAGAAGTTCTTGACAAATTAATTCATTGATGGCACAGACAGACAGACAGACAGACAGACAGACAGACAGACAGATGATAGATAGGCAGATAAATGGATAGATTCATTGATCAATATATACCAATTCATTGATTAATATGTATAGATTACATGTAATCAGTTTTATATATAATATAATTTTCTGTATATTTTTAGTGTTAGTCTCTAGGTCTATTAAATTTCTTTGTTTTGTAGATCCAGTGTGTCCTTATTACTGGGTTTCTTGTAGTTTTCTTACCTCTAAATCTTATGTGAGGTTTGTTTTGATTGAATTATTTAAAGCTACCTGTTTAGTCTGTATCTTTTAATTGGAGAATGTAATGGTTTTATATTTAGTGTTAGTACTGACATGCAAAACAAAAAACAAAAAAAAACAAAAAACAAACAAAGAAAAAAACTGACTCTGGCATTTTGCTCAGTTTTATCTGGTTGTTTGGATGACCGTTCTCTTTCTGTCTTTTCATTTTTATAATTGTAGTTTTGATTTTTTTTTCATATATTGATAAAACTTGATTCTTTTCTTAATTTCTGTATTTGTTTATTTTTGTTTGTTTGTTTCTTGTTTTCTGCTTTTTTTAGGGAAGGATTGATTTCATGATAGTCCATGTTTTTATGGTGTTCTCTCTCTGTCTCTTGTTCTATTTCTTTCTGTTTGTCTGTCTGTCCCACCTTCCTTGCCTCCCTCTTTCTTTCCCTTGCTCCTTCCATTCCTCTAACTTCTACACATTAGAATTACTTGTGTGCCTGTCCTAGCATACCTGACACTAATGATAAATCCCCCTGCTGTTCATGTTGGAAACTATTTTTGCTCATTTCTGGGTTAAAATTTTGAATGTGTCAATCATTTCTGCCCTAACCTGTAGTATTTCTTCTGATAAATCTGCCCTTACCCTAATTTAGTTCTTTACACAATATCATGCACTTTACTTCATTCTATCTTTCTAAAATATTGACTATATTATACTTAAGAGAGGACATATTATCGTGAAATATATTTTACGTCCTTCAACTTCTACATATAAATATCTCAGGAATCAGGAAAAATCAAGTTTTCAGTTTGCTCTTTTTCCCAGATCACTTTCCTTGTCTTGACCGTGGGGAATTTGCATAATTTGAAAACTTATTCATACAATTCTGTCTCATTAGTCTCATTTGTTTTAGGTGCTTTCTAATTCTTTTCAGTTTTTAATGGTTTTTCGAGACAAGGTTTCTCCATGTAGCCCTGGCTGTCCCAGAACTCATACTGTAGACTAGGTTAGCCTAGAACGCTCCGGGACCCAGTCACCTCTGCTTCCTGAGTGCTGGGCTGTGACACCACTGTTTGTTTGTTCGTTTGTTTGTTATCATTTTTCTAAAACCTTAATTTCCATCTGAGGGAATGTTTAAGAAGTCCTGTCCTTAAGAAATTCTTTCTTCTTCTTGACCGACTCTGTAGGTAAGGGGCTCGCTGCTGCCATCCCTTTGCTTTGTCGGTTTTCAGTCCACAGCTAGTTCTTCTTGAACACAATCTCTGCTTCCTTGTTGAGCTTCTCACGTGGACCATTCTGTATTTAAAAAAATTTTTACATGTTCTTGCATTTCACAGACATTTCATGTAATCAGTTTTTAAATGCTCTTGGAGACATAAAATTAATTTTGTTTGTTTGTTTGTTCATTACTTTGTTCATTTCTTTGTTGGTAAAATGTTTTATATGTCCTTTGGGCTAGCACATGTCCTTATTTTTTGTTTGTTTGTTTGTTTGTTTGGTTGGTTGGTTGATTGATTTTTTTTCAATTTTTTTATTAGATATTTTCTTAATTTACATTTCAATTGCTATCCCGAAATTTCCCTCCCCCCTCCCCGAGTCCTGCTCCCCCGCCCACCAGGTTGGTTGGTTTTTGTTTTTGTTTTACTACTTGCTTTGATATCTGTTATCTGTTAGAGCCTCCCACAAGGGGTCCAAGTTAGTTGACTCTGTTGGTCCTCTTGTGATGACCTTGACCCCTCTGCCCCCTCAATCCTTCCTCCCACTCTTCCACAGGACTCCCTGAGCTAGCCCTTATGTTTGGCTGTGGGTCTCTGCATCTGCTTCCATCCACTGCTGGATGACAGCTCTCAGAGGGCAGTTAGTCTAGGCTCCTGTCTGCAAGCATATCAGAGTATTATTAATAGTGTCAGTCTGTGTGAGGAAGGTATACTTCACCAGATGATATTTAATGGCTGTGTTCCACTATACCTTGACAGAACACTGTATAAGGATTTGCCTTTCTTTCTGATTTTTTTTTCTGGGCTCCAAGCATATTCTTTATGTGAATATTTTTGAGAAATTTTTGTGCCCCTAAAATGTGTACACATATGCATAAAATAACAATTAATAAAAGGATGTCATGAATTTGAAAGAGAACAAGGAGGAATATATGGGAGGGAACAGAGGGAGGAAAGGAAAGGGAGAACTTGTGTAATTATATTGCAATTTCAAAACTAAAAGGGAAAGAAGCTGGGGATTTTACAGCCAATAAATTAAGTCATCTTGTTGAAATGACTACAAAAGAGTTGTTTTTCAAAGGTACTGTTTGTCCTTCAAGCAATAATTAAAGAAAAACTTGGCTCTATTAGAGCCATTAAATTGAACACGTATCAGCAAATGGATTGCTAAATGTCATCCCTTGCTATCTTTTCAAAGTCAACATCATTCAGTCATTTAGCCTGAGGTCAGTGGACAAGCAAACATCAGGCAGCGTCTTCTGTGTGCCAAGCTAGCAGGCTCTTGGATCTTCCCAACACCCACTGCCTCTCTCAGCTTCCACTCCAGTCAGTTTTGCTCTCCACAGATCTGCATTTCTCCTACCCCATATACAAGTGCTGGGGTGTCACACACTAAGTAATGCTGTCCTGATAACTCTTTATCAGGGGAGACTTTGCTATCATCTCTAGATGTCCTTCCTGGGTTATTTCACAAGGATCTGAAAGCTCTGCATTGGAATTAACTAGTTCTGTTTGCTCTTTGCTCCTGGGTACCCTGTATGCAGAGTGGGCAGAGGCTTATCTGTACTGTTCATGGCTGAGCTTCCAGTGTTTGGTGGAATACTTCATAAATATAAGGCTAATTAAGGAGTAAATATGGTATTCATTATTTTTTAAAATTCATGTATCGTGACTCAGAATAGATGATAGCCAGGGACAAACCTAACAGCTTATTCCAGAGCCCCCCTCCCCAGTAGGTTCAAGGTTCAGTGAAGATACAGTACATTTGTTATCTATTATTTATAATTATTATCACATTCTTCAAAATCTTGCAAAGGGGGCCCATTTTCCACTGGATTCATGAAATGTAAATATATGAAAAACATTTGCAGTAAGGAGGAATGATTCTTACTTATTACATGAAAAACATACAATATGAATAAACTTTTCCTTTTCAAGAAAATAATAGGCACTAATTATCTCTAGACTTAAAAAGATGAAGTATTCAATTCAGTAGAACACAAAGTACTCTGGTGAAATAAAATCCCTGTGAGTCTGACACAAAATATCTAACTTACTAACACTACAAAAGAATGATGTGGATAAAGTCATACAATATTCACAGATCCCACTCTCACTGACATAGAGTATAGTAACTCCTGCATATTAAAAGATTCATGGGCTGGCCTGTGAGATACTCAGTGTGTGTATGTATATGTGTGTGTGTGTGTGTGTGTGTGTGTGTGTGTGTGTGTATTCATATATATATATGAATTTATATAATATACATAAATTTCTATTAAATTATATTTATTGTATATTATATAAATAATTGTATATTAACATATATTATAATATATAAATGTATTGAATCTTACATATATCTATCATAAGTATATGAATCTTATATATGTATATATATATATATATATATACATGTGTATGTGTGTAATATATATTATTTATATATATATATATATATATATATATATATATATATATATATATATATATATATATATATATATATGATTAAAGACCCTTAGATGGAAATGTAGCTCAGTGGTAGAATACTTAGCAGTCAGAGAGCCCTGGGTTCTATTCCTAGTAATGCAAAGATTCATTCTTGATCAAGTCTTAATGGTTTACACAGAATCCTTGTTTCAGAATCTATATCCTTGCAATTTTGAAAACTTAAAGTGATAACTTGTTCTAGAAAAAGAAAAAGAACAGCAAACAACAGGGGAAAAAAACACAGGTACAAACCAATCAACAAACAAAAAGGGTTTGGGAACAGGGACAACAGAGCAAGTAGCAGAAGTTTTAGTGTCTACTCTTCAGTAATAGGAGGCACTCTCCAAGTCTGTTACAGAAAACGAAAGGGAATAGTCATTGAGCAAAGTTACTTTTATGAGATTTGCTGTAGTTAACGTCATAAAATTTAGAGCTTACACCAATAGCTTGGCAGCACATCTGCAAGCTCTAGAAAAATTGGAAGCAAAGTCACCTAAGAGGAGTAGACGGCAGGAAATAATCAAACTCAGGGGTGAAATCAACCATGTGGAAACAAAAAGAACTATGCAAAGAATCAATCAAACCAGGAGCCTGTTCTTTGAAAAAGTCAACAAGATAGACAAACCCTTGGCCAGACTCACTAGAGGGCACAGATATAGCATCCAAATCAACAAAATCAGAAATGAAAAGGGAGACATAACAACAGATCCTGAGGAAATTCAAAACACCATCAGTTTCTTCTACAAAAGGTTATATTCTAAAAAATTGGAAAATCTAGAAGAAATGGATAACTTTCTAGACAGATACCAAGTTCCAAAGTTAAACCAGAATCAGATTAATGACCTAAACAGCCCTATATCTCCTAAAGAAATAGAAGCAGTCATTAATAGTCTCCCAACCAAAAAAAGCCCAGGACCAGATGGGTTTAGTGCAGAGTTCTATCAGACCTTCAAAGAAGACCTAGTTCCAGTTCTTCTCA